>OY744527.1:134009509-134052009 GCA_963556195.1 Sepiola atlantica | reverse complement strand
GATTACGCAATCGTCTACTCTCAGCCTCATCCAGCTACTTCAGTTCACGAAACGCCTGCCAGATTCTCTACGCTTAAACAATTATACCGTTTCCCCTTACCGATCTAACTTTTCGTCAGGTAATACACTGTTCCTGTTATGCTATTTCCGTTATACATTCATCTACTTCAGTTGTAATCATTTCTGCTACAATACTAACGTAATATGTTCAGATGAAAAAACCGGTTACAGATCAAGCGATTGACATTCTCTTATTCTTTCTTCGTAACATTTTCAAGTTAGCGAATAACAGATTAAATTAAACTGAACACAATGACAATCGCAAACACTACAATTTAATCACCTTCATTGTAATAATAAATAAATTAGTACAGTTCTGACATAAAGTACACCATTTTTTCCTTCTACATAATTTGTACCTAGCGGTTCCCTACATTATTCGATTTCATATGTAATACTAACAGCTTTCCATTTTTTTCTCATTATTTTACATAACGGAGACCGATTACATAATAAAAAAATTATACAATATCAACTCTAAAATATAAGATAAAAAACATTAACGTTTTCCTTATGTTATGAAATATACAACTAAAGAATCATTTTATCCCAATAATTATACCTTTCACTGGTTTTAAAAACAAACAAATATGTGACTTCTACACTATTTCAACCGAACTGTTTTTTTTAGTTCGTTTATAAACTAAGCAAATGCTTTTTAAAAATGGGATTTCAATTATCGACTATGAGAAACAAATATTCAAAAAACTACATCATTGAATTTTATTGTTATAAATAAGGATACTTCTGCATTTCAAACGTCACTTGGACTTAATAATTGGAGAATGTCCATTCATTCAACCGAGTCACCCGAAAGTGCAAGACTGAATGTTTCATTTTAACTTATAAATTTTCGTTTTAAACGATCAATATTGACTATTCTGATAGAATTTTAATTAATTCAATAACAAAAATACATTTTCATTATTTTTATAAGTTACTAAATAAAAATAAAACATTGTTGCAATCGTTTAACTTCTTTGCGAAGAATTCCCTCGACGTAAACTACGTTGAGACAAGTAACAAAACAAACAAACCGATTAAGTACATTTTTTAAAGAAAAAAACAAAACACCGCGCTTACAGATTAGACGAATATCATTCACTTATTCTTCTTTCATAACACTTCCCAGTAATCGAATAGCGGATTACATTAATCCGACCACCTTCACAATGGAAAACATTCACCTTAATTGTAATAATAAATAAATCATTAAATAACAAACTCACTTACACACAATCAACGGAAAACTAAACAAATCCACTTACCTTCTATTTAGTTCAAACATAAATTAACACATTTCTTAGTTCTACATAATTTTAACCGATACATAAACCTATTTACTTTTTTCCGTTACTTCGCGCAATCCTCAGTCAGATAATTTTACGTTATATTTAAACAATATTACACAAAACTTATATATATCGCGGGTGGGGGTGGATATGTATTCAATTTACAGGTATTTTACATTTTTTTCATTACACGTAACTGATATCGACTACATAATAACGTGCCACCCACAAAAAACTATGCCGACGTAATCAAATACGAATTTGTAAACGTCGCTAATTAAATATGATATACTTTTACATACGGATTTAGAACCTTACACGAGAAAAAAAAATTGAATACTTCTGATATTTCATATTATAATAATTAAAAAAAACTCTAACAATTGATAACAATATTTACGTTTTAAAAATCACTGTTGACTATTCTGAGTTTTTAATTTCATACAATAAAAAAAAATCACTGACTATTCATTAACAAGATAAATTTTAGTTTTAAAATCACTGTTGACATTTCTGAGAAAATTTTAATTCGTACAAAGTTACTAAGTAAAATGAAATTACTATTGTTGAAATCGATTAACTTCTTTGAGAAAAATTCCTACAACATTAAATACTTTGAAAAAAGTAACAAGCCAAAAACAAACCTATTAGTCCTCCAATCCCCCCTGCTACCGTGTTGACAAATGTTTAACATTAACAAAAAAAAATCGTTTTAGTAGAATGGGATCGAACGCCAACTACTGTAACGTCGTACCCACTAACCCACGGATGGGGAATATAATATAAACATGAACATTAATAGAGTTAAACGAAGCCTGTCCGATATATACTGAAAGCAATTTACTGTGATTTCACCAGAAATGTTATTTTAATTTTTTAATAAACACCTGCTTTGTCTGTGATTAGGGGCCCTTGAAAAATCAAAGAGGCCTACAGAGAAAATGAATTTATATGCAAACGTAATAGGGGGGGGCCCTATTACGTTTGCATATAAATTCATTTTCTTTGGCTGAATAGAAAAATGGAAAATGAGCACCACTGAAACAAACAAACATAATTAATGTAGGCTGCGGAGCATTACAAATTGTATTCGGATGGGGGGGGGGGCAATAAGATTACGATTATATGCTTATTTTTAATAATGAAGACTATTCTCTATTTTTTTTAATGACTGCGATTGAGTCACGTGAGCCAAATGCCGATGGCGACCGGGAAAAGTGCTGCCCGTTTTATGTTACGATTCACCTTCTGGCGAGCAAATGTACGGTCCACCATGTGTAAGAGGAGGGGGGGGGCATAACAATAAGTAAAAAAAAATATATTTCTTAGAATATTACATGCAGACAATCCTCTTTAATTTTAATTGCTTGCTATTGTTTAATTTGAGTCGGGTAAACCAAATCCTTGATTGTGCTTGGTGGCAGTAAGTGGCGGCGACTAAAACTGCTGCCCTTATATGTCATAGCATACATGTACACTGTTGAGTGGCATAAAAGAGGATTAACATTGAGATCCTCTGACATAGATTCAGTTATCAGTGCGGAAATCCCAGATCCAGTGGCAGATCCGGTTTTACATGATATCATTAGGCGCCATATGATTCATGGACCATGTGGAAACATAAACAGATGTTCACTCTGTCTCAAAGATGGACACTGCAGTAAGAGATATCCCAGACACTTCTTGAGTGAAACTCAATCGGATACAAATGGCTACCCACAATATCGACGACTATTTCCTTTAGCTGGAGGTTTTGAGAGGACAGTTACCCTACTTTGCAACATAACAGTTCCTGTAGATAACCGATGGGTTGTTCCACATAATAAACTGCTTTGTAAGATTGTTGATGCACATATCAATGTTGAATATTGCAATAGCATGAAATCAATAAAATACATTTGTAAATATGTAAATAAAGGTAGTGATCAAGCTATCTTCACAATTGAAAGTAATGCTCATGATGAAGTTAAGAGATACGATACGGGACGTTACATATCAACCAATGAAGCAATTTGGAGAATACTTAACTTTCACATACATATACATCATCCCCCAGTTATTCACCTATCAGTTCATCTAGAAAATGGACAGCGTATATACTTTACTGAAGGTACTGCGGCAGATAGAGTTGCAAACCCACCTTCAACCACTCTAACAGCTGTCTTCAAATTGTCAAACACATTTTTTTGCACGTACACTTTTGTACTCTGAAGTTCCACTTAATTATACCTGGGACATTAAAACTAAGGTCTTCAAGCGACGATTACAGGGTAAGTCAGTTCCAGGCTATCCGTGCGTAAAAAGAACAGAAGTTTTGGGCAGGGTATACACCGTGCATCCAAATCAATTTGACTGCTTCTGTTTGAAACTGCTTCTAGACAATGTTAGATGTCCACAGAGCTTTAATGACCTAAAAACGATCAATGGTCAAGTTATGACTACATTCAGGTATGCATGTAGTGCACATGGATTACTTGAGGATGATAACCACTGGGATGCTACATTACAGGAAGCATCTATATCTGAATCTGCAGACAATTTTAGACATTTGTTTGCCATCATGTTAACATCATTTCTTAGGAAACACAATCAACAGCCTGAAGTTGATATAACATTTTTAGACGATATCTTCAATATGGCTTTAGTTCATATCGAAGATATGATTTATAAGATGAATGGTAAAACACTGACAAAATTGGGTCTTACCTCACCTAATCGATCTAATACACATCCGGTCATTACTGCATGGACGCGTGAAATTCGTTATCAACCTCATGAGCAAGCATCAATTGTTCGAAATGGTATCGCACAACTAAATAATGAGCAAATTCATATTTTTCGTACGGTGGTTAATACTGTAGAAGATCAGCAAGGTCGCCTTATATTCCTTGATGCACCCGGGAGTACAGGAAAGACATTTGCTTCCAAATTAATTCTTGCTAAAGTCAGGTCAGAAGGCAAAATAGCTGTGGCAGTGACATTATCAGGCATTGCAGCCACTCTTTTTCCTGGTGGTAGGGCAGCTCACTCCACATTTAAGTTGCCATTATCTAACAAAAGATGCTGACCCAATTTGTCAAATAGAAAGAGGATCAGATTCAGCCAAAGTCTTACAGAATTGTTCCTTGATCGTATGGGATGAATGTACAATGGCACATAAACAAGCGTTCGAGGCTCTAGAGAAAACATTGCGCGATCTCAAGAGACGTGATGTTGTTATGGGTGGCATAACACTTTTATTATCAGGTGACTTCCGACAAACGCTTCCTATTGTTCCACATGGAAGTCCAACTGATCAGCTTAATGCTTGCATTAAATTGTCATATTTGAGCAAGTACATTAAGACTGTAACGTTATTTACAAACATACGTGTACATCTCAATAGTGACCCAATGGCTGGTGAGTTTGCCTCCCTCCTCCTAAAAATAAGTGATGGCAACCTTGCAACAACCAACAATGGCAAGATTGTTATTACTCCAGGTATTGGCTCAATTGTTTCATCACTCACAGGACTTAGTAGCAAAGTTTATCCAAATATAGCCGAAAACAATGTGCATCCTGAATGGCTAACAGAGAGAGCAATTCAAGCTCCTAAAAATGACATGATGCATGTCATCAATCAACAACTGCTTGATGAAATTCCAGGTGATGAACAAACTTTCACTTCTGTGGATACTACTCTCGATGACGACCAGGCTGTACAATACCCTACGGAATTTTTAAATTCATTAGAATTGCCTGGTATGCCAACACACAGCTGAAAGCTGGATGCCCAATGATGTTACTCCGGAATCTTGATGCGCCAAGGCTATGTAATGGAACGAGACTGTGTGTTAAACGCATGCAACCTCATGTGATAGAAGTTGTAATACTAACTGGTGTGGCAAGGGGAAAACTGACATTCCTTCCCAGAATACCCATTATTCCGTCGGATTCTGCAATAAAATTTAAAAGGCTTCCGTTACCAGTTAAATTGTGTTTTGCCATGACAATTAACAAGTCCAAAGGACAATCATTGGCAGTGGTTGGTCTAAACTTTACTTCACCTTGCTTTAGCCATGGGCAGTTTTATGTAGGATGTTCAAGAGCTTTGTACGAATAACTTTTACCACTATAAAGGAGATATCTGTTGGAACAAACACAAGAACGCTAGGGTACAGCTCCGTGTTAAATCCTATTATAATAACCTAAATTACTTCCAGTGAAATTATTTATTTTTTGAATCTATTTATTTAACTTAAAAATTAAAATCAGGCTGTTATATTTCCCCGGGCAACGCCGGGACACGGGTCCTGCTAGTTTAACATAAAAGGAACAACTTATCTATCTCAAAAGCCACCCGACGATAAAGGTTAATGAGTGTTAGGTGGGCGGTGAGACAAGACTGTGATGCATGATCATCGGTAATGATGGTGGGAGTTTTGCAGAATTTGATTATTTAAGATGACGGCTTTACTAAACTATGTTTGCATTGCTCTTAGTAAAAACAATGTTGTAGTTAGCTGAAAGAGAGACACTTTGCTCATGGAAGTTTCGTTCAGCTTTAGGCACAGAAATAGAGAAAGTAAAATTTTTGAAAGTGGTTGTCGCTAGACGAGTTTTAGTTGTGAATGTTTTACAGGGGGAATTATACATTGGAACTTAACCGAGCACCTGCCATGACAAAACGATAGAGTAGAAAATGAAAAGCAACATCTCTTCATTAGAAAAGTAAAGATGAATTCGCCCACTACATACTGCAGTCGGTTTCGTACTCTGCCAAGGTAGAAAGGGATGGCCTGAGCAACATTTATTCATATGTTGAAATAGTACTTAATCTTATTACGTATTTGCCTCTTATAAACGCAGACGATTGCGTTAAGAGTTAGATATCTTCTAGAGCCCTACATGATCCAACCATATTTTCAAGCGGCATTGCAACGCATTTCATATAAATTTTATATTTTAGTTCAGAAGTAAACGTCAGTCTTATGAGCTTGTCAAAGTAGATGTTGTTCTTACGATGAGAAGTAGTTATTTATATTACAAACAAAATCGTCGTATGTGAAAGGAGAGAATCTTGTTTTGACGCATGAAAAGTAACAAACCACTTGTTTCCTTATTACAACACGTGCTCCAGTTCAAAAGAGATAATCAGAAAGATCTTGGTAATTGCTGCCCTTCAATGTGTTTCCATATGTGATTGTGTTCTCTTTATAACTGTCACCACATTATCTTAGAATATGGTTTGGGAGATTGTTAATGAAGACTAAGAAGAGACTTGGTCTTAAATGGATTCTTGAGGCACGGCAACGTTAATGCTATCAGCTTCGGACTTCTGCCCAGCAAGGACTACTATTATGAATTTCTCAAATAGAAAAAGTGTGATAATTGAGAGGACATATCTAGATATTCCATATATATCTTGTGAAGTAGATCATTATTACAAACCCTATGAAAGGCATTTGCTTTATCAAGAACTACTATAGAAACGAAGCCCTCGTCACTGATCCGGTGTGATATTACTGTCAAAACATCAGCAGCTGATCTCGCAGGACGAACCCAATATTGCTTGTCACTAAATAGGTGATTTTTGCGGAGGTGATTGACAACTTCTGGATTTATCACAGATTCAAGTTACTTACTCATGGCACACAGGAGATAAATTGGTATGTGCTTAGTAGCAGAAGACTAATCGCAAGTCATTTAAAATATTTAGAAAACTGACGAAGTTTCCCAAAGAGTAGACAAGCATTTGCCATTTTTGCAGCGTTTACACAGCATTGTAAATATAAAAGATTTTTACCGGTTGTAGATGTTTAAGCAATGTGATTTGAATGTCGTCAGGACCAGTTGCTTTACTGGTATCAAGTTTCTTGATAAGTTTTGCAACATTCCAGACAAATATATGGATGTCGCTCAGAGTATCTTAGGTTTTAGGGGAAAATACAAAAAAAAACCCAGCCTTTATCGGAAAAGGTGGGGTTTGATTCAAAGTTATTTGTAAAAAGTTTGGTTTCGTAGAATGCTGAGGAAATAATCCCAGGACTATTGATGATGTTTGGGATTGAGGTTAAGTCTCTGTTCAGGACCCTGTTTTTTATTCGTCACAACTTGTGGGGACCAAGCTTTTGCTCAGCTGTATTAGACTTAACGGATTAGGCATATGCCTCTCTAGCATGTATTTCGTTTAAAGTCATTGAAATAATGGTTCATGTGTTAAATGACGGCGGCACATTCTAGGATGTATCACAACTGGCCGTTTGGATGTTGTTGTGATTTATTGGTTGGTATAGAGCTCAATATACTCATGGTTTACCAATCGGTTTAGTTAGATGCGATAATGGTAAGAATAATTTCAAACATGGATGCTAGCCTATTTCTGATATGAACGGTCTAAAGCTGTCACCACCAACGGGTATCGATACATTGTGCTATAGATAGTGACAGCATAGGTCTTCTGTCACTTTGTTTTAATCTCCATAGAGACAACTGAGTTATCGGAAGATCCCATAGGAGACAGAACAAGTGATGAGCTAATATAAGAGCAGGTTCCCAGAAAAAAGATCAAGGACACATTCAAATTGACCGTTTACATCGGGGACACAATTTGTGTTAGATTAAAGGCAAGAGAGAAATCGTAAGAATACTATATTTTCATGATTTTACTTTTTTGAGGAAACTAGCCATTCCACATTGTGTACATTACAATTTCCACGGATGTTTATATTGGAGGAGGGGAACAAAGGTGAGATATGATCACTTTTTTTAGATATACTCTCACATATCAAAACTCCGTCATTTTGCGGACGATAGAAGGATACTATGAAGTCGATGATGTAGATAAGTGCTACTCAGAAGCACATATATGACAATTTAAGGTCTATTTTCGATATGCCCTTGCCTCATCGAAATACATCCTTAATGTAGGCAGATATGGCAATCTTGTGGGTGTGGTTTTGATGTAATGTACGAGTACGCTTTTTATCGTCAAATCATCTACAGACAGGATAATGCTAGTTTCGCACAGGAATAATAGATCAGGCTTGGTCTCCCGTAATTGGAGTACATCCCATAGAAGTTGAAACGTAGACTTTGTATGTTGGAAAAAGAGACTTGGTAGTGGGGGTCTACATTGGAAGTTATGGTTTTTGGTTAAGGTTTACGTTGTTTATTGTGACTTATACTGTTGAGGTTGGCATATTTGTGGAAAAGGTTATTAAAATGTTATTAAAAGCATGGCAAAAAGTGAAAGCATGCATAAAGACGGTTTAAGCTTTTTTTGAAGGCCATTGAAGAAAGGGCATCATTTTGTGCTGATAAGAGGGTTATTGACTTACTTGCTGTTACAGTTGACACTTTTATCGTATGAGTAAAAACAAACATCAGTTACTTCGTGCTTTCTAATCTTTTAGTTTTCTTCTGTACTTGCCCATCGTAAGCATTTTTTAATTATTATCGTCGTGATAATGTCGGCAACTTCAAGGGCAGTATCCCCATTTCTAAATCATGTAAACCATTATCTGCACGTACTGTGATATAGACATATTTACTCAAACGTGAAGTGAATATTTTGAGTAGATTTATTTGCTACCTTAAAACCTGCTACTCGTTAAGCATTGTATGATGTGTTCGAATGTTTTAATTGAAATTTGTATTAATTATTCCTCTAAAATATAATATTACAATATATATATATATATATATACATATATATATATGTACATATATATATATATATATATATATATATATATATATAAAATATGAAACTAAAATTAAAAATCCGTTTTAATTACGCCCCCTCCTTTTTTCAATATTACATTCACTCAATGACCTAAATTTGACTGTTGCCCCACCCCTACTCGCATCGGCTTTAGTGCATACCAGCAATAAACTTTATCCAAACAATCCATCCTCCCCCTCCCTTCCCAGCATTAGCCATAGCTCATTTAACTTACTCCATTACACTCTTTCCTCTATGCCTTTTGTATCCCTTCCCAACCCTCTTCCTCATTTGGCCTCGTTTTCAACTAAAGGATTTCGATTTTCTTAGAAGTGCTTAAATATTTCACTGCCAACGTTTAATGTACGCAGTTTAACTTCAATTCCTCTCTCGACCAACGGAAGTATTTTTAAAATGGCCCGAAAATTAATTCCGAATAAGTGCCCTCCACCTACGATTTTAACTCAACATCTAACTATTGGAGTTACTTCGCACTTGAACTATTTTACTTCATTCTTAAACTCCGTTCATGCTGCCTTCACGAAAACCCTTCTTTTCGATCTGTAATTGCCCTTTCATTGGACACCTTATCAAGGGACAATTACCAACTAGACATACCCCATAGCTTTTTTATACAAACTTTGTTTCGCTCTCAATTACTTAATACTTTGTTAAAATTTTGAATTTTGACTTTTCCACTGCCAAATTATCTATCTATGTAATTTTTCTGATGATAACATTTTTATCTTTGAAAAGCCTTGGCTTAAGAAAAGAATAATAAACATAATTTATTACCGAGTATACATTGCATTGGACAATCGAAGTTGAAATAAATTTATCACTCGTACATGTTTACCCCTCTTCTTTCATCTATATATATATATATATATATATATATTCATATATACATATATATATATATATATATATATATATATATATATAGTGAGTAAAGTGTTCACACGATTGGGATGAACTACTTACGTTTTCTGAAATAGTTCATTACTATAGTCTAACAATTGTGATCAGAATTGTGCCTGGGGAATTAATATCCTTTTCAGTGATCGCATCAAGAATCAATTGAAAATAGTATGAACGCCTCCAGAGGAATATATACGCAGTATTGTCCGTCAGTTGGTTTGCGTGCCACGCGTAATTCTTAAATGTCATATGTCTATGTCTGCCACCCTCAAAGTTGAGATACCATTTTTAGATGCGTTTCTATTTAGTTATAAAAGTAAGAATGCAGTACACGATTGTTTATTCTGCAGATCCCACATATACGACTGAAATAGTATTTTAAACGCACTTATATAATAGAGAGGTTGTAGCTAGGATGTGTCCAATCATATATATAGTTGGCTAAATCTGCCGGTGTTTGGCCTTACTTTTAAATATTACATTCGTTGGTCTCTCACAGTGAAGTGTTGACTACCATTTTAGATGCGCCCACATATATCTAAGAGGTTGTTATGTCTGCTGGTCCCTAGGTCGTTTCCCGGTCTGTCACGTTACATTTGAAATAGCATTGTGAGCTCTAAACGCACATACAGCACATACGTATGTAAAAAAGGATGTTCTTATATATTTTACGTATTTTTCTGCACAATCTATCCAATTAATGATTCTCTGAGAAACCATTTCACTGAACGTTCGGTATTCACTTGACGATCTTTTGAGACTCTTCTTAAGTAATCTTTTTTAAAGAACTTAGATAAATGCGCTCAAGGCAACACTTTAGAAAGACTCATCAAAAGTCTCCGGAATATAGGATTAAATAGCTTAATAAATATCGAAGACGATAAAACTACTCGATAGAATGAAGTATTGTAAAGAATTGTGTCACATCAGAACGTTATCATTTGCAAAATACGCTGAAATCCACCACCTAGACGAACATCACTGTTTCATTGCCAACAAAGGCATCTATTTACTATGTATGGTTTGATTTAAAAAAATGTTAGAGTAAAAATGTTGGGCAGCCGTTCACTAAATGTATTGAGAAAACGTCTTGAGAAATAATTTACTTTTGTGCATAATAAAAGTTAATTTGAACGACGTGACAGGAAAAAAGATTAAGAAAAAAGTAAATATAGACCCTAGTGCCTTACATGATTTTATAAAATAATATATTATATGGTAGAAATGGATAAAGCCCTTGCGATCAAGTGACATATAAAGCTAACGTTTTGCGTCCGTTAATACCGTTATGATCACTACAATGATGTATTAATTAATTGTTCTCATTTTCTTAAATGTAATCATATTAAATACTTAGTTGCAGTAAACATTAAGTTTCGTGAACATTGTCTGATTGATTTTAATAAATCAAACTTCAAATATACAAAGACTTGTTAAAGCCTTTGCAATATTTCGGCAGCTTCAGATGTTATTAGCTTGGGTGTTGATATGACGCAGCATATTTACTTTCTGTAAGATACCAGGCTGGTCTAATATTATTCAAGGTTAACTTGCAAGCTCCTGATCCACGGTTTTATGATAACCTATCGTTTCTCGATCGTAGGCATTTTTTTTAAATATCGGGAAAATCGTCTTCCGGTGAAGCTTTTCTCTTTAAACTCACTTAGTGAGTATTCATGTTTTCATAAACTCGCTCCTCAATTTTTGTTGGTTCAATCGTAGCTATAGCCTATTAATCAAAATGTAAACGTTTTTATTTCAGAGTAAACTTTTGTGCCAAATCTTCTTTCATTAAGGATTAGATGACATTTTTTAACTTTTTTATCAAGTAGCAATTTTGTTAATACCCCAAAATTCATGCGACAAATATTTTTGATCAACTTAGTTTTCTGAAGTTGATCCCAAAATATAACATTTAAAAATGTTATTTAAAAAAATAAATTGTTTAATTGTAATATCGCTACAATGAAATGATATCAATTAATACATATATGTCATTTTAATTTTCTCAAATAAATGATATACCTTTTTCTTTTAGTGTAATCATATATGTGCTGAGCACATGGCCGGGATACATTGAGTATATCACCGAATCTTCAGCTTAGTTATTTGGATGATTTGAATATGATTTTTGTTCATTATTAATTTCAGTTGATTATGCGTGTAAATTGTATTTGTTTCATATGATTATATGTCTTACCAAAACATATGAAAGCAACCCACTTTCCACTGTCTTACTATGATAGGAGAACATACTGTCAATTTTCTGGTATATCTAGGATAACATTTATTCTCTCTCTCTCTCTCTCTCTCTCTCTCTCTCTCTCTCTCTCTCTCTATATATATATATATATATATATATATATATATATATATATATATATATATATATATGGAATATTTTAAAATGTGTGAGCAAGGGCTCCTGACTAATACACGGACGCAGAACTACCTATCCCGGTGTGATGGGCCCGTAGATCACGTTAGGTTATCCATCAATCTAGGAGAAGAAAAGTCTGATATATAAACTTGAGGAAAGAGGGTCGTTTAGTTCTATGTGAGCACCTTCCTAGAGTTCTATCCTTGGACAAAATATCCGGATTGCAATACCTTAATTGCGTCTAACCTATCAACTGGCCTTTGCATTCCTTCTGTGTCTATTAACAAGGCGTATAAGTACTAGCGTAGGACATCTAAAAGACAATCAGTGATTAGTCTGGTTTCCTAAATAGAGCAATGAACGTCGTCTCTCTTTCTTTTTTTCTTGGCAAGTTGGAGAAAGTAATTTTTCACTGCGCCTTACATGACTGGACTGGGTCGCTCCTGCTCCGACAGGTAGAAGGTACATGTAAGGCATATTCTCTGGTTGCTGTTCCCGACTATTAGTACAGGAGCACACACTCTTAGGTTAAGGTTAGAACGGCTGATCCATCAACAAGTATATAATATCGTAGGTATCTGTGAGTACCATGTCGCGCATTGAAAGTTACCCAACAGATATCTTCACTATACAAAACATCAAATAGTTGTGCTAATATTATATAGATATAGATGTGATATGTACCTGATATGTGTGCCTATATTCTCGTGACTGCGTATCGTATGGATTTTGTTAGGATACGCTTTGCGTTAATTTATATGATGCAAGAATATATATGAGCGCATCTGTGTCTAGATCAGCATGGTTAGATCAATAACCAACTTACATACCTATCGTGGTTTGACTTGTAGTTGTATGTGATGACTGGATATGATATGTGTAACATGTCTGTGTTATACGTATGTATATTCACACGTGAGTTTGTTTGATGGTGCAGTATTGTTCAGTGATAACATATATCGTGTTTTCAATGTGTGTTTTTTTAATATGAATATTTATTCTGGAGTTTCTGTTAATATATTAATGTAACGTGATATAGTGTATAAGAAATATATATCACTTATGTAGTGTGTTTGTTTATTTATTGTATTATGGGTGTGAGTGCTTGTGTGTATCTCTATCTGATATAAATAAATAATATCTTTACCAGCCTATGGCTTCTAGTCCTGCCTTAATTCATGTTGTTGTTTACAAGCGTTGTGCTCCTTTACTTTCTTATATCCTCTCTTAATTATTAACCCTCTGTTGGTATTGGGTATGGTTCCTTTTTGGCCTGCCATTTTGAGAATGATAATGAATTACTGTAGTAGTCAGGAACTATAATATGTTCACACTTATTGAAGTACAGACATCTGTACAAACAAATACCCATGCTCAGCTAGGAATGTCGTGTGGCTGGTTAAGTAATGTGCGGATAGATATTTAGATTGCATTGTATAGTTTTGGGGTATTATATACTGCATCAGTTCAGTTACATTGCCTATTCTCGTATGCGGCCATCGTGTATTACAACCTAGGGTATTACCCTGTTTCATAATTGGATATTAAACATTTTTATCATTGTATGAAAAGTGTAAAGTTATATTGGGGCGTCAATATATGATTGTATTATCTTCTTAAAAGCGCATTTTATATACTCTGTTATGGAGCCATTCTCATCAAACATCCCTGGATACATATGTATAAGTTTTCCGTTTCTGTTGATCTGTGTTTTCGCATAGGTGTATTGCATATGTTTTCATTTACTGTACAGTGTAACGTAATTACTAAGGGCTGTTCTAGCGACGGTAGTCATTGACCGGCTTGTTATAGTGCATTCAGTCTGTAGAATATATATTGGTTTCCATGCTTAAATGGTTATCTGTGCATTGTATGCTGATGCCTGCATATTATGTTTAGTGTCCTTGTATGCTATCAGTTTAATCAAACTGTGTATTGTGTTCCATTGTAGAAAACTATCACAGTCTAGTATTTCTACAAATCCCATACAGTAGTAGGTTTCCTTGGGGGTATCTAGTCACGGCATGTTTATTCAACTACTGTTGAACAGTATTATGCAAAGGTTTCTCTGAAAGATATGGGATATTGCTAAGCTGCTGGATCTTAAGCCTTTGAGCTATTTTTCTAGCATTTAGGTATCATATATTGACTCACTCCTGATAAAGTACCTATCTTTGTATTGGTTCGCTTGTATTGGGGCCGATGATGTGACTTTGTTTAGTCATGGTATATGCCTCATTACCTTTACGTTGTTTTTTTTTGTTTTGCACATGAGGCGAAATGCTGCCCAGTAAATCGATTCATCACATATGTTCAATATTTATCGTAATGCAGAAGAAGCATCACAGTAACGTGTATTACTTTTTCAACAATTGCTCAAACGCTGTATCATCTTTTAACGTGTTGGTGTGCTAATGGCTTCCAGGCGTGTGATACTATTTTAGTTTGTATTGGATGTTAGAAGCTTAGAGGTTTTGCTAATATTAAGTATCTCTTCGCGTGTAACTTGCCATCTTTCCTTAGCAGTAGGTTATGGATGTCTGCAATTTAGGTGATGATATGATGTTGTTTTTCAGTTTCAGATAGTGAACATATTTTTGTTACAGTAGTTTATATCTATAAAACAAAAACGTTTAGTCACCCCCCAGCTTTCTATCTCTATTAAATTAAGTTTGGCCGATTTATCTTGTAATACTTTTTCGGTTCTAGTTACACAGTCTTATTTTAAATACTGAGTGCTTAAATATGGTATTTCATCTGTAAACACTGTTCGTTAAATGTATATTATTTCTTGCAATACTCAGTCGATATATTTATATCTGTATTAAGTGTGGCGAACACGTGTCTTATTCTATGTTCGCCGATACTTACCAATATAGTTTTTTTTATCTTTAATTGCGTTTTACAATTTGAAATATAGAATAGATGTATGCTTCAAATCAAATACACAGTTCTACACTGCGTATACATTTTATATAACAGCCAAATTAAATAACGATCAAATAAAAGTTGCTTTATTCTCTATTCGCTTTACTAGATACACTTGTTTTCTTTTTTTACTATGTGCAATATTACAAATACAAATATGCTCATTTAAACAAACAACATTAGGAATTATACTTTTATATCGATAATAAGAGCCAGGGAAAATAAAAATTAAACATTGGATGCTTCAGTGGGTACCTCCTCAGATGAAGTAGATACAGGAATAATAAATGTTTTTTTTTGTGTTAATACAAAGTTTGCAGAAAACTCATATCGTAAATGTGATTCTATTGAAACTGATTAAGCTAAATGGCATATATGTCTATGGACAGATATTATTACTTAGCATGTTAGAGTGTCACTACTCCCAGATAGTTTACAAAAACGCAATTATTTCAGTGAACATGTTAAATATCAGTGTTTAGATAGAATAATGGAAATATATATATATATATATATATATATATATATATATATATATATATATTATTTTCCAAGAATTAGAATCAATAGACATATTTTATATGAATGACTTACGAATCCGTTGTTAGAAGAATACTAGTAAAAGATATAATAGACTCAAGGATCCAATTTAACCAAATGAGATATAAAGTATAATTAGGTTCGGATTTAGATAACTAATAAGCTATCATTCTAGTAGACTATAATGAGATCAGGTATGGACTTTGTTCAACCAAGTATATACATCTGTTTCTATTCGTTCACTTTGACGACAGAAAGAACATATTTTACTAATCGTGTGCTTCACAAAATAGAAAATGTTGCTTTAAATTGCAGTTGGAAATATTCTGTGCTTAAGGTTATTTATCTCTCAGATATACGGCATTTCCATGATTAATGATTTTAATCATTGTATAGAAAAAGTCCACACACACACACACACATATATATATATATATATATATATATTGTTTTACAAAATACTAAGAAAACTGATAAACATGCGTTCTTATACTTTCAAAGAAACATAAATACCTGCTGACATAAAAGCTTCTTAAAGAGAAAATAATAGTAAAATTTTGGTAAAATATCACGATGTTTTGTCCTCGTTGTGTCTGATGTTTTGTTAACATATAGGAATTAAATGATCGATATAATAACATTTTAAAATAGTGTTTTTGTTATATAGTTCTAACCGGCACGCATGCAGCTTCATGACACCATGCCATTGTTATAATTATCCTAATAAAATGTGTAAAGAGTAGCGAGAAAATAGCAAAAAAGATTTTATTATGTTATAACGCGTTGGAAAAATAGCATCTTGCTACACAGTGATATCTTCAGCAGTTTACTATTGAAGTTTAAATGACATAAGGGTAGGTATAAAATAGGAAATTGTTGAAAGCTATTAGAAATCGTGTTTAGAAATCCTCTATGTTATTTGGAAATCAATGTGTTTATCTTCGTTTTATACATTATCCAAACTATTGATTTATAATCATGCGTAAGGTAAGTGTTTCATTCTTTCCATGATATATATCATAATAAAATATAATTGTTACAAAAAGTAAATTGAGAGCATAACAATCGGTATATTCTTTGTGAGCGTGAAAAACTATTCTCCATCCAAAGATGAACACATTCAGCGAGTATGTGTGTGTTTCTGTTTACTATGAACCACGACATCCGTCGGTATTACGGGGTATCATCGAAACAAATGTTATTGTATTATTTTTTTTAATCCTTAGTAAACTTTTTTATGTTTACTATTCCATACCTTGCTAGAAACTTCATATCTTGAAACAATTGTTCATCTTCCCATATCACCCCCATCGGCGATGTCGCAAATTCGTCTACAACTCGATTCAAAGGGGGACGCCCCCCTCCAGGATACGGGGCCATGTATAGACCGAAGGTGGCAATCCGTGAATATTTAGGCATGACTTTGATAGCTAAGCAGTCTGAATCTTGTTTGAATAAATAGTCATGGGTCTAGTAGCACTCGTCTCCCGGCCTGATTTCAGTTTGATGGGAGGACAGAAAGGCCCGGTGTGATCAATCGGATGGTCCCGTCATGCCCTAGTACCTATACCGTCCATCCATAACACTATTATTCAGTATACTTTTTCTTAAAGCATTACCTTACTGTTCTCCTCTTAAATAGATACAAGAAAGCGGTAGTCGAGGGATAATTGTATTGAGAACAAAGAAAGCTATCACTGCTGAAGCGTAATGATTTCGAAGAGTAATGTTTTCTTAGAGTAATGCTTTCTATAATCAATGTTTTCTAAATATAATGTTCTCAGCTTTATGGTGCAATGTCCTTTTAAGTAGGATTCTTTGCAAGAGCAATGTTTTCGAGCAGTAATGTTTTCTAAGAGTTATGTATTCCAAGAGAAACGCTCTCACTCCTACAGTAAAATTATCTTATGAAAGTTATGGTTTCTATAGGTAATATTTTCTAAGAGTATTTTTTGTAATAGAAATATTAACTAAGAATAATCAAGGGAGGCGCGATAGCGCTCTATCCCTTAATAAACTTCAAAAACGGCCTATGCTATAAATCTCATTTCTTTGATCAATCATAACTCAAAAACCAATGAACATAATTTGTTAAAACTTTGCACAAACTTTTTTTGATAAATTCTATAAGTGTGTAGAATTTCAGCATCATTAGTCAAGGCAACCCAGAGATCCAGAAAGGTCAGGCATGATTTTGGGGTATCCGTGTGTACGTACGTACATACGTATGTGCGACCCTGTATCTCATCAACTATTTGATGGATTCAGCTGATTTTTGGCAGAGATAGAGGTTCTAGGGTCTAGTTAATGGCATTTACATTTCAGTTTACCATATAACTTAGTTTTCCAGAAAATTCCAAAAAACCTTATTATCCAACATATTCATGTACTAATCCGATAAAAATGGTGAGTCACTGAAAACTTCCCATAATCCCTTGCCGGATGTACCCGGTCTTGCCATAAATTCTGTCCGGTTGCATCAGGTCATACCATAACTTCTGTCCGGATATATCAATAACATCATAGAAAGGCTACATTAAGTTCCTTCTAAGGATGTCTCCTTGATTTTCTAAGTACTTGCCATTGTCTGGGATCTAAGTGCTCAATATCCTAGATAGAGCTTCTGTAGTAATAGCTTTGTATGATATTTTAACACCATTTACGCTTCTATTCGGAATATTGTGCAGATGAACAGGAGTGGGGAATCAGTAAAAGTTATTTTAGTAGTGCTCTGGATGCCTCCTTGATTTTCTAAGTACTCAGCGTTGCCAGGGAGAAAAGTGCTCAATGTCCTAGATAGAGCTACCGTAGTGATAAGTTGGTATAATATTTTAACAGCATCTTCGCTTCTTATCGGACTATTGTGCAGATGCAAAGGAGGATGAATCAGTAAGAGTGATTTTAGTAGTATTCTGGATGCCTCCTTGATTTTCTAAGTACTTGGTGTTGTCCGGGAGAAAAGTGCTCAATGTCCTAGATAGATCATCTGTGCAGATGAAAAGGAGGGATGATCAGTAAGGGGGCGTCGTGTGCTTCTACAATATATGACCCAGAGGCTTCTGCAGAATAAGGACCATGGGTGTGTTTGCAGTAATGGGGCCAGGGGTGCTTCTACAGAATAGGGCCCAGCAGCTGGGCTGTTTCTACAATATAGGACTCGGAGGCTTCTGCAGAATAGGGGCTATGGGTGCTACTGCAGTATAGGGACCAGAGGTGCTTCTACAGTAAAGGACCCAGCACTGGGGGTTCTTCTACAATATAAGACACGGAGGCTTCTTCAGAATAGGGACCATGGGTTCTTCTGCAGTATAGGAACCAGGGATTCTTGTACAGTACAGGACCAAGCGCAGAGGGTGCTTCTACAATATAGGACACGGAGACTTCTTCAGAATAGAGACCTTGGGTGCTTCTGCAGTATATGGACCAGGGGTGCTTCTACAGTCTAGGACCCAGCGCCGGGAGTGCTTCTACAATATAGGACACGGAGGTTTCTGCAATATAGGGGCCATGGGTGCTTCTGCAGTATACGGACCGGGGTGCTTCTAGTGTTTCTACAGTATACGGACCCAGCACCAGGGGTGCTTCTACAATATAGGACCCGGAGGCTTCTGCAGTATGATTCTTTGATATGACCGAGGCGCCGAGAAAATTCTTTTTTTTTCTTTAACTAAAAATATTTCTATGTATAGGGGAAAGGGTAAAAAAGGGGGGGGGGGTCAATTTTTTTTTAAAATATATCTATGAGGAGGATGAAAAGAAATATTTTTGGAGGGGGCCAACACTTTCTTTTCTTTTTTTTCTTTTTAATTAAAATATGTCTATGTTATGAGAGAATGAAAACATTTGGGGCGAACTTTTTCTTTTTTTCTTCTTTTTATATGTATGGAGAAAGATGAAAAATAAAAATAGGGGGGGTAATATTTATTTTTATTTTTAATTAAAAATATTTCTATGTGTGTGGAGGGTAAAAAAATTTTGGGGTACAAGAAATTTTTTAATTAAACGTTTTTTTTATTGAAAATATTTCTATGTATTGAGGAGGATACAAAAAACAAATTGAGGGGGAGGAATTCTTTTTTCTTTTTGTAACCTAAAAATATTTCCATTTATGATAGTGACACTACATGAATGAACACTATTTTGTTTTTCTGACACGACAGGGGCACAGTAATATGAGTTCTTAGGTATGCGAACTGGCCTGGAGATAGGTAGATATATAGTAAGTGCACCCTTGCAGAGATAGGTAAGTATATAGTATGCGCACCGGTGCGGCGATAGGTATATATATAGTATGTACACAAGGGTGGCAATAGGTACGTATATAGTAGTGCATAGGGGTGGTGATAGGTACGTATATAGCATGTGCACAGGAGCGGCAATAAGTACTATATAGCATGCGCAACGGGGCGGCGATCAGTACGTATATAGCACACGTTCCGGGTCTGCGATCAGTACGCATATAGCGCGCGCACCGAGGAGGCGATAGGTACGTATTTAGCATTCGCACCGGGGCAGCGATAGGTACGTAGTAAGCATTCGCACCGGGACGGCAATATGTATATATTTAGTATTCGCACAGGGGCAGCGATAGGTACTTATGCAGTATGCACGCCGGGGCGGCAATAGGTACGTAATTAGCATTCGCGCCGGGGCGGCGATAAGTATGTATTTAGCATTCAGGGGTGATGATAGGCACGTATACAGTATGTGCACATGGGCGCCAATAAGTACGCATATAGCATGCGTACCGGGGCGGTGATAGGTATGTATTTAGCATTCGCTCCGGGGCGGCGATCGGTACGTATATAGCACGCGTACAGGGACGGGGTTAGGTACGTATATAGCATGCGCACCGGGGCGGCAGAAAGGTACGAATTAAGCATTTGCACCGGAGCAGCGATGGGTACGTATTTAGCATTCGCACCGGGGCGGCGATATGTACGTATTTAACATTCGCACCGGGGCGCCGATATGTGCATATTTAGTATTCACACTCGGGCAGCGGTAGTTACTTATGTAGTTTGCACACCGGGGCGGCAATTGGTACGTATTTAGCATTCGCACCGGGGCGGCAATAGGTACATATTTAGCATTCGCACCGGGGCGGCGATTGGTACGTATTTAGCATTCGCACAGGAGTGGGGATAGGTAGGTATTTAGCATTCGCACCGGGGTGGCGATAGGTATGTATTCAGCATTCGCTCCGGGGCAGCGATAAGTACGTATTCAGTTTCTGAACAGGGCGGCGATAGGTACTTATATAGTATCTGCAGCCAGGCAGCGATAGGTACTTATATGTTATCTGCACTGGGGTTGCGATAGTTACGTATATAGTATGAACACCGGGGCTGAGATAAGTACCTATATAGAAGGCGCAGACAGAGGTGGTACTTTTTGTAGAAATATGTCATACTATTGCCCTGGGTAACGTAGGAGGAATGGTGGGGAAGAAACAGCTTTCGCAAAAGGTAAAATTAGAAAGTAGCGGTGAAATGTGGCGACCATTGTATTGAGGCATAGCCTTTACAAAAGTAGTGACATTCCATGAAAAATGCCAGTATACTGAAATCATATGCCTTTAATAGGGTTAAGATGAAAATTCATATACACTAAACACTAGGCAAGGTTACAAAGTAAGAACCGAAATAAAGTGCCATTCTATTGCCTATATTTGTCATATTAGAGCCGTAGAGTACTGTTTTTATTTCAGAGTAAACGAAAATTTCGGAGAAATGAAAAATACCAAGGTTTACAGTTCACACTTTTTAATATATAAGATTTAAAATTCATGTTAGAGGATCTTCAATCTGAATTGTAAAAAATGTATTGTATTGTTGAAAAAATACAGTAAAAATCGTTTATATATAAACAAAATGGTGAAAGTTGTTAATTCTCATAAATTAAAGTGTGAAACATAAAATTGATTTATATACAACAAGAATACGTTCATTTTCCTTAATACATAACAATGCTGCTGGTGTTGTATGAATAAAAGACCTACTTGGGCGTGATTGATAAGGATACTATAAAGGTAAGTAAAATACCAGTTAAAATGTTTATTGGCAATGCTTATATGAACAGTGCTAAAATAGTAACAATGTTTATATTTTTTACAAGAAAAATTCCTACCAGTAAAATACATAGCCCTGTGTTGGTCGCATACGCTTAATGACAATAAAAGTGTAAACATTTGGGAATTTCTTTGCTTTTGTACATTTAGTGTTTAGTGTATATGAATTTTCATCTTAACCTTATTAAAGGCATATGATTTCAGTATACTGGCATTTTTCATAGAATGTCAATTTGACTTACTGTTAAATAACATTATGATGGTAATGTTTTCTGAGAGTAATGTTTTCTAATAGTAATGTTTTTGAAATTTATTAAATAAATACATAACCTATAGGATCCATTTAAAAACATACAGCATTAAATAGATCCTTGTTTGCTGATGTGTCGTAACAAAACGAACCAGACCATCTTCTCGTATAAAGGAGTTAGAATTGTATATACTCATGTCATACTGAAAATAGGTTTTCAATGTCTCTGATGTCAAAATTTATTCTTTGTTTTATCTAAAAAAAATATGAATTGCGATTCTTCATTCATTCTCCTCGTAAAGAGATCCACCTCTGAATTCCAGATTGTTAAGGAATGGAAAAAACCTCCTCGATTGAATCATTGCATAATGCGAGAGATAGTCTGAAACTATAATTTTATATTGAACACATTATTACTTTTATTTTCTTAGCGAATACTGGATCGAAAAATATCAGAGGTCGTGCATTGGATAAGTATTATAATATTAAAAAGCTAATCCATCAATAAACTTTTATTATTTATGGCAAAGACCCGTCCTTCGCACATTTCTAAAGATTATTCGTTAATAGATTCTAACATGTCGACATCTTTATGATATGTATCACGAACAGGAAAGTTTGAATATAATAACTTATATGAGAAAGAGTTGTATGTAAAATCCGAATTGTTGATCCTCATATTAACGATTACAAAACAATATTCAGAAGATAATGTTCGAACATATACTACTTAATGTAAAAAAAATAGTTACACTTGCTAGTGAACAAATAGTTAAAATAGGAACTTTATTTTAAAAAAATAAACCCATTAATATTTTAATTAGATAAAAGTATACTCCCTTTAACTTCACGAATGCATACTGGAATAACAGCTTGTATTGTACCAATATTCCAATGAGAAACACAATAATAGATCAATGGAATTTAAAATATTTATCAAACTTCATATACGCTTCTGAACCTTATAATGAACCCTCAAATAGGACAGAGATACACGAGCTCAAATAAGACAACACTATTCCATAGAGCGCCTGATACTAGATTTGTAGAAATAAACAATCGATTAAGCTGTGTGAAAGTCTCTGTAGCGATAGAGAACACCGATTTATGTGAAGCCGTACGAGCAATGGCTCTTATGCAAGAAATTTGATGAAAAATAAAAACAAACCCGTTTCAGTGGAGTTCTCTTCAAGAACAGATACATACATGAGCATCTAAAGAAGAAAAGAGACGCGCCTACGTGGAAAAGACACTAGGCGGGTCTTAAGACGAGTAAACTTTACAAGTCACATTGAACGTTAATTTATAACCATGATTAAGTTAACGTCAATATCAATTGCATATTCAAACTTATTCCAGGTAGATGGACGAGAGAAAACACAAATGATAAAGAGTAATATTATCAGCATCACGTTTAATCTTGGTTATCATATTCCATGAAATAGTATTTATAAAGAGAATAAACTATATTGAGGCTAGCAATAAGTTTGGGGACCAGCTTTATTGATAGGGAACTAAAATGAAAGAACACCCTCCAGAGTTCGTCACAAAATTCGATCAGAACGAAAATATCAAATTATCCTGATAGCATTACTACAAATAGCATAAGCTTAAAATGTGTGCAAAAACCACAGTAGCATACTTTTTCGAACGACTTTACATGGGCATGAACAATAGCCCTACCGTATCCTTAATTATCTATACACCGACCAATCCGCTCAGTTACCATAGTAAAACATAAATTAGCACTACCACAGATTCAATACTTAAAATCGCTAAACCTGCTAACATTTACCAGGAAATTAATTAACTTCCTGTGGATTAACTTTTAAACAACCTTGCTAACAAGAGATGAAATACTAGCAGGTTGATAGTAAGTTAGGTTAGACCAGCCACCAGGATTCTTAAAGATAAAGATAAAAAATGACGATTTCGGGAAAAAAAAGTAAGCAGCATTAAAACAGAGATCGAATAATTTCAAGAAAGTAAAATAATGTACAGAGGCACAACGTTTTACAACACCAATAGTAATTGAATCAGAACTGCCGGTCTCAGGCTGGTCAATATCAGACAGAACCCAAGAAACTATCTTTAGAGTGAATTGTAATCAGTTTTCAAAGCAGAATCCGTAAGAACAGCATAAGGGTTATCAAGAGATCAATTTTCAGCAGAATTCGAGCAAAGAGATCAGCCTTAATCTTCTGAGATCAAACACCCTGCAGAATATTTAAAAGAGTAGGAATAACAGACTTTAAACTATTCAAACACGGTATGAAGGTCACGATTAGAATATTAGAAGTAGACACAGATGAAAAGCAAGTAGGAGAATAAGGTTTGGTTTTAAACTTACAAAGAGAAATACATTTTTCAATTCTAACAAGAAGCCAATCAGTCACTTTTGAAAAGAACAAAGGTTTTATACATAACGTTACCTTTGCATTTTTTATGGCTGCATTACATCATGGATATACGTATGCCAAATAGAAGATAGGTGCGCTAGTATAATTTCTTAAATGTTCAGATAGTGCAGCAAAGATATATGAGGGGACATGAAGCAATGACGTTACATATGCCGAATTAACAAAGAACGAAGGTTTTAGAAAATCCCATGTTGAGTAGAGCCGAAATGTACGTTCTGATTCACAGTGTGTCCATCCATCCATACTCAATATAACTAATTACGAATTTAAATAACTCGCTCTCACATGTGTTAGTTTGGTGTGCTTGTAAATAATACACAATTTTAGAGGCTGCCATTGGATTTCATATTGATTTCTGTGCAGGATAAGGCCCTTTATTTTAAGTTGTATCGGGTAGCAACAACTAAACGGAAGTATCAACGAGTGCCTACCTTCACTGATGAGACAATCACGGATTTACAATAGATGAAATAACAATAATATAATTCGGTTTCATCGGTGAAAAAGTGGGCGAAACGAGTTGAAGAAATACGGGCCGAGAGAAAAAAACAACAAAGAAACTAAGAAATAACGCGCGGCCAACATAGACATGAAGTGAAACAAGTATTTTATGCACTATAGTTATAATGGGACTTTTAAAGTTGAAATTAATAAACGCGCGAGAGACTAAAACGAAGCTATCGCTAACAGCACATTACATATAGGGCATCGTAATAACTATATATGTAGTCAAGCCAGTTTTAAAAATTGAAAATAGGAAATAAGCATTTTTTCTTTAATATTATCATTAAAATAATTAATTTGAAAATGAGAGTTATGCCACTAGATATTTATTAAAAAGAAATTGCAATTATTATTCCACAAAATCGTTTACGTTCATTAATTTTTTGCAGCGACTATTGTTCTTTGTTTCTTGATGTTACGACTTTTTACTTTAGCATATACTTGTATCTATATATTTGCTTTACTTCAGTATGTTTTTGTACAATTGGTTTCAGAGGCAAGCTCTAATTCAACTAAATGATGTAATCATAAAAACAAAGATTTCGCGATACATCTGTCGAATATGGAACATATGAATTATAGTACATTAAATTCGGAAAGATTAAAGTAATATTGATCTAATTTGAAAATGAAAATTCATAGTTATCTTTTAGAAAATGTAAGTTATCATGGCTCTTTTCGTGTTGTAATGTGTTATTCTGCTAGGATAATTACATGCTGTGACTTCGAGGATCATACTACGTTATAGAGATACGTAGACGGGCTAATAACTAGACGATATATGCTTTGCTTTTTAGTGAGAAAAATATTGCGGCCCTCAATGTGACTTCGGTATTATATTTTTGATGTGTGCTTCCGACCTGCACTGTTGATGGTCAATGCAAGTGCACGGGAAGTCTTGAATGTCACCCTATTAGAATTATCTTAATATTGTTCTTAATGTTGTCCACATCAGGAAAAACATATTTTTGTTAGTCCTGTCTAGGCCAGATGATATACCACATTGCTTTCCCCGACTCTTACGTTGTCATTACCCACACCATACTTGTTTACGTGTCATTGCTTCTGTGTGCCAACAAAGATGTTAGACTAATGTCATATTAGGGTAAAATCAACACTACCCATCAGATAGACAATCTATGTCCATAAACTAAATAACGGCAACTTTAATTGAATGTATGTTCGACGAAAAATATGAAACCGCAGACGAACGATAGTGCAGTCCAACGAACTCTCGCTCACATCTATTAACCTCATGTCAATAGTTCAGTCGATCTCCTACGATCTATTAGTATAAAGTGTTCTGCTCATTAATTGTGAAACTTAGTCTTGCAAATTTAATATTAGAAACCCAAATAAACCGATTAGAATTATTTGTTAATTTAATGCAATTTTTTTAATTAAATGTATGTGAAATTTGAATTTTCCCACAGTTTTCGTATTTGGGAAGCATCAGATTTTATTAGAATCACCAGCAGTGAATAGTCTTAAATACATGTCATGTATATATGTTAGTTTTTTTATTCTTGTTTTTTTAAATGATCTAATAAAATGCATCTGTGGAAAAAGAACAATGTATCTGGATGAAGTGATCTCTGTTTAGGTTACAGATATCAACTATCTCACAGAACACTGCAACAGTAAAATATGAAATAATAATAACTGCGGAACACAAGTATGTAAAAATATTTTGAGTATCCTAGTGTGGCAGTGGTAGTTGATTTGGCAACTGTCTCCACGCATACTGTCTATATGAATATCTATTCAAATGTTAATCAGGAGTACATTGAAACATATATGAATTAAGACGAAACACAATTTATTGTTTCTGAAAGCACATATAGATAACTAGCGTAAAATGAAACCGACACATATTTTATATGAAGCTTTACTCATACAGAACGTACATTTCCTTTATTCTGATACACGATAAAATGAAATAATATCAGTGTTTTATCTATACCTAAAAAATCTCGTAGAATCAATTCAGATACAACTATGTCTATTGAATTTAAAACAGTTAAATATAGACATTTACGCGCAGAAACACATATGTAGATGACAATTGTATAAAATGTCAATTTACGAGAGTTGATAAATACTCAGAAGACATTTATACTCGTATTTATAGTCGGTTGTAATGTACATAATTCAATGTACAAATCATAGATACATCGGTTTTAACGCAATAGTTTTTTATCAAGTAATTAGCACTACTTACGTTAATGTTTCTTGTGTTTTACGAAATATGTCTATGATCCAATTTACTCCAAACGCCTATCTGCTCGTAATCAATAATATCAAATGATACACGCTTCTCGCAGTTGAGTCTCTGATGGTAGTCATGTTAATGGTATATTGTTTTCGGTTCTCTTCCACGAATTCAGCATCACTACCAGTACACCAAAAGATAAGACCCCATAATATGTTATATAGGCAGTCGCGAAGCCGATTCCAATCGGGCTTTTGATACGTAAACATCTTCCCATAAAAAGTAAACAGAGAATAAAAAAGGAGTCAGAAACAAAAGTCAGAAAATACCAACTAAGGATAGTTGATGCCCATCATTATCAGTAACACGTTTGGAGAATGTTACACTTTGGGACAAGTCATCAGCCAGAGAAAAGTAAAGAGCTATATATGTAGTACTAGGGTGAGGACGGTAGTACGACGATGAACAGTTAAGTCACCTGAAAAAAATATTTGACATATCAGTCTGGCGAAATAGGTGACTTATAAACTATGTGTAAGAAAATATATTCTGGTCAATTAAAGAGAGTAAATTCTAATTTTACTTCATATATATGATTAGTATTTTACAATAGTCTTGTGTTCCGGTAATAAACATCTAATTCGAATGCTGTGAGGTTGGGAAACATGCCGTTAAACCGATAGTCTTCTGAGAGCACGAAATTGTCTCATTATTCTTTTATTAACTGTGAACGCATACGTATATAATTCAAAGAAAATCGTTTCCATTTTCTCGAATAAGTCCAAATCACGATACGGAAATATATAGATTTACGACAAACTTGGTTACATTCATGTACAACTCATTTACTTCAAAGTTGGTTGTATATAACACACCTGCACTTTCACAATGAAGTGGGTAAGGGGTTTACTAACTGACGCATTTTAAAAGTTACATATATCAGTTTGAGAAAAGTAATATGTATTATACCAATAATTGCTCATCATATTTCAGAGGGTAAAGTGAAACGGGTGGACTTACCCATGAGAATGACCGATCGCAAGTTATCTTCAGGTCAGACAACAATTAGTATTTAACAAGGATTTACCTGTATACTTACTAATTAAACATTACTTTCATTAACTGTCTTTGTTCTGACGAGAAGTGGTGTGCGAGTTCAGATCGTAGGTTAAAATCCTAATGCATTGGGTGAAAACACCGAATGACAATCATACTAAAAATAAGATGTAGGTAACTATCTTACTCTAGAATAAAATGGAGTTCATATAGTTTACTCGTTGACAGGATTTAAAAAGACTGGACTCTAGTTCCTGTTCCGGCTCTCGATTCATATCCGGTATTCTTGTGCAAAGCTCCAGAACGGATGGATACACACTTCCGTACACATCTCTTTCATGAAATCGAATCTATATCGGTATGATCGTGTAAAAACTTCTTGTACGTGTGTCTTTCAAAGCTTCACATGATTTACATGTACTATTTTAGTTTCTATTAATTGAATATTTATGGAAATTTTAAATTGCAATATTTACAGTTCTTAAACATGATTTTTAAACAGCCTGTTTCAAACATAATTTAATTTTACAACGGTATGTATTACTTCGTGACCATTGCACGTATGAAACGAATTAAAAAGCATGTTAACTGTAAAATAAAAGGCCACTGCAAGTCATGAACATCTTAGCAAATCTTCGCATATTAAAAGAATGAATATATATATATATATATATATATATGTACATATTTTATTAATTTTATACGTTCATAGAAGTAAGATTTGATAAGACTTTAATAACTCGCAGTGTGTTTTTATTTGATACTTTTGATGATTTATTTTCTTTCAAATGTTCAATGGTGACAATGTTACTCATACTGCTATGACATTTATGTAAAAATATATATTGACGAAACATAAGTCCTATAAAGTTAAGTGCTGCTAATAATGCAATATTTTGCATCATTATTACTTAAGAAGTTAACCATATTGATATAATAGTATATAACTAAAAGCAACTAACGCTACAATCACCAATAAAAACAATGACATAAAAATACAATCTGTATTTAGAATATATATATATATATATATATATATATATATATATATATATATATATATATATACACGTGTGGTATATATATATATATATATATATATATATATATATATATATATATATGTACATCAGGTTGCACGTTTGTTTATACACATATTTACTAGACTAACACTATTAACATAAACGAGGTTTTTCACTGATTGTGCTGGACAAACACAAAGCGTAACATGAAATATAACAATATAGTATGACTTCGCAGCAGAAGTAAATATCGCTGGTGTCGTCCTGACTCATTGGTTTGCAAACTTATGTTCAACGAATGTTAACATTGTAGAAAATACGCCCACTTGCCTTGTGAGCAATAAGTGTGTTTTTCTTATGTAAACTAATGTTTGTTCGAACTTGCAAATACATTGAGCATGTGATGAATTAAACAGATATATATATATATATATATATATATATATATATATATAGAGAGAGAGAGAGAGAGAGAGAGAGTGAGAGAGTGAGAGAGAGAGAGAGAGAAATAGAAAAGATGAAAAAAGGAAAAACAAAATTATTATATATGTATTCATCAACGTTTCGTGTTTATTTCAATGTTTCCTTAAGATGATCTGTCTGAAGAAATAATGCACGAGTACAAATATTTGAATCAGTAACAGTGGGAGGAGAAAAGTACAAGCACCAGCTTACAAATAGATGAATTATGAGCAAAAAATAGATGGTAGCGGTGGGAGAAATTGAGTTAAATGTCAAAAGTGTGTGGTAGAAAATGGTAAGTGTGAGATCATGAGTGATGCAAACCCTCATCAGCTGCTAATGAAAATATAGATAATGGGTTCTAACGCATGTAACTACTGGGATATAAACTGTGGAAGGTGTGGATGAAAATTAGTAGCGGCTATACTTATTTAGACTATGCGGTGGAAGGAAGCGTCCGCCATTTTTACTGCGGTCAGATAGTTTCGTATCGAAGAAAAGGGCTAGAAGAAGATAAATATAAGGGTTGTTGTTGACGGTGTGAAAGGTCGAAAAAAGATATATAGAGGGGGATTCGATGTATCTATATTTATCATATATAAATATATATATATATATACATATATATATATATATATATATATATATATATATATATATAGAGAGAGAGAGAGAGAGAGAGAGAGAGAGAGAGAGTGTAAGATATTTATTTATATTCGGCCTGGACGTCGCGTGATAGCAATGTGGTAGATAGATAGCTCTCTCTCTCTCTCTCTCTCTCTATCTATATATATATATATATATATATATATATATATATATAGATAGATAGATAGATAGATAGATAGATAGATAGATAGATAGATAGATAAATAGATAGATAGATAGATGCATACATACGAGGGGCGTTTATTTCCCATAGAAGTAGATTAATGAAACGTTGCACAGTTATTAGTATTTTTTTACATAGGAACCACCCAGAATTATGCATTTCTCCCATGCAGCTCTGGACACCATTTTTGTAGAACACCCCAGGTTGGTCACCCAACCACGTCGTAACTTCAGAAATCAAAGCTGCATCATCTGGGAAACGCTTTCCTTTCAAAACTTCATGGTTGTGAAAAGATAAAAGTCAGAGCGTGCAAAGTCAGGAGAGTAAGACGGATGGGAGAAGGAGTTCATACCTACACGCCTGTGCTGTTGATCTGGCGACATGCGAGTTGTGGAACGGAGCGTTGTCCCGCAGGAGGAGGATACCATTGCTGATCTTTCCTCGCCTCTTGATTTTGATAGCTTCTTTTAATTTCATCAAAACCGTAATATGATCATGTAATTGTTATGCGGTTAGCCAGGGAATCTGTCATTACTGGTCCTGCTCCCAAAATACTGTGAGCATATCCTTGCCAGCTGAGGGTTGCACTCTTGCCTCCTTTGGAGGTGGTGAGTCCAAGTGCTCTCACTGCATTGGCTGGACTTTGATCATAGCAATTGACCCAAGTTTCATTCTGTGCCATAAGTCTTTTGAAAAACGTCGACTCATCTTCTTGGTACATCTCCAAATTCATCCTCGAGCACTCGACGTGTTCTTGCTTCTGCAAAGTTGTGATCAACCTAAGAACCAATCTGGCAGACACCTTATGCATATGCAAATGGTCATGAATTATTATTTCCACAGACCATTACAAACCTTGACCTCTTGGGTTATTTGACGAATAGTAATGCGGCAATCTTTCAAAATGGCAGCCCTAACTTGACGGACAGATGCCCCATCACTGGCCGAAGAGGAGCGACCAGGTTTAGGAGCTGTTTCCTCATGACTTCCGAACATGTTTGAATTAACTATGCCAGCGTTTAAGAAATTCATATGATGGGGCATCATCACCATAAGTTTTTTTCATTTCATCAAAATTCTCATTTAGTATGCCCCCTTTCAAATACAAATATCGGATCACTGCGCGACACTCAACAGGCTCCATTTCACACCTGACTCAGTTCAAACACCTGTAAATCAGAACGCGCACTTACTTCAGAGCTGTTTTTTGCAACATAACCCATACAGATAGAAATAATGAGACATGTAAGATTTCATCTAGATCAGACAACAGGAAGTGGGTCAGGTATACATACATTAATACATACATACATATACACCCATACACGCACATATATATATATATATATATATATATATATATATATATATATATATATATATATATATAGAGAGAGAGAGAGAGAGAGAGAGAGAGAGAGAGAGAGAGAGAGAGAGAAAGATAAAATGAAGGGGAACAACAATAGTATTCTTTTACCACGTTTTTGGGATAATTTACTTGGAAAAATGATCGTTAGAATATAAAAAATAAATGTGGTGTTATTCCTTTCCAAAATAAAACATAGCTGTTGGAAATTAAAATGCGTAAAATGTTTATAACATTAAACGGATGTTTTTATTTATTTATTTTGTGTTTGTTCCATCGCCATCCTTACCCTAGCAACTACTATATTGGAACTCAAGAGCTCCAACCTTCCCTATGAAATAGAATGGAGGATAACTGACAAACTAAAATCGTAATGCCCTACTTCCTAGATTTGCTTTCTGTATACCACTGAAAAATCCAGGATTCTACAAGCGATCAGCAACCATTCCATAATGTGCATGAATATCAAAACCTAAGTCTTCAAATAATGCCCCCACAAAAGGAAATTGCTCCCAGCCTAATGGACTGACAATTGTAATACATTACCTAGCAATTACCCTACAAACCAATGAACTCACCAAAGTTTAATAAATAAAAAGATACCAAATTAAAATAAAGAACCTATGAAATAGTAATCTACCTTAAGAACTTTTTGAAGTTATAATTAATTTATATGTACAATATACCCCCCAGATAGATAGCATATACTACAAGCACGGCTACATCACGCCTACTAATCACAATACAAAGTAACCCAATCCACCACGGATAACACATTAATCAGTAGATACTTCATATCTCATTAACTTTTTCGAACATATTAAATAAATGAATCGCCCTAATAAAACACCTGGGAATATAACTATCAAATTCTAGAGAATTAAGCGAATTACATAAGTAGAATATCTACCTCATCCCGCCTCATACATACCTTATAATAGATTTATAAACTTTATTAGATAAAACCAAAAGAATAAACTAAATACATTAACACAAGACGAATGCATATATTAATGGTAGTTAAAAAATTAGATACCATTAGATGGACCCATTCACTGACAACATATATCCGCCATCAAACTCCAGCCTATACATAACAATAAATCGACTACACCCCCCCACACACACATATATATATATATATATATATATATATATATATATATATGTATATATATAATTTACAAAAATAAATTCCTGGAAAATTCTAAACTATAGATACTAACCAAAAACAAAACATTTACAATGATAAAAAATAAATAAATAAAAGAGTTTATCAAATCCAACCTTGAGCCTAATCAATAAATGATGCCACTTAGTTATCCCAAAATATAAACACCCATTTGAAGCAGTAAAGCAGACAGCCCCAATCATAAATAATAAAATCAATTTAATATAACTCAATTACGATTAAGACCCATATATTATTTAAACCCTGAGCCAGTGCTGATTTTAAAAGTGACACGTAAACAACGCACCGTTTTTAACGGGGTATTCAGAGACCAGCTTTCTTTTTTCTCGTTATTTTCGAGACGATTCTTTAAAATATGAAATTACCAATAAACTAATGAATTAATATATCAATTAAACACCAAACAATGTAAATTATAAATTAAATAAATAATAAAGTAATACACAAATTTAAAGCCGCTATCACAATCAAAAATAGACTTCAATACAGACGACGTTTTGCAGACGCTTCCTAATTTTATTTTCACTTTTACAGAAACCGGTAATCTAATACGATCTTGAAACAACACCTTAAATGAAAATTAAAAAAATACCAAACTATGAGAGATAAGATGAATATGAAACTTAGTAGAATAAAATAAAAACTTTTTTAAAAACAAATAACTATCAATGATAAATAAAAGAAAACTAAAATAATTTTCTAACAAATATTTTTTTCTACACATATTCCAGAAATGCACTGAGTTTCATTATGATGACGCCATTTATTATCGTGGTTTGTCACATTCAGAACGCTGACGATTCCACTGGGCATTGATCCTTTAATAATGTAAAAAGTCAGCCCATCTTGATGAAATCGCGGTACCTTTCTGACATATGTAACACATAGTTTTCAAATAAATTATACAGGGTGGGCCAAAATAAGGGTCCTATCTTTAAATTTGAATAACTTGAATTTGAATAACTTCCACAAAATAAAAGTTAAACTCACCAAACTTTATGTGTGTGTAGACTGACCCTTCCGAGATTTTTTGAAATAAACAAAACAAATTTTAGCCGAAAAACACTTCTTAAAACTTACAAAAACTAAAGTATTGTTTTTTACACTGTTTTGAGTTTTTTAAGCAAAAATAATGTTTTCTAAATGAGGGTACGTTCCTTAGGGCTAATACGGCTCATGCTTGCTTCGGAAGGGGTCCTTTACTTATTCTAAAAAAAAAAATTTTTGTAAATCAATAAATAAAAAAGTTATGAATTTTTAAAAATAGGACCCTTATTTTTGCCCACCCTGTATTAGTTCGCACTCTTCTGCGATCGAACACTTCATTGATTTATTTTCAATATAACCTGACACACACTCTATATATATATACACAGACATATATATATATATATATATATATATATATATATATATATATATATATATATACAGTAAGATTGTTTTGTGGTAGCATGAACATAGCTATTTAGTTCGGCTAGACTAGCAACCATCTCAAGCTAGGTGTGAACCTAAAACAACCTAGTCGAGAGTTGGCAGCCGTCACTACTAAACCACAGGAGAGGCGCTGGTGTTAAATAATATATTCATGTTTTTATTTACACATAATTTGCCACGTTACAGTGTTCTATTTTTTATCTACCAAACCCTATGCCTTAAGCTTAGTTGTAACAGGCGATATAATCAAACACCATTGCTCAACCCGGAAAATAGGACTTGCATAATCAGGCGCAGACAGCCTGTTTGCCTGTATGAAAGCTCTTGAAAAGAAATGTTTTACATTATTTTCCCTTTCGTAATGATACTGTGTTTTTAATATTTATCAACATTTAAATGATTATGATTCTAGAAAATGCTTAAATGGAAGTTTAAGCATAAGATTTTTTTTTCATACAAAAATTGTTATTCGCGATGTCTTGCTTAATATGTATATACTGTTGATTAAATTTAATGCCAACATGACAAAGTGTAATTTTCAGATAGGGGATTGTGCCCATATTATGTATTCTAACCCCTTTAGAATACTGGAGAGAAACTGAATGTTTCCTAGAAAAACATGTGAGTATGTTAATACACACTAAATTCCTCAACATATAACTTTATCAAATAGCATCATGTTTATTATCTTTTTGTTGCGTTCCACTAAATTACCAATGTGAAATGAACATTGTTTCTTATTTTTTATTTAAAGAAACCTAAAGCTAGAGATACGTTGATCGGAGGGCGTGGGCTTTTTGTTTTACTTGTATATAAGAGAGTGGGAGTGGGCGAGATATATATTCGAGTCTACATCATATTAAGAGAACGATCGCATGTATCCATTTACTGAACTTTTTCGCAATTATATGTTCTTTTACATTTTTTTATTTTTCTATTTAGCATCAAATACAATAGGAAATCCTACAATTTATGAAGAAAATGTAATGCACGCCGAATCTGTTAAATGAATATCCTGATCTCTCTGTCAGAAAAAAACTAAGATTTAATGTTTTGTTTAGATGTTCGAAGCACGATTTATCTTATACTCAACCAGAAAGGAATTAAATTAATTGCATTCAACATCTCGAATTGTGTGGCTTTTTTCGATATTCCATTTTATTAAACAATATATGAATAAAAAGTAAATGTATTCCATGTTGCTCTCATTAGATAATTTATATAACTTAAAGCGATATATCATTCAATAGAAAAATGAATAACGAGAAAATACGGAAAACATATAAGTGTTTAAAAAATCAGCGTTTGTAATCTCGTTTGTAAATTTCAAATCCGAAGTCATTACTGTAAAGTATACTCTGATTTTTTTAAAAATACATCATGAGCATTTTGTTTCAAAACGCGGATATTCTCCATACATATATGAGCTAGTTAATATATGTTATCAGTAAAGACTACAACAAATATAAGTCTTAGGGATGAAAAACATTGCTACTCTCACATTTAGTATAATAACAGATATATGTTATGTAGTGACGGCGCGGAAAGAAACAGTCGTCATACGCAGGCGCGAACCCACCCCATTAAATTACGGGAAGCGATAACCACATCATAAGAGGGTGGCATTATGCAAGTTGGGTGCGGTTAGCGGCGAAGAAGCGTATATAAAAAGAGGGTATTTGATTGACGGTGCTAGTTTTGTGGTGAATATCGTGTTGTTCACATGTGTGTCAATAGAGAGGAAAAGAAAAGAAAATGAAAGAAAAAAACCGGTATTTTCAAAGAACGTAGGAACATTATTGCGTAATTTTATCACACTCGGCGATGTTTGATACGATTGAGCTGCGTTCAAGCAATTTCGGCATTTTACTATGGCGAAAGTATGCATACACAGTGATATGGTAAAGCCATTTACTGGCGAGGGAGACGTGGTTGCATGGCTAAAGAAATTGAAGATGATGGCGAGACTTCAGAAGGTAGATGATGTGGCGAGCCTGTTCCCATTATATCTGGAGGTGATGCGTTGACCCTCTACTTGGAGTTTGACGAGAGCGACCAACTAGACGTAGAGCAGATAGAGGCCCATTTAACGGAGGCATTTACAGACGGCGCGTTCACAGCCTTTAGAATGTTGACCATCGTTAGATGATCTGGCGAGCAAACAACATCAGACGGTTGATCGGGCTAGCCGTGTTCGAGGGCGTTGGACTGGAGAGACTTGTCAAACTGGCTTTTTTCACGGGATTCCCTGATGCCATCTCTGTTGGACTCCAGCAGACGCCAAATATTGAGATTCTAATCATGGGAGACCTAATCGCGAGAGCAAAGGTGCTAACAATAGTTATGGGCCAAAGCCAACATGTTGTCGCAGCCGTGCGTCCAATCGACATTAATGCCGCATTTCCATCCAAGACTTGCCCCAGCGCATGTTTTACCTGCTACAGATGCGAGAAACTGCCGAAGACGTGAAACACGTTGCGACCAATGCGGCAAGATTAGACACAGGGCCAATAACTGTTCGGGAAACGAGCACCAGCCTTCTTCCCTACCAGGATGTAAACACGGCGTTCTCGGAGGGAATTGTCCATGTTGATGGAAAGCGGTGTTCGGCGTTAGTTTACACAGGATGTTCGCAAACAATGATAGATGCGAGCCGATGTCACTCCTGGAAGACGGCAAAGGTTGACATCGTGACTGTTGGAATCGCGTCCAGTGAATGCTGCGGCAGTGGAGTGGTCACTATTCCTATATATGAAAAGCAATTCTGTCGGGATCGATGTTCTGGTGCTGCGTGGTAGACCACTGGGGTTTGATTTTTTATTGGGGATCAATGCAATTAAGGTGTTGGGGGTGTTACTGTGGGGCCTACGGGAGCGGTTCGGATCGACGACGGAAAAGTCGCTACGTGTGCGGCTATCTCCATCAATGAACCTGACTTTACTGCACTTTCGACAGTCGGAGACGATCATGGGTCGCAGCGTGGAAGGAGGCAGATTACCGCGTACATGAAGAGCTGCGTAATTGAGTGTCCGAATGTCAGGTGGCTGCGAAAATTCGACTAGAATATAATCAGGGGCTCCGCACGTGGATGGACAGGGGTTGATTCTTGCTATACCTGGAAGAAAGGCTAAGACCTCCCAAGGGGTTAATTCTGTTGATGGCCGTGTTACAGCGGAATAAGCAAATGGCGACCCAGTAATGGACTATAACGAACTAAACAATAATGTGAACACATTCACGGCAAATGCAGATGTTTGCGCTGCTAAGATGCGCGAATGGCGCCAGAAAAGGAGCTAACGCGGCTCTACTGTAACTCAGGAGAGCGTACCTCTAAGTACGAATCCACGAGACGTTGTGGCCGTACCAGAATGTGAAGATCGACGGGAAACGTACTGCCTGACGTTCTAGTATTTGGATTAAATGTGGCTCCTCTTGTCATGAAGGCTATCGTCAGCACGGTACTATCGCAGGAGAAAGCTATGAACCGCGCAACATGGGCTTACATCCTGGTCAACAGAGATGTCATACTCGCGTCCTGTATCAGGGAAAATTTGACTCGGTTTGAACTAGAATATAAGGTCCCGGAGCGGTTGAGTGACGGCACACGCGTGATGGGATTAATGGTCTTGGAGGCCCGGCGTCTTGCGCTGGAAGCGAGGAAACACGGTTCAAGAAGTTCCCGATATCATCACACGACGAAATGTGTTCTCCTTGTGTGGAAGGCTTGTTGGGCACCTCCCGGTGTGTACATGGTTTTGTGTAGCTTGCGGAGTGACTGCAAGGATTACAAAGTGACCGACCCTCTCCTCCGGAATATGATGTGCGAGACTATTGATGCAATAGGACAGAGTTATCCAGCTTGTGAAGACTGGTGCGTGAACGGTCAGGAAGCAAATGTGTGCATCGATGCCAGCTCACAAGCAGGTGAAGTGACATTTGAAAGACACGGGATAGTGTTGGGGGCGCTTGTTGGCTTTGACCTAACAACGATGTCCAGCATATTAATCTATCCAAATTGGGCGCCGTTTTGAAGGGGATCAACTTGGCTTTGAAGTTGCAGTGTAAGGTATTGGACATAATGACCGACTCTGTGCGGGTGCACCACTAGGTTTTGGGCACTCTAACTAAGAAAAACGTAGTTCGCACCAAGGCAGCCAGTGAGATGCTAATTAGGAGACTGTTGATAGAGTACAAGCTCTCGGTGGACGTAACATTAGGTGCATCGATTCAAAAATTGATCGACCAACTGACGCGCGTGCCACATCGGTGGTTTACGCAATGAAAAGTGAAAGGAGGCCGAGCCCGTGACTGGTCCTGTACACGCAGATGAACTAGATGCGATCGGAATAATGGTATTAAAAAACGCAGTTGACACCCATGGGTCCGACGTCCGACTTATTTCGCTAGAATAGTTTGTCCCGCAACGGCGAAAGCAACAGTTAAGTCGGCTATACGAATGTGCATGGAATGCCAATCAATAGATCCAGCGTCGGTTCACTGGGGGAAGGCAAAACTGGAGGTGAGCAACAACTGGAAGAGGTTGGGGATGGCCATTCCACATTACGGTGGTTATCATTTCCTAACTGTAACAGATTGTGGTCAGTCGCGGTTTTCTGTGTAAGCAGTTTCCACTACAGGGCCCGGCAAGCGTAATTGGTCAATTGAAAAGTTGTCTTTTTAGTGTTGCACACCGCGGAGCTACTCACGGATAATGACACAGCTTTTAGCAGCAGGGAATTTAGGATTTTCGCAGAAAAGTAGGACGTGAATCCGAAGGTCTGTTGCGCATATGTCCAGGCCGGGAATAGAATAGCAGAAGGATGGATCCGTACCGTAAAATGGATTGCGGCTAAAATGTGCTGCTCAATACTAGAGGTTATCTACTGGAACAACGTGACCCACAAGACGATGACTCACATTTAACCGCACCAGTCAATGCGATCTACCGTTACGAAGTGAGAGTAAAAGGGGTTTATGTGGTGCTACAATCAGCAGGTCCTGAACACGGTCCTTACCAGATTAGGGATTCCATGTAGGTGAAGTCACCGGAGAATCGCTGGACCACGAGATTTGTCCAAGGTCGAGTAACAGAACTAATCAGTCCACAGTTTGTCGTGGTGAATGGAATGCAGAGAAGTGAATGACATGTACCCCCGCTATAGTGTCCTTTCGCTAGAGGAAGATTCTGACAACGCAGCCTCTTCAGAGAGTCTGATTACTGACGACGACACATAGTCGGATGATTCACCCGAGACGGAAGTAGAAGCCCGCGCTTCGAAAAGGCCTGCGCCCCCCGAAGAGGCCTGCGCCTCCGAAGAACCCACCGATCTGAAAACGCCCCACTATTGCGAAGGAGCACCCGGCAGAAACGACCGCCGGGGTGTCATCTTTGTGATCATGAGATAAGGGGGAGTGTAGTTACGGCGCGGAATTGAAACAGTTTTCACACGCAGGCGCGAACCCACCCTCATTAAATTACGGGAAGTGGTATCCGCATCGCGGGATGGTTGCATACTACAAATAAGGTACGGTTAGCACAGAAGAAGAGTAAATAAAAAAGGGGTTTTTGATCGACAGTGTCTGTTTTTTGGGGGAGCATCGCGTTGTTCACATGTGTGTTAATAGAGAAGAAAGGGAAAGGAAAGGAAAGAAAAGAAGGGTATTTTCAAGGAACGATGGAACAATTCAGTGTCATTCTATCACAATCGTCGGTTCTTTGATACGATAGAGGTGCGTTCACGTTTTGAAAGTGTTATCCATGTGTATTTTAAAGTCAAATAAGTGGGATGTTAATGGTCATTAATGTATAAAATCACCCCACTATTTTCCATGTTAAAAACGGCCATTGTTATGTAACAAGTGTATTTCAGATTAGTCTGTTATAATTCAGTTTTTACAGTAACGGGTCACTGCTTCATAAGGCAACTCGATGATACAGTTTAAGGTGATGTTGTTTCAATCTATATACCAGTTAGAATCGTTTAATACTTGCGGATTTGAATAACATTTTAAAATCAAATCTAGTTTTCTGTTTTACAATATAGATGCTTCGAAAGTCATTTCCCTGCAAACAATTTCTATCTCAATGCTTTCTTTATTTTCAAAGTATGTAAGAAATGATAGGAGATTTTGCGCGAAAGATGTGTTAACAATCTGACAAGTATCATACTGAATATTGAAAGAACAATACACAGGTATTTCTTATGTTTATACGTTAATCATCATGTTAATAATGATGTAATATCTCTAGTGAAAATCCAATGGAACCTCATTCCCCAGAATTCTTTTCGCTGGAATTCCTTGTTTACTCGATATGTCGAAAATAATGTTTACACGTTTATTTATACCAGTTTACGTTAATAGTAGCAAGCGATTACTCATATTCATCGCATGAAATATAATGTGGCACGAATGTAATTGATGGAAATACTGAACAGATAATTTACTAACAGGAAACAAATAAATCAGTTGCTGGTCTAAAGTGTTCTTTGAATATGATAAGTTATACTAGAATGTTGAGAGCTCTGTTTTTTTTCTTCTGTGGGTTATTTTCCCAGCGACAGTTTTCATATTTTCGAGACATTGGTTGAACTCTTTTAACACCTGGATTTTTACTTCCGGAATCATAGCGTTTTAGAAAAATACTTATTTACACCATTGAATATGATAATTGTATTATTTTTCTATTTCAAATGACAAATAAAAGTTAATCTTCAATAAACATTAGTGTATATATTAATTATACATCAATATTGAAAGTAAATTCAATATGCAATCTATGTCTCTAATTGAACAGAAAAAAAACCTACACTTTTAAAATCAGTTTAGCAGTCATCTTGTTATTGAATATTAACTACAAATTACGAATATATTTAATTAGTTATTATTTAAATTAATTAAAATAAATGCAGTGTATGTTGAGTAAGTAGAATTATTAGCCACTACACCACCATAAATTATTTATACAGGCTGACTCTGTGAACAGGGTTCGCGCCTCCCGGACGCCTGAAATTGTTCACTTTTCTGAATTGATGAGAGCAATACATTTTAACTGCTAGCGTCTGTAGGTTTTAAATAATTGACATTTAAAAAATTATATATATATATATATATATATATATATATATATATATATATATATATACATGACATCAGAACAAGCAGAAATTATAAAATTAAAAATACTACAGGTCGTAGTAATCACCAATAAAATATCCGCTTATCTCCTGAAATAATTCCAATTCCAGATACCATTTCAGTAAATGTTTTTTTCTCCTTGTAGATATTTTGGGGAATTAAACAAATGCGCCTGGCTGCTGTCAAGGAAAGTAATAATCCTTTCGCAAGCCATCAAATGTCATCCAGATCTGAATTCCCTGTGGAAATAATAAAATGATCAGATATTTAATGTTGCAGTGTTAGGAAATCAGTTTTCACTAAAACGAGCGTATTACTAATCCAAGAGAATACAAAACGGAAGTTTCTATTATATAATATATGATAAAATATATGTGTTTTATAATATGCTCGCAGGGGAAATATACAATACTTATTTTAATTAAAATAACATTAATAGTAGAGCATACAAAAATAAAGAATAACCATTTCACTCTAAGTGCTTTAGGTGAATGAAATAGGATTTGACATGAACCCGTGTTCCGGCGTTGTTGTGTTGTTTTCAGAAACACATTTTATATGCTAATACTTGTTTCTATACAATAAATAAGAAGCAAACTAATGTGGTGTTTTTTTATCCATTGCCCTGTAGATATATATGTTCCTACATGTTTCTCATTCATAGATGTAAACGTTTTTCGTACAAATATATCTTGTTATTCTACTTACTGTGTG
>OY744527.1:133834509-134004509 GCA_963556195.1 Sepiola atlantica | reverse complement strand
GAAAACCTCATCCAGGACGTTCATAGCTGAATTATAATCACCGATGCCCGATATGTGTTTAAAAATTAACCAAGGCACGAGGTTGATTAACAAATTAAGTTTTAACTCGGCCGTTTGTTGAGAGCCATTGACAGCGTCAAGAAAAATGTTGAAATACCTCTTCCAGTGTCGCCACGTGTCAGCCGCGTCCAGTTTTGACGGGTCTAAGTCCAATCGTACAGGCTTGAGGTATTTTCCATCTTAGATATTTGTCCAATAAATTGTAATGAGTTAGTCAAAAGGATATGATAGAATGAGTTTAAGAACAGTGAGTTTTCTTGAAGAAGCTTTATTCGACAAAAATCTACACAGGGGTCTAGTCTTTACGAGAAACAATGGATGACTAAAAGAAGAAAGAGTGATCAAGGGAAGCAATTCACTTCCGAAGCCTAGAAGGAGATAGAAAAGTTATTTTTTCATCACATTTACGTTCTGGTAAAAATACTATATCGGTTAGTCCCACAATTCAAATGTTTCCGTTCAGTATTTTCTTTAGCAAATTACTTTAATTATTAATCACACATACTTTTTTTTGCGTGTTTCCTTGAAGTGTGACTTGTTATTAGTTCGCTTTCAAATGTGAGTTGCTTTTAGGTTAGGCTTTTTACGATTTTATTATCCTCAATTAAGTATTATTGCCAGTGTTTCTATATCTGCATGTTTATAACTGATATTCGTGTATAAACTGACGTATTTCACAAAATATGCCTACAGATTTTGGGGGAAATGGCTGCCACTAATAACGGAAATCACGTCCTGGTCGGAGGCCTCCAGCTGTTTACAATGAACAACACACTCCAAATAAAAGAGGCAGGGCCTGGGAGGGTTGACCTACCTTGGGCAGATACCCGAGTCTGACAGATAAAAAGCAACGGAATTGGCAGGTCTTTTCGGGCTGAGTGTCAAGATCGGATTCTAAACTGGTATGTGCCCGCTATCGCCGTGGAAGCCAAATAACTGCCACAACGTTTAGTTGTAACATTATAATTGTGTCTGAGTTATTCCATTTATTCCTGGAATTGGTAGATCAGCTTACACCATAATAATTATGTTAAAGGATTTTGGAATAATAATAATAATAATAATAATAATTATTATTATTATTAGTATCATTATTATTATTATTATTATTATTATTATTTACTAACAAGAAGTTACCAGACGTTGCATAAAAATGGCCGCTTACTCCCGCAATCGATTTACGTTCCTTTAGACTCTGCTTTTAAACTTGTAACTGATAATTTTAGGAACTTCCGCTACCGTTGTAAATTACTTTGCGTTTCGAAACAACTCTTTACAATCGCGTAAGCGCTGATAAGAACCGTTAACTTTCTGTAGAATTTGAGTGGAAGTAATCCTCCACTGAATGCCAGTACTATCTTTGATTTTTCATGACCATCTTCATTATCATCATTTTTGCTGCTGCCAATAGTTTTTCATTAGAGAGGAGCTGCTCGGGTATGGATTTTCGTTTTCTTACATATTAACACTGGCTGTTTTTAGGTTTGCATGAAATGTTATTTTTAATTTTGTTATTTGTGTTTACGCAGTATTATTCTGTTTCAGTTTGTCTGCAATTGTGCGGGTCAATATCTTATGTGACATTGTTTCATTATGATGATTTACTCACTGAAACTTATCACACGAATCATTACAAGTGATTGCTCCTTGGCAGCAATGACCGACCTTCCCTGCAGTCTGAGTGAAAAACTATCCTATAAATGTGCAGTTTTCTCTTCTTCTTTCGATAGTCATTGTAAATGAACTTGCGTTTTCCAAACAGTTAGTAATAATTGATGTATTTCTGATGGCAGTCGTGTTTTTTGTCTTGGAATTTTACATTACAATACTCCGTTTCTGTGCGCCAGTGTTATGCATGCTCTTCAAACTAAGGCTTTGATTCTACTCACTCTTTCAATTTACTGACTTTCTCTCACACTTTTCCGCGTCTTTTCATTCTCTTAGACTCCTCTTGATTGTTTCATGTTTACCAACCGATATTGGTGCAACCATTTTTAGAGATGGATCTTTAAAAAATGATAGAATGTCAATACTTATATTTTTGTTAGTATCAGTTCTTAATTTCATTTCTGACTAAGACCCTCAAAGCAAACCCTACAAATTCAGACGTGTCCCAGAATCAAATTCATTTAATAGCAAAATTGAAGAAAGGATTCCAGATATAAGGTTTAGTTTCATTATATATTAAATATTTATTATCGCAATATACATAAAATTAGCGAAAACCTGTTATGTTCAAGTAATTCATTTTACTCGTCATTCGACGGGTATTCCTTTAGTATATTTATTAATATTCAAATATAGTAATGCCTGGGAATGTTTTTATTTTGTTGTTTATCTCCGTGAACATAGATTACGTTATTGTTTATGACGTGTGTTGCAGTCTGTGGACCGCGTCTTTGTTTATCTTATAGTCAGACGCCATCTTGAAAAACGATCAACGCAGCAGCAGCGGATACACTCATTAACTGTTATCACGGGGAACATTACTGAATGCTGCGGCTTTGTCATGGTAGAATGTTTGATTAACTCATTCATCGCTATGAAGTGGAAAATTACTGGCTCCTTCTGATTGTTATTGTTTTTCCTAATAGAAGATTCTAGAACATATCACCTGACGAGATTTCGCCCGTATTCCGTATTTTCCAAACTGGAGCGGTGAAAATCTTTGTTTTTAGAGCTAGCTGAGATAAATATACACACGGTCAGACGACTATAAAACTATATTTGGTCACGGTAATTTCCGCCAGAAATTATTGTTGAACATTCGTTTGTTTTACTAGCCAGTTGCTGTCATTGCTCTCTTTCTCAATGTATTGCCCAGTGGTTTACCCACAAAGGCAGTTAAACCTAAGGAACATAAGCCGTCCCAAAAGACGACTGCTGAGCCAGAGGCAGGGACTCAGCAGAGTAGCAGCAAACCAAACAGCCTTTTTCAAGGCAACATCAAAACTACTAAATGCGATAAACCTTTTACGCATAGCTATTGTCTGCACATTAACCTGACTCCAGCCTGCCTTTTCCTAGTCTCCGGCAGTCCAGCTCTCTGCAGCAGTCTCCAGCATCCTTCAGCAATCCCAGGCAGACTCCAGAGCCATAGAGCAGTCCAAAAAAGACTCACGTGGCGTACATCAGTCCAAGACAGACACCATCACTGTGCAGCAGCCCCATTTTCCTCAACATTCAAAAATCCTCTTCAGGGCTAACTAGGACAAACTACTTGCGGTTAACGTTCCCACTCTTTACTACTACCTTCTCAAAAAACCCTGCTTTTTCAGCTTGTCTCTTCCAGTCTCCAACAATCCAGCACTCAACAGCACTCATCAGCAGCTACCCCAGCGCTATGCAGCAGTCCCGGCAGACTCCATCAACCTGTATTTCTTACCAAAAGTCCCGGAAGATTCCATCACGCTGCATCACTCTAGCCGCTACCCAGTGTTCTGCAGTACTCTCCGGTGCCCCATGGCTTACTCCAACAAATCCATCTTTTGATCATGATCACACGGACCAGACCTACATGAGGTATCTCATCACACCTCAGAAACGTCTACACAAATATTCGTGTGACACTCACTAAAGCTGTCAAGGTTCCTGGTAACATTTTTCTGTTTACAGTGACATCATATTATTTATCCATCACACGTGTATTACCTTTATGATAAATAAACCTTTCTTTTAAACTGTTCATCTGCGTTTGTCCTCTTTATTCCTTGTCATTTCTGTTTACCTTTCTTGTTGTGGGGCCGATCAATATCAACGACCGACCTCGCAACAGATCAATCTTTAAAATGCAGATCATTATAAGCGTTCAAAATCGATAAGATAACTAAAATATGATATCAGCTATGAAAGCTATGTATTACTAAAACATTTGTTAGTTTTGTTTTGTGTGTTTTGTTCGCTTGTGTCCGTGTATATTTATTAGGAATAACAAACGGATTACATACAAACATATGGCATCAAGAACTAAAACAGCTTTAAAGAAAAAACATTGACTCGTATATGATGTGACAAAATGATTACGTCACAAGTGAATAACCCTATTGACGAAATACGTTGAACATTTTGAAAAGTGACATTTTATGATGTCTTCAATACTGAAGTGTTGCATGGGACCGGTCACTGTAAGTGTGATCGGTCTTACAACTAGCAAAGCGTATATAGGCAAAATATAACAACTGACAAAGAGAGCAAACGCAGATGAGCAGTTTAAAATATAGAAGTGTATTTCCCATGAAGCTAATAATCGAAGTAATAAGACTGAAATGACAGTGATGACGTTATTGGAAAAAAAAGGAGGTTTTCGGAACATGGAAGCAGAAAAGACTGGGTCGACTGGAAAAGGAACTTGAACAACTTGGGTTGGTGTCACACGGAGATTAGTGTATACGTCCCTGAGATGTGATGCGGTTCCTCAGATAGGTATGTTCTGTGTGATCGTGACCAAGGGGTGGAGCTTTTGAAGTGAGCTATTAGCCGACAGAGTGTACTGCAGAGCGCTGGGTTGCTGCCGGAGAGATCATACTGCAGGTGAGTTTTGCAGACCGCTGTGGGCTGCCGGATAATACACACAGAGCGCTGTACTGCTGAAGACTCGAAAGAGACAAGCTGAAATCAGGTGAATCAAGCAGGTAGTAGCAAATTGTGTGATAACATTATAGCAAGTAGTTTGATTTCGTTAGCCTTGAAAATGTGTGTTTGATTGCTGGGAGAATCTCCACTGCTGCAGATTGCTGCAGTCTGCTGAGGACTGCAGCAGGTTGCTGGAGTCTGTTGCAGTCTCTTAAACAGCTGTCGACTTCTTCAGATCACTCGACTACTAGCTACAGCTGTGTAGCTTCAGAGGGCTGGACTGTTGCAGTGTACTTGACTGGTAGAGACTTAAAGAGGAAGGTTGGTGGTAGGTGGATGGAGCAGAGCGTAGCAAAGTTGAAGCTTTATCGCATTAGTAGTTTTATTTAGCCCTGAAAAGAATTATTTAGTTGCTGCTGCTCTCCTCTGCGCCTTCCTGGCTCGACGTATGGTCGATTAAGTCGGAAAATTTAGTCACCTGCCCCCCCCCCCTCACGGCTGAGCTCGATTTTTAGAGCAAAATCTGGTTAATACATTTAGAACAAGAGTCATTACATCCGCTGACATGTTAAACAAACGTACGATTATAATAATTCCTGGTAGAATTGATCGTGATTAAATATAGTTGGACATTTACTTGACCGTGTTTATATTAACCTCGTCTAGTTTTTAAAAAATCAGATGTGTTATTTTCCACTCTTTAAAATATAGAATGGGTGCGAAATTTGCCCCAGTGTGTGTTCTATAATCTTCTACTAAAACAAAACAACAACAAAGCCGCAGGAGCTAATACTCTTTTACGTTAAAACCGTGTAAGAGTTAATCAGCTGCCCCTGCATGTTTGCTAATAAGATGCTCTTTCGTTTATCGTCAAGATGGCGTCTGATTAAAAAGTAAAGCAACGGTCGTTCCTGCTTACTTTGCTCATCAGCTGGTCCTGCTTTCATCGCCAAGATGGCGTCTGATTAAAAAGTAAACAATAGAGCGGTGTACAGAGCACGACTAAATTAACAATACCATAAAGTTATCTATTCAACTGTGGATATAGATAATTGGAGACGAGAATAACAATCGGTAAATGAAATCAATTATTATTTGAAATCCCGAATATCTAAAAGGTTAACGGAGTAATCCATAAATACTATTGTCGCACATAAACTCAGCTTGGAAATTAGCACCCCTTCTGAGCGGGCATGCGCTCATGATCACCAATGTCCGAGCAACATGGCGTATAAATGACCGTTCCTTTAAATCACTATTTGGTTGGTGATTATTTTTCCTTAAATAGTAAAATCGAATTAATCAGCACAAGAGGCAGTGTTCCAGTAATATCGATTTTATTGGCTTTGTGTAAGGGTGTTTTTACAGCTGTTATGGAGACGGTAAATAGTTCTATTTTTCAAAAGGCAAACTTGTATTCTGTTAGTTAATAGCTGGTAATAATGTGAAAAAAAATTGGTTCAGATCTTGCTGAGTGGGATTATAAGATTGTAATTAAAGTCTTAAATTAACGAAAGTGTAGAGTTGGGGCAATTTGAAATGTATTACAAATAAAATCAATTCGAAATTCTAGACCTCAGATTCTGTGAATTGCATTAAAAATGAAATTAAACATTGACTTATTTCAAATATACGTTAAATCCAAATAACACATCTTTTTCCTTCTTAAGCTCGGGGTAAAGTAACCCAGATATATGTTTTGAAATCTGAAGTAAGACGATATATGATTCAAACATATAATATTGCACAAAGTTTGAATTAGAACGATGTAAACAACTTTGTCAATGTCTATTCCTTATCTTTAATAGTTTCATTTCTAAGAACTTCACACTAAATTATAAATTAATTTCTATAGTGATTAAAAATTTGACGGATAGACTCCTGTATTTTTGATTGCTACATATTTACTAGGCAATAACACCACACTTAGAAAAATGTCTTCGTAGCGAACTATATATATATATATATATATATATATATATATATATATATATATATATATATATATATATATATATATATATATCGTTTTTTCTCAGTCACAGTAGAAGATACTTGCGACTAAGTAAATGTCATACTGTCCCCCATAGAGAGATACTGTGTTCATGGTATCGTAATTTCGATATTGACCCTTTTCAAATGTCAGTCCGAAAGTAATTTTCAGCGGTGAACAAGTCTGACAACGAGAAGTAACACTAATACGTAATATATTTTAATAGAGCAGAAAGCAATGTTAATTTGAGAAGTGTAAATATCGTCAATAATATAGTGTTCTATGTTATTTTTAATCGAAATACGCACTCTTAGATGGATACAGATGCATATAACTGAGTTGTACTCAATCGGAGCATGCACAGTCATTTGAACTGAGACAATGTTTATTTGACTTCTCCATCGAGTGAGTCCATTTAAAGTTGTCTAGATAGTTTAATTCCTGCGCAATTTCAGTATTGAATCCTTTAAACTGGCAGTCACAATGTATTTTCCTTCATGAATAAATGTTTGACGATACAATGTAAACTAGTATGTTTTGATATAACTGTAAGAGTGAATACGACACTAATTGGAAATAGCAATTAATTGTGATTTTTATTTTTTCTAAATAAAATTGGACTTACTGATAACATGCATACTAAAAAGATTGTCCCTGTGTTAGCGCGTGTTGATACTAACATCATTTTTATGCAAACACGATTCCGCCAAATTAATTAAATATAACAGTATTTATGCTAGTTGTTGAATTGACAAAATAGTTGTACTGCTAAAGATTGGGACCTAATATCTGCCAACTGTTTGTCGTCATCTTTCTGCAGTTAACGTAAGCCGCCGGGAAAAGACGATGTGATGTTTAATCGTAAGTAAGGACGATACTGCTTGAAATAAATGCATTTCCTGTTTGTTTACAGTTAGAAAATAAGAAATAGGCAACTGGTAAAATGTTTTCTTAGATTGTTATATAACATGAACAAAATGATTTAAGAAACTGTTAATACTATTTTTTAACAACATTTTCTCATAACTTTTTGTAAAATATTTTGCGACGAATGTCAATAGAAAAATAATCATCTTCTGATCTCGCTGACCTAACCGAAACGTTTTGAAACTTCCAAATATAATTCATTTAAAATCGTGACTGATTATTCCTATTCACACTACTAAAAACCTGTAATACGACTAAATAGAGAATAAAAATGATTCATTCATTTTTATTCTCTAACAAGCACGGACGTCCACCAAGTAGTGGCCATTATTTTCATTTTATTTTATTTTTCCTCCCAATATGTCTACCCTACATGTATTTGTACTTGCATGACATCTTTTCTCTATATCATCATCCTGATGAAGTCTTATAAATAAAGACGAAACGTTGATGAAACATCCATTTTTTGGTTTTCCTTTTTCATTTTCCCATATATATATATATATATACAGCGTGTCCCAAAAGAAGCTGACAGTCACTAAAGTTACTGACACTTGCACATCTTTCATAACCAGTTCAATTCAAAGGTTGTACTTACAAAACATTACCAGTAGTTACTTTGAAAATTAGGAATATTTTTTACACTATATACAGTTATAGTTACAGGGCGTTCACTTAAATATTAAAAAAAAACACAAAAAAGTAGTTATGAATTAATTAAAAGTCTCAGTAACTCTTAGGAGCCCCTGTATATATATATATATATATATATATATATATATATATATATATATATATATATATATATATATATATAGTATAATATTTATTAATGAATGCACATACACACGCTAGCATTCCAGCGTGTTGCTCTCATCAATGCAGAAAATTAACAATTTTAGATTGTCGACACGTGCGATCCTAGTTCACAGATTCAGACTAGAATTTGAAAGCAGTCGCCTTATCTTTGCGGTCACTTGAAACAGTCACGTGATGAAGGATAATTAAACATCTCTCTCTCTCTCTCTCTCTCTCTCTCTATATATATATATATATATATATATATATATATATATATATATATATATATATACATTGAAGTGGACACATACAGAAAACTAATCGGGATGGGTCGACTAACGTATTTGGAAGTTTCACTTAGAGCTTTTTGAGTGTCAATTGTTGACATCCCTGAGAGTTATCGACTTTTATTTCGTAAAGAAATTAATTATGATATTTATAAATACATATTAAATTATTTATAACCTACAGATGCTTGCGTTGTAAGCTTATTTATATATAAACTGTTTGTCTCGCTCTATTGCAGATCATAATATTGTTAATAACTTCAATAATATAAATCGCACAAGTTTGAAATGTTGTACACTAAGAGAGTGTTCCTAAGTAGGTAAGATACCAAAATATGTTGCAAATCTATACTATATTTCTAAAGTATTAGACATTTATGTATTTGTTAGCCATTTTTACTGTTTCTCTCTTTATTGCAGGTTTTTGCAAATACAGTCCATAGGTGATAAAAATGTTTGACTTAGCAGGGTTAATTATGTTAATCATTTAAATCATAAGTAACAACATGAATGAAATGTAAGGAAGAAATGCACCACAAAATTGAATCATTTATCAACAAATTTCCCATTTCTTGAAATTATCCTCTGCAGTCTCCCATCAGCAGATAAAGTCAATCTGTTCATTTGGGAAGGGGTTATGCTCCTAGCAAACTCAACAATTGTATTCCAGAGGGCATCTTTTGATGTAAATTGTTATCCTCCTTCATAAACCTTCCTCTTTAAAATTGACCAGAGCTGCTCAATCGGGGTTAAGAGAACAAGAACGCCTAGTCATGAGACTCGCTCCTTTGATGCCCAGAAAGGTAGTCGTATTATTTGCTGCATGATGATGGAGCATTGTTGTGCATAAAAATCAGTTGACGTAGACGAAGTAAAGGCAGGTCGCCCAGCCAAGGTGACAAATGTTCATCTAAGAACGATATGTATGCTTGGCTTGTGAGTTTCACACCCTCTTCCATTTGGAAAGGTCCGATTAATTTATCACATATGATACCCACCCAAAACATAACTCCACCGCCACCTCGTGGGCGACGATCGCGAGGTGAGATAGCAGCTCCGGTGAGACTCCTAACGTTAGGCCATCCATCCGGACCATCAAGTGTGGCTCTAGCTTCATCTGTTAATAGAACCTGTTGGAAGTCCATTTTCATGTATTTTTCTGCCAACGCAATGCGTTTTCCCTTATGAGTTGTGTTCAAGGGAGGCCTGGAAATGGGCTTCACGTGATCTGTCTGCGTATTTTTCGCATAGTGCGAGGGGAATGCTCCTTCTTGCACCCTTATCTTTCCTAGGTGCAGTTTTGGGCTTCTCCACAAAAGAAACAAACGTTCTTTTATCCCTTCCCAGTTCCTTGGCTAAATCCAGAAGTGTCAGTCCTTCTGCTAGGCCAGTTACAACCCTTTGCTTTTCAGTAGCAGTCAAACGTCGATTTTGGGGCATTTTTACAAACCTGCAATTAAGCGAGAAACAGTAAATGTGGCTAACAAATGCATAAATGCATAAATGTCTATAACTAAAGAAATATGGTATAGATTTGCAAAATATCTTGGTATCTTACCTACTTAGGAACATTATTTCATGTGCAAAATTTAACACTTCTGCGATTTATATCATTGAAGTTATTAACAATATGATGATCTGCAATAAAGCGAGAAACCCAGTTTATACAGAGACGCCAAACAGTTACTGAGTGATAACTGAGAGATTGTTATCTTAGATATATATTTTTTAGTTTTATAGAACCTTAATGGAATTTATATGACGCAGTGTATGTACATTTATAAACATTAAATAACCAAAATGAATAAGTGGCAGTGTCAACTGACCGTCATGTTCCCCAAAGTGGAATTACACTGACTTTTTGTAGGGGTATTTTAAAAATAAACAGCTTACCTCAACAAGCCTGCAACTGTACACTAACTAAGAGAGAACACTATCAATGACGTCAAGAATAATGTTTTAATCGAATAATGCAAGCGATCAGTCATGGATAATGTTTAAAAAATGGCAATAATGGGTGAAGCTTAAAATGGAAATTATCTAAATCTTGTAACTTTTCTTGAATACATTTGTCTTTATTATTGTAATTTTTTGTCAAGGAATCTCTTTTGTATTTAACATATTATGTCAACATACCATTAATTTGACATTAAAAAATATATTAAAGTTAGAAAAATATTTTAGCGATTTCCAGTGAGTGGCACCCGTGTAAATAAATATATATATATATATGTATGTATATATATATATATATATATATATATATATATATATATATATATGTATGTATATATATATATATATATATATATATATATATATATATATATATATATATATATATATATATATAAATGTACTAAACTAAAAGTAGAATGTGTACTGTTTAAATTTGAACTCATCGTTAAGTGTTTAAAACTCAATATACGAAATAAGGAGAGTACATTGAAAAAATAAAGAAGAGAAATAAAAAAAAGGTGAGAATGACAAATCTGTTATGTTTTCTCTTGTTCAAATAGGTATATCTAATTAATGAATATTATTGTTTCCCCCTCTTAAGTCAGTCTGTTCAAGGAGTCTATTGGTATCATCAGAGGAATGAAATTATATACATAAGTTGTCGAGATATAGACCAAATGTCATAATTTGAAAAAGTCATAGTTTGAAAGAAAATGTACATGTAAGTGTGTAATAATTATGTCAAAAAAGTGTCGAGTGAAAAAAAGTTTGAGACTGGAAATACAAAGATTCACCGTTGGATGGTTCGTTAAAATGCATCAATCGGTTCAGATACTGTAGATCCAGAAACAATTAATCCATCTAAACACTAAGTGGTTCTGCCATAGAAAACAGTGAGTATGATATAGGATGGAAGTTTAACATATTTCATAGAGCTTCGCAAGGTAACTTTTAAGGATTGGGGGCCATAATAGTATAGACATTTTGGTAGTTTCTCAAATCTAGCAAGTCCGTGTATGTGTAGATATATATCTAACGGCTTAAGGAATGAAAATGAAATCGTAAGGTGAAACTAGAAGTTCAAAACCGGAAACAGGTAGAACGTTGCTAGGAGGTGATGTGGAAGGGAAGGGTTGAATAAGGGATACGCTGACTTAGGCGTAAGTTAAAAAGGGGTTGGTTCGTTGTTTGGATACAGTTTATTGTTAGGGAGAAAAATAGATTTTAATAGCTAATGCTTTAAGAGATGTGAAAAAGGAGGGAACGATATCAGTAAATGGTTTGGGGTGAAGTGCTAAAAAAACTAGTAAAATGCATGGCTAAAATAAAATGAAGAATGTAGATTCATTAGTCATATTGAAAAGTAAATAATTAGAAATGGAAAGTTTAACTTAGTATAGGGTGAGTATGGGAGTAAATTCAAGAGAGTAAATATCTGATGGGTAACCTGTTTAAGCTATGTCATTAAGACATGTGTTATATAATTCAAAAGGTTTAAATGGTTCATAGTTGATCAGATATCAAGTGATTAGAGATGTTGACGCTTACGCGTTTAAGTAGTACGATTAATTATTAATTAATTAATTATTTTTTTGTATTTCAAATGTGTAAATATTTTTAAAAGTTTTAAAAATGTAAATACTTCACAGTATGTTAACGATTGGAGGCTTACATTAATGGGGTATTACATGTTCAAGTAAACTCATTAAAACACTATTATCTAAATCCATAGTATCATGATTCATAGTCAATTTAACACGTTAAATTATAGTCAACTGTTACAAGTCGAAATATTATTGAATGCTCAAGTGAATGGAACGTCATCGATAAGGAGCTGACTTTAAGGCGTGAGGGAGGAATGGTCATGTAAAGTACTTTAATATATTATAAATGTTATTAATGAGCGAAATTGACATGCTTAAGTTAGATGAATCAAAGTACAGGGTTAGAGGGTCAGGTTAGACTTATTATACTACATAATAAGTAATGCAGTACTTTGAATGCAAATGTATTTGACATAAGTGAATAGGTGACTGCGAGAAGTAGTTTAAAAAACTATGAGAAAGCTATAAAAAATAGACGGTCGCTAGAAAGAGGTGTAGTAACAAATTGAGTGGATTGCACTATAAAAAGATAAGAGAAATAAGAGGGGTTTAGTACCATGTAAGGGATTTAACTAATAATTGAAGACCGGTTTGTAATTGCAAGTGCTAGTAGAAGTGGTTAAAGGTTTAAGGGTGCATGAAGTGATGCTATTAGTTATCAATATTCACAAGGGATATTGATTAGAGAAGTAATAATATGCACGGAAAGTGTTATGTTATTGGAGTGAATTGTTATAAACGTAGCCGATTGTGTGTAAGTTTTAGTTATTGGTGGACGGAGGGGAATTAAGGGTGGCACACACACACACACACACACACATATATATATATATATATATATATATATATATATATTTCAATGTTATTTTATGTCTACAAGTCGAAAGAAATTCGTTGTTAAAATTAATAATAGTGTTTACTTTTAGCGGCTGTAAACATCATGGATGATTCTAAAGGACATAGCTGGCAAAAAGCCAGATTCTTTAGTATAGGGTATAGATTTCTCCAATATTGACCAATGTTGAGAGTAGATTTAACGCTTAAAGTTCTTGATTAAGTAAGAAAAGGAAGTACCAGTAGTTGATTGTTATTGCTTTTGAAGGAGTAGATATAGTTAGAATTCCAAGTTTTAATGGGGGAAGCACTGCCCCCACGTTGGGTGTGTATTTTATATGGGTGTGGTATGGCATTACGCGCATTCATTGTAGTAGCGGGAGTGGCCTGAGTTTGAATGTTTAAATTACGACCCAAAGTAAAGTTAGAATTGTTCGATAGCGAGGCCAGCTTGGTTAGAGGTGTTAAATCAGAGTTATTGTTAGTGTGAGAGGTGGTAAGAATATTACTTAGGGTACGTGTAGTAATTAGTGTTGGGGAAGTGTTGGGTTATGAAGTCAAGATGGAATTGATGGCAGGGGGTATTATGGGTGCTGATGACTCAGCAGATTTCATTTTCTTATTATTAGAAGTAATGATTGTTAGCTGTATGCTGGACATTTTGGAGTAATATATGTATTTTTATGTTTTTGTTCAAGATCCTGCTATATCTATGTGCACGTTTGAAGTATTTATATATATATATAAGGCACCTGTAAGATATTCATAACAAACTGTCTAAGGCGATTTTTTTGTTTACGCGATCTGGTGAACACTGTTAAGACGGCTTACTGTATTGCCCGCTTTTATGAAATACATAGCTGTTTAAATGGGTTCTTTTGTTAGAGCGCACAAATTTGAGTTAATTGTTACTCGCACCCGGGGTTCGAATCGCACGAACGACTTAATAGTTATCTTCTACACTGACGATCAAATAAGGATAAAACGTATACCTATGTGGGTGATAATTAAATATTTATTACTAAAGTATAATTGTTTAGCCCACTCACTTCGGATGGCCACTTTTAACATATATAAAACATATTTTTTTAATTTTAGCTAAATTTGGAATTCCTGTGTACGTAATCTGTTGCACACTGAAATAACGGTTGATTATAATTTCCGTTTTGTATTACATGGAGAGGGAATGATTTTAAGCTTGTCGCCTAGCTGTTTAAGTTGACCGTTTAGTTAGAGCGCCAACATTTGAATAAAAAGTGACTCGTGCCTGGGGACTAATCTTGCGACTAGCTCAACAGTTATCGCGCACAGTGATGATTGGATTTAAATAAAATGTATACGTATGTGGATATTAATTAAATATTTATTATTAAATAATTATAAATTATTATATATCTATATGTATATATTAGAATAAGTTAAGATTGCTAGATTAAATAAAATAGAAAGATAAAGATGAAATGTGTTTAATTGTGGGCGGTTCGGTACTTTACCTTCTTATCTAGTATAACTTCTTTCTATTTTTCTAGATACTTGAGTAGTTTCCTTTCATCTTAACATAACATTGATAGAAACATAAATGAATTATGGTAGAAGCACATTAGTCGTCATATAGCACCAGATCCTTGTTTACATCTTTGTATGCATTCGGTAAGAACCTGGTGTGCATCCAGTTTTCTTTAATACTAGAGAAACCAGTCAGGAGAGGAAAAGCGTTGCGAAGTCTGAAATATGATTAAATCTAAATGCATCCAATTTCGTCACAAAAGCGTAACCTGAATAAACGTTGGATCATTGAAACGGAAGGAAACACAGAAAACCCACCAATCGTTTAATAAGATATTTAATTTAGTAGCATGTACACAAATACATACGTCTATGCAAGCGTATATAATATTTCCACGTAGGTTAAGATACTGCAATCACTATCGTACATTCGGTACGAGTAAAAATACTCTCTAACGTAAACAGTCTAACTCGATGCATATTAATACCGATAAAATATGTGTTGGGATAACCCTCAGTTTCATGTAAAATAATTAATTACGCCCATTGTATACATCAACATGTTTACGGAGCTATTGCACTATGATATATTTTTATGGGAAAATGACCGCACACTATATTGATTCGTATGACGAACAAAAATATTACGTTCTTAAATAATAGTGGTCGTAATTGTAGTAGCATTCTGAAATTCTGCACAGTTAGATGCGACTCTTGGCTACTCAGATCTTCATAAGAGTAAGTGCAAGTCAAATATATTATGAGTGCTATTGTAGGGAATACCATCTGCTTTCAGGTGATTAAATATGCTATCATGCTAGAAATTTATATGCGATATCAATAAGAAAGACTCGAACGCAGAGAACATAGAAATGCCTACATGAGTTCAGTGTGATTCCCAACGTGATGTGATCGCAACCTTTTCTAGTTGTTATCTGTTAATTACAGATAATTTTACCCATTGAAGACAGAAGACGACTCAGATAAATAATAAAAGTAACGATGCCTGTAATTGCTAAATATATATTGAAGTCTTAATATCTCCATCGAATTAAATGGCGTAATCATATATTTCAATGGCTTGTTCGTAGTCTTTGAAATACCGCTTACAACTCACTTGTGATGAATATATTTGGACATATTACTAACATAGAATATCACTTTTAGTTTTTGATGCATGTTTTAAAATTAAATAATAATTGTGGAAAAATGTTAACATTTATACAATGCTCACGTTTCCTGCAATGGAACCTATATTCTTCCACTGATGTTTTAGTTCATTATTTCTTATTTTCTATAAAACATCTATGCACAATCCGGGAGATTTTAATGTAGATATAAAGCATAATAACATACGATGATTGCAACCAACTTAAATTTCAGAGTTAATTAAAGTAAATATGTTATTTTAACATTTTGATGAGTTACTGTTGTAGACCCGTGCTAGGGGTCACAAAGATAACAACCACAAATTGTGACAGGTTAAAATATACAATGTATTTATTCATAGCAATACAGTAACGCCACTAAATGTGGTAGGAGATAAACGGATTCCTACCATGCGGTAAAACATGAATAGGAATGTCCTCTGTTTGAGTCTTTGCAACCATGGTATTTATTATAGATGGTTGCTTCCATTAGTTCTTCAATAGGGGTGATTTGTACCCCACAACACCCCGCCTCCCGAGCTTTTCATTCCCCTGGAATAATCGTATAGCTCTTTTTCCTGGGATTGATCTCTATGGGATCGATCCTTTTTTTTCTGGAAGATCGGCGTTGTCCGGCTGCTTGTGGTGTTACCAGGTCGAACGTGTCATATATATGGTCCATTACTTCTTCTTGTTCAACAGGAGGTTGTCTGTCGTCATCAGTGACACGTTTCCGAATTTGGTTCAAATGCTTCTTGTGAGTGAATTTTGGACCTTCGATTATGTAAACCATCCGCCCGATCCTCTGCTTGACCTTTCCTAGTTCCAACATCATACTATTATTTTTATGTACCTGGAAAAATACCTTTTCCCCAGGTAAATACCTCTTTTTAGGAACTGTAGTATTCGGCGGTTTTTTGAATATTGGTTTTGCTTCATCCAGCAATTCGGATCTCGCTTTTATTTTCGTGCAGCATCCAAGCTTTTTAGAAAAAAACACTTGGAAAAAAATTTTTTAGATCTTTTTTTTGTTTGACGGCTTCGGTCGTTAAATTTTCGACTTTTTGACAAAAATCACTCATTGGCGAGTCCCATAATTCATATTCTTGGATCCAGTCAGATCCAAATAAATTTGATGTGTTCCTAAGAACGAATACTTTTAACTTTTTTGTCTTTCTTTTTAGTGAAACATTAATAATTAATTCACCTTCAAAATGTATCTTTTCACCAGTTACCGATCTTGCGATTTTATTCGTCTTCATCATCGTGGGCTTACCTAATTTCTTCCACGTGAGAACATTTATAATCGATATATCCGACCCTGAATCGAGTTGCAGATTTACTTCTCTATTTCCGATTCTCACTGTAACATATTTCCTTATGTTCTCTGTTGGTGATGGGTCCCTTTTTTCAGTTTTTATGTAGTTCTTTTTTCCTACTTTTGCTCTGCAATATGAGGCCTTGTGCCCTGCTCGTTTGCATAGGTCACACGTTATTTTCTTATGGTACCAACATGCATTGTACCCATGAGGTCCTCCACATTTACTACAAGGGGTCCTAGGCTTTTGTCTATCCTGATAATTTTGTGATGGGTTCATTTTGCCTCTTGGTTGGTAATAGCTGGCGGGTGAGTGTCCTTTATTTTTGGAGCGTATCTTTTTAATGTGAGCGATACCTGCTTCCTCTATGTTTCGAGAATCTTGTTTCACTGCCACGAACCGTTGACAATCTTCAGCCAATTTCTGAAGCGTTAAATCAGGTTCTAATTCCAGTTTATTTAGAGCACGACGTCTTATATCGGCGTCTTTTGTGGCTATCAAACCGTGTGTGAATATTAAGCATCTAAAATTATCTGCCGTTAAGATGACAACTTGAAGTCGTCACAGTTTTTATTAACTATAGACGCAAAAGTCGTATAATCCTGATTTTCCTGATGTGTAATATTCATACATTTCCATCTTTTATGGAAAAGGCTTGTCTTTGGACAGTATAACTCCATTAACAGTTTGACTGTCTCGTCAAACGACAATTCGTTGGTTTTTCTTGGCAAAATATAATCCACGAATTTGTTATGTTCGGATGCACCCAACTTCCGTAGTAATAAACGAACCTTCTTTTGATCCGTCCATGAACCACAATCAATCTTGAATAAGTCTTCAAATCTTCTGAAGTATACTTCAAACGTTAGATCTTCCTCAGGAGCATAGCGAAATGTATCAATGTCTTACCAGATCGCATTTTGCGAAAAAGCCGTACTGTTTTCCTGTCCGTTGTCCTTATTCATTAAAACTTGCGTTAACAAATCCATTTTTTTATTTGATTGGTTTTGATGCTCTAAATGTAATTTTTTCAATTCCAATATTTGTTCGTTCATTTATTTCTTTTCTTCCGCGGCGTATTTCATCATTTCTTTATTTTCTCTTCCCTGGTTTTCCTCGAAGTATTTCATTAAACGTAACCGCTTCTCGTCATTTTGTTTATGTACTATCAATTGTTCTTCTCGAAACCTTTTTTCAAGTTCTAATTGTTGATTTTGTTGAAGTTTTATAATTTCCAAAATCTGTTTTGAAAAATCCTCCATTTTTTTTGTTTTTTGTTTTTTTTTGACAAAAATGCGTTTTCAGAAACAAACAAATTCTTTATCTATAGTACCAACTCTACAAAAAAAACTTTTACAATTTTTGTATCTGGTTTTATTGACGAGTATTTCCTTAATTTATTTTTTCTTTGTGTGGCAATTTTCCCCTAGAAAATAATTCAGCGTTTGTGTTTATACAGAAAAAGGTTAGACCTTTTTTTTTCTCTCCAATTTTCTTTTCGTAACGTGTAAGTATTTAGTTCAAATCTTTGTTGTACGTACACTTTTTTTTTCTTTTACAAAGAATTAGTTTATTTTTTTGTGAAAAAAAAACGAGTTCATAGCATTTATTTAAATATTGGCCATAATTTCCGCTTTAAGTGCGTAACAGAATATCATATTTTCTCATTAACACAAAGTGTTATGCCGTACCTGCTTGTCGAAAGTGTTTTTTTTTCAACGTGCCAGTCAGTCAGAGAAAAATGTATTTTAATCGGAAAAATCCGACGTAACTTTTTAATTTTGTTTTTCAATGCTAATGCCTTTTTAAGACAATCTTTTTAGAACGAACAATTTTTTTTTTGTACTTACTGAAACTTTGAGTCGTTTTTTTTTTCAGTTGTCGTAAATCCACGCCATTTATGAGTTCCGTTTTAACTCGTAGTTTAGGCTTCTTGTGGCTTTTTTTTTTCAACAGCAAAATAAGACTTTTTTGACGACGTCTTTTGTTGTTTGACGTTTTTTTTTGCAAGTAAATCATTGCCCGAATCTTCGTTATTCAGTTTTTTGTCGAATGATCCCGTTACTTTATTGAGTAATCCTGGTAGCCAGTATTCGTGACTGGTATAAAATCAAAATCCTCACGTATGTTCTTTACTAAATTTCTCGTCGCCAGTGTTGTAGACCCGTGCTAGGGGTCACAAAGATAACAACCACAAATTGTGACAGGTTAAAATATACAATGTATTTATTCATAACAATACAGTAACGCCACTAAATGTGGTAGGAGATGAACGGATTCCTACCATGCGGTTAAACATGAATAGGAATGTCCTCTATATTTAACACCTACCCACTATAGGAGTATGTGACACAAGGTCGGAAAGTGGGATTTGAAAAGCCAGCGCCCGAGAGGTGAGCGCTTTAGCCATTAAAAATTGCCTGGGCAGCCCCGTCGGCATTCCCCGGTAGGGGCGCCTCAGGCAGTAAGCTATAAACTTACTCCTCCCCAAAGAGGAGAGGCAAAGCCTGGGAGGGTGGACCTCCTAGAACTGCACAGGACAGACCCATAGACCGGCGGAATCATGCCCCGAAGGCCAAGACAACACCGGTCTATAGGGTGTAGTATCCATCGGAACAGATACCACACGTGGTACGAGGACTCTCACATAATAGGAATGTCCTCAATATTTAACACCTACCCACGTTAGGAGTATGTGACACAAGGTCGGAAAGGTGGATTTGAAAAGCCAGCGCCCGAGAACGTGAGCGCTTTAGCCATTAAAAATTGCCTGGACAGCCCCGTCAGCATTCCCCGGTAGGGGCGCCTCAGGCAGTAAGCTATCAACTTACTCCTCCCCAAAGAGGAGAGGCAAAGCCTGGGAGGGTGGACCTCCTAGAACTGCACAGGACAGACCCATAGACCGGCGGAATCATGCCCCGAAGGCCAAGACAACACCGGTCTATAGGGTGTAGTATCCATCGGAACAGATACCACACGTGGACACTCACATGATAGGAATGTCCTCGATATTTAACACCTACCCACTATAGGAGTATGTGACACAAGGTCGGAAAGTGGGATTTGAAAAGCCAGCGCCCGAGAACGTGAGCGCTTTAGCCATTAAAAATTGCCTGGACAGCCCCGTCGGCATTCCCCGGTAGGGGCGCCTCAGGCAGTAAGCTATCAACTTACTCCTCCCCAAAGAGAAGAGGCAAAGCCTGGGAGGGTGGACCTCCTAGAACTGCACAGGACAGACCAATAGACCGGCGGAATCATGCCCCGAAGGCCAAGACAACACCGGTCTATAGGGTGTAGTATCCATCGGAACAGATACCACACGTGGACACTCACATGATAGGAGTGTCCTCGATATTTAACACCTACCCACTATAGGAGTATGTGACACAAGGTCGGAAAGTGGGATTTGAAAAGCCAGCGCCCGAGAGGTGAGCGCTTTAGCCATTAAAAATTGCCTGGGCAGCCCCGTCGGCATTCCCCGGTAGGGGCGCCTCAGGCAGTAAGCTATAAACTTACTCCTCCCCAAAGAGGAGAGGCAAAGCCTGGGAGGGTGGACCTCCTAGAACTGCACAGGACAGACCCATAGACCGGCGGAATCATGCCCCGAAGGCCAAGACAACACCGGTCTATAGGGTGTAGTATCCATCGGAACAGATACCACACGTGGTACGAGGACTCTCACATAATAGGAATGTCCTCAATATTTAACACCTACCCACGTTAGGAGTATGTGACACAAGGTCGGAAAGGTGGATTTGAAAAGCCAGCGCCCGAGAACGTGAGCGCTTTAGCCATTAAAAATTGCCTGGACAGCCCCGTCAGCATTCCCCGGTAGGGGCGCCTCAGGCAGTAAGCTATCAACTTACTCCTCCCCAAAGAGGAGAGGCAAAGCCTGGGAGGGTGGACCTCCTAGAACTGCACAGGACAGACCCATAGACCGGCGGAATCATGCCCCGAAGGCCAAGACAACACCGGTCTATAGGGTGTAGTATCCATCGGAACAGATACCACACGTGGACACTCACATGATAGGAATGTCCTCGATATTTAACACCTACCCACTATAGGAGTATGTGACACAAGGTCGGAAAGTGGGATTTGAAAAGCCAGCGCCCGAGAACGTGAGCGCTTTAGCCATTAAAAATTGCCTGGACAGCCCCGTCGGCATTCCCCGGTAGGGGCGCCTCAGGCAGTAAGCTATCAACTTACTCCTCCCCAAAGAGAAGAGGCAAAGCCTGGGAGGGTGGACCTCCTAGAACTGCACAGGACAGACCAATAGACCGGCGGAATCATGCCCCGAAGGCCAAGACAACACCGGTCTATAGGGTGTAGTATCCATCGGAACAGATACCACACGTGGACACTCACATGATAGGAGTGTCCTCGATATTTAACACCTACCCACGTTAGGAGTATGTGACACAAGGTCGGAAAGTGGGATTTGAAAAGCCAGCGCCCGAGAGGTGAGCGTTTTAGCCATTAAAAATTGCCTGGACAGCCCCGTCGGCATTCCCCGGTAGGGGCGCCTCAGGCAGTAAGCTATCAACTTACTCCTCCCCAAAGAGAAGAGGCAAAGCCTGGGAGGGTGGACCTCCTAGAACTGCACAGGACAGACCCATAGACCGGCGGAATCATGCCCCGAAGGCCAAGACAACACCGGTCTATAGGGTGTAGTATCCATCGGAACAGATACCACACGTGGACACTCACATGATAGGAGTGTCCTCGATATTTAACACCTACCCACGTTAGGAGTATGTGACACAAGGTCGGAAAGTGGGATTTGAAAAGCCAGCGCCCGAGAACGTGAGCGCTTTAGCCATTAAAAATTGCCTGGACAGCCCCGTCGGCATTCCCCGGTAGGGGCGCCTCAGGCAGTAAGCTATCAACTTACTCCTCCCCAAAGAGGAGAGGCAAAGCCTGGGAGGGTGGACCTCCTAGAACTGCACAGGACAGACCCATAGACCGGCGGAATCATGCCCCGAAGGCCAAGACAACACCGGTCTATAGGGTGTAGTATCAATCGGAACAGCTACCACACGTGGACACTCACATGATAGGAGTGTCCTCGATATTTAACACCTACCCACTATAGGAGTATGTGACACAAGGTCGGAAAGTGGGATTTGAAAAGCCAGCGCCCGAGAACGTGAGCGCTTTAGCCATTAAAAATTGCCTGGACAGCCCCGTCGGCATTCCCCGGTAGGGGCGCCTCAGGCAGTAAGCTATCAACTTACTCCTCCCCAAAGAGGAGAGGCAAAGCCTGGGAGGGTGTAACTTCCTAGAACTGCACAGGACAGACCCATAGACCGGCGGAATCATGCCCCGAAGGCCAAGACAACACCGGTCTATAGGGTGTAGTATCCATCGGAACAGATACCACACGTGGACACTCACATGATAGGAGTGTGCTCTGTTTGAGTCATTGCAACCATGGCATTTATTATTAATGGTTGCTTCTATTAGTTCTTCAATAGGGGTGATTTGTACCCCACAACAGTTACCATATACTTTATTATTTTTTTATAAATATATCTCTTTTTACATGTGTCGTATTTATTTATGAATATCAGAAAACCTATATTACCTATTGTAAGTGTGTATGGAAACATTGAAATACATTTTATACTAAAAAAATAAAAATAAACACGGACGTGAATAATAACTTAATAAAAGAATGTACTTGCATTCTATCAATAAGTCGTAGAAGAATTTAATGGCAGATATAGCGAGCAACACATTCATACAAAAATAGAGACTGATATACTAAAATGTTCTTTATAACTTCTAATAAATACATGTTAGGTTGCCAAAAAGTTGGTATGAAATAAAAGTCGATCATGAATTAAGTTAGGGGCGTTAGTGAGGTGAGAGTGTTGCACTACCTACGGAGTATTTTTGAATAAATATTTTGAAATAAGTATGTTATTTTATTCTAATTGATTGTTATTTTGATGTAACTATATTTATGTGAATTACTTTTTTGTTTTGTTTGTTTCGTAATTTCCTATACGGCACTAAGCATATTTTCACTGAAGCGTAAGGGCTATATGTATCGGGTAAAGCAATGGGGGACACTGCAAGATAGTTGTAAACATTAGATTCAATTTATCAATTCGATTCTGCTCGAAATAAAGGAGAACGAAGCGAATTAAAAAAACATGCAGTTCCAGTAAGGTAGTTATAAGCGTAGAAAGTATTTCGGTATCTAGGGGCTTATACAGTGATGGAGTAGGATTCAGCAACCAGTCCGATGAGGCGGGTGTAATTTCTCTTTAAGAGTAAATGCGCAGTCAGTTCATCAGAGCAGATTTGGTGGAAGTTCTTATTAAATAATAACAGTGAGGCAACTATGCTGGAGCTTGGAAGACAATGAAATACCAATTTAGTTTTGAATATTTGTGTACCCTGTCCAAGAGGGAGATGCTATTAGCTGGTAATTCAGTCTTGATGTGAAGACACTACAACATGCAAGAAAAAATGCTGACTTTATCGTGATAAACAATGCTGGCAGGTATGAGGTGTTTTCAAGCCCAGTAGAGAGAGCTTAGCTTTTTTTGCAGTAGCCTTTTCTGTATATTCTTTGTGCTTATGCAATTCTATATTGTCTGTGAAGGACCAATGAGTTTAAACGTTAGATGCTAGAAGGAGTGTATCGCCCATTAAACTAAATGGTTGGAAAGGTTTTTATTTTTGGTCCCCCGATTTATAGAATCGGGAGACTTATGTGTTGAGGCATTTCCGTCCGTCCGTCTGTCCGTCCGTGTGTCCGTCCGTCCGTCCAGATTTTTCTCCGCAACCATCCATTGAATTTCTCTGAAATTTTGCATGAAGTTGTAACTTTGGTCAGGTTAGAAAGTGACATTCTCCGATTAAAAAAAAATCTGGTAAGCTCCCCCCCCCCCAGGGGGTCATAACTTTTCATCCATGTATTCAATTTCTCTGAAACTTGACCATAATGTGGAGGCAATTGTTTTTAATAGAAAATAAGTATAGATGACCTTGGAAAAAATATGGTTCGCGCTCCCAGGGCGTTAAAAGCCCCCTAAACTTACAAGAAATGACCCTTTCCTCCCATAACGTTTGATCCATACATTCAATTTTTTTCTGAAACTTGGCCAAAATGTAGAAGCAATTGTTCTGGATATAAAATGAGCATCCTTGACCTCAGAAAATACTGGTTCTCGCCCCCAGGGGGTCAAGGGGGGGTCAAAAATGCCCCAAATTGTCCAAATTTATTGCATTTTACACTCTCCACATCGAGTCACATACAGAGGGGGACCACGCATGGGCGGCTTGTTGTTTAATGAAAATAGAGATTTTTCTAAAGCGTTAAATCCGACCATCAGTTTTTGACTCCATTCTAGTAAAGCATGACGATAGTCTTTTTTTTAATAAATATGTAATTTCCTCGAATGTATCGATATTGGATGTGTCCCTCACCTCTAAAATACAGCGTTTTTTCAACTGTAAATCCCTTTATCAGAGACGTGATTCCATCGGGAAGCTCGTTTATGAAGATCACAAATAATATGTCCAAGTGGGTCTTAACTGCGTATAAGTGTTGATGTTTAGATGTACGAGAATTGAGAATAACATGCATATTATTCTTAGATTAAAGTAATCAAATCAGATAAAATAATCGTCAAGTGAAAACATACGACTTGATTCCCTTATGAACACATTCATGTCAGTGTCTAGCCTCACCGCTCTAGCTCTTCCTGCCACACGCAATGTGTGGTATATACGTTCAGAGAATCATTGGAACAAGATGATACAAGGCAACTGTTATAATGTGTGTACAGGACAATAGCCAGCTCAGTAGAGCTTTACCTTAATTTCCAAATTTCAAATGATTATTTTAACGACGAATAGTAAATATATATATATATATATATATATATATATATATATATGTATATATATATACATATATATATATATATATATATATATATATATATATATATATATAGAGAGAGAGAGAGAGAGAGAGAGAGAGAGAGGGGAATATTTATTATTATTTTCTAGGTAATTTCTATATTAATGAATATTTTTTAGAAAGAGCATATTACTGAATTCATCAATTTCTGTCTCCTAAATCATCATGACTTTTATACATCTATTAGGCATATTTTCGTATATGTTGTCTAAATATTTTGTTTCATAAATTGCATCACATATGTGTGTTTCTCGATAGTGTTAAGAAACTATGTCAATTAGTTTTCGATTCAAAACCAGAAATATTTTACTTTGACAAAATACGAAAACTTGCAAGTCATTCGTAGAAAATCTGGAACAAGTAATGGTTTTGTTTGAAGAATTTTTTTTTTTTTGATAATTCTTTAATCAATCATAAATTTAAATTGGTGCACAGACCTTTTCCAAAACCTTAATATAGACGATAGGGTAACATGATTAATATAATTTTAAAATTAACATTTTTATATCGAGGATACTACTTCAATATGATACCCGACTGACAACTTGTTTATCTCAGATATATAGTCTTGATTATCAATGAATATTCCTCGGAGGAAATATAAGAAACCAGAATGCATGTATAATATGCTAATATACATTCGATCTTAAATGTATTCCATGAATAAGTTAAATGCATTTATCCAGGCTGAAATGAAATTGAGTTGTACCTTACAATGTAAGAAAATAATTTGTTCTTACGTCAATACGCGCCTTATAAATATGTACTGATCAATTTGAATAATTTTTATTTCTCCAATTCTTAACAATAACTGTTTTCTAGTGTAGGAATAATTTAATTTGATCCGAGATTAAAATTACAAATTCACTGAATATATTCAACCAATACATGTATGCAAAGTTGCATGTCTGTACAGGCTAACGCAATTACACAAGCATGCACTTATATGCATGCTCTGTGAAAGTTAGTTTAATGACATGATCAGTTTAAATTAATTGTAAAAACAACTATCAATTCTTACATAAAGCAGTAATATTAAATGCAATAATTACGTCATCGTCAACCTGTTTAGATTTTAGAAAGCGTAACCTCTAGTTAATTATATAAACGTCACGTGTGTCTTTGTTCGAAAGTTGAAAACTAGTGTTTGTGAATCATGGAAAACAATGAAATAGACACAAACTATGCGTTAATTCTTACTTTCATAAGTGTGTACTAAGATCTTAATTACTTATATATAAATATATATATATACATATATATATATATATGTATATATATATATGTATATATATACATGTATATATATATGTATATATATATGTATATATATATATATATGTATATATATGTATATATATGTATATATATATATATATATATATATATATATATATATATATATATATATTATATATATATATATAGTAAAATTATACGCTGTGAAATCTCTAGGGTATGATAATTCTACGCTATGGTAAAAATTAACTACTTGCGCTATGAAATTAGCTAAGCCATAAATAAGCTTTAGACACAGCCGACGCTGGTGAACTTAGTTTTGACGCTTATGCGCTTCATCTATGACTCTAAAGCACTTTAAAAAGTAAACATTTAGAATTGCAATTATCTTACAGAATCCAGACAAAAATGAATACGAAAGACAAGACAGCTAACCTAATTGAGCATCTCATTAATTCTTTCTACGATTAGAAGCCCTATCCCTCGACTCCGTGAGATGTAAATGGATAATTTTCTCTTACCTTACTCCCTCATTACCGTTCAAGCATCTAGCATACTCATACGTTGTTCTACCGTAAGCAATTTAAGATTCATATTTCGGACACAAATACACTCACACACTCTGTTAAATATTAACATATGCACATCATAGGAAGATAGTGATAAGCAATGTACTCACATTTATTCAAACGCTTCCCCGCATTCATATTACTGGGTTAAACCTAAACGTTTCTGAGGTTCATTTACTATGTTCATACTCAAACCCGTTTTTTTTTTATAAAATTAGAGAAGTATCTCTTTCTAAAATAGATTATTAAAATCATACATACATTAGGGTATCAAACAAAAGTTTGGTACACCATTATGCTACTAATATAAAGTAAAAATAGTGTATCCACAGAACCTCACCGTGAAAGCAAATTTATAAAAATTAGCAAGAATATAATAATGAAGAACACTATATCACTAAAATAACAATCAGGTTCAAGTAAAAAATGTTCCATCTCATCGAACGTTCAGCAAAATTCGACTGGAGAGATGAACCAAATTTAATTAACCGTGACAATTTACAAAAATGTGATCTATATTTACTAAACCAATCAATTGCATACTAAGAACAAATTCGAGACATACCATTTTCAGAAATAATGAAATCCAATCTTATGAAACAAAACATTCTAATTATATGTGGGCAGAGGTAGATCCACATAATTTCGCCTGTATGCAAGCAACAGTTTAATTTGCAATCTAAACTCATCTTCAAAAAACAATCCCTAGTCCTATATATTTACTAAATTTGTATGGTTTATAAAATAAAATTACACATTAAATAGTTTTGTTAGATTACAATCCCTTTAGTTTGGAATCTATGTAATACTATATGCATATTTAGTTAGGTGATGTTCGTGTCCTTATGGATTGTTATGCTGCCATATTTATCTAGGAGTAACTGTTTGGAATGCCTACAATACTTATAACTGGTTCATCCCTTTTTTTCTGTAGTTTATCGGTCGTTATACGGAACGTAATAATACACATTTTATTATTACTACTAAATCAGCAGGCGGGGTTGGGTGGCATCGTGATTGAAGCCTTCTACAATACGCTCCATCTAAGCACTATATTATTCTTATTAAGTTCATTTCTTGATAAAAATAATGTTTACACAGTTAAGAACTCCAGCTTTTATCTGTTATGACTATTATATCTATCCTTAAAACCCGCATATGTATCCCGATGTGAGGATTTTCTAAACAAATATTATTTACTGGTTTCAAATTAAAATATACTTTTAGTTAAACAATTCCTTTGAGCTGGTATTCATTTCATTCGTACAGCTACCGCATCAGAATCGTTATTATTATGTTGTGTATTATTAGTTCTGTCAGTGTTATGACAGTTCTATATCTGTCTATTATTATTCCTAATCAGATTGTCTAAGTTATTTGTACAACTATAACCAAGTGTAACAATATTTTCTGTAAATAGTTATTTACCGGAAAATGAAGACTTAAAACATATTTTTAAAATGTGCCCAATTTTGAATTTAACTCGCAGATAGGAGTGACACACCTAATAATTTTCCGACTTTTTTTCTCTGATTCTAATGCGCATGTAAGTTATGCTGTTACGCTCACTGTTCTTTAAGGCGCTGTTGTATATTCAACTTTTGTTAGTTAACATCTATTTATTAACATACTTATTACACACATTATAGACAATTGATATAAAGATATGATTAATGATAGAATGAAGATGATTTGACTTGGAATTAATATAGATTGACTCATTATTTTCTTTCATATATGGTTTATATGTGTCATAGTTTACGTTGAATATAACATCTAAGATATTTGTAATGTTTATTCTTGCTGCGATCTCAACATCAAGTCCTAAGATTGTTGTAGTTTCCGTTATAGAATATTTAATTATTTCAGCTTTGGAAAAGGTGGTATTACTAAAAATAACCTGCCTAGCATCTCTATACAGTTTTATAACCTTAACGTTAAACACATCTTATTCAGCAAGCGTATATATAATCAATAGTTCCACTAAATAAGAATTTGAAGAATATCCTCACCCGAAGAAAACAAGAATATATCATGAAATTGATCCAAAAAGAGAATAACTTATCAGAAGAATAAATGGAAAGCTAAATATGGTTTTCATGTGAAAAACGACGCAAGTTCTAAAAACATACCGTTTTAAGAGCCTAACAGATACCTCTGATTTTAAATAAAATAATGAATACTTTTAGGTTGAGGGTGTTCCCTTGAAGTGTGAGTGCCATTATCAACGCATCTTCGAAGTTGATTTGCTCCAGGTTACGGATTTTTGTAGTGTTGCTAGCCCTTAATTCAGTTGGCTTGCTGATTTTCTTTTATGTGTTAAATTAAAAATTAATAAATCAGACACAGAGTCTAATTGATTTTTTTAAATTCTAGATTATTCACTCTGTAGCATTGATTGTTCTCAAGGATAATCGATGCATCACAGTGAATAATCTAGAATTCAAAACAAACACCACATATATCCAAAATTAAAGAAGAATATAGGAAACAAATTAGAGATTCAGACAAATTATTTATCAAGTAAACAAATGTTTAATATAAATATATATATATATATATATATATATATATATATATATATATATATATATATATATTTACTTGAACAGGAGTGCCAACTTCTGTTTATTCCTTTTGTGATCAAATCTTTCTATTCGTCGAACAATAGATCTCGTACTATTCACCAAGGAGTGTAGGAAATCTCCATATTTGAAGCAAACGTTTTCGACCATCATTGGTCGTCTTCAGGCGGATGATTGACACAGTGCAAAATAAAATTGGTTAATTTATTTAAGAAGACATGTCCATGTGATTAAACACACTAAAAATATTCAACAGCATTTCAACACGCCTTTGCACCACTCATAACGGGCACGGTTGATGTTTTTTTTAATTGAATGAACAATGCTTCCATTATGGGGAGGCGAATACCGCAAAATGACATAGCCAGGATGGATGTACTACTGGTTAAGATATTTCGAAAATTGTCTTTGGAGATGTCATGTGCTGTAAGGTTTTTGTAAGTGGAGCTTTGAGAAGAGGTCAGCTGGCAAGTTAGTCGACGTGAAATACTGGTTCTAGTCATGCCAATATACGTGTTGTTGGCGGAGACACATTCTCCGATAGGACATTTAAACACATATATGGCATTACTAGTTTTTAGGAGCCATTGTCAATAGGATGATTTTTTTTATCAGTAAATTGCTAGTTTTAAACCTTTTATTGTAAATAATAAATCTAATTTTAAAGTTGTTATCTACAGGGGATATATATTTTTGTATAATATTTTAAATGATTTTTTTCATCTACTTTATGGTTAGAGTTCATCTGATTGCAATAGAACAAGTGTATATTATTATTAGTAATGTTGTTGTTAGTGTTTTCATGGATGGCCGTTAGTGTGTTTTTATTTATGGCGGTTTGTGAGTTTTTTATTTGTTGATCTACTATATAATTCGGGAAGTTATTGTTCATTTATGTCTGTTTGATATTGGTAAGTGCTTTAAAACATATTTCGTTACTGGACGCGATAAATACGGTTTTTTATGGCAACCATTTGATATTTATCAGGGCATTCACTCTTGAAATTAAGTAAGTTGGAATCTTTACTAGAAGGTTTCTTATACGGATAGGTGATAAATTCATTTGTAGACATTTCTATTTCTATATCTAGAAAGAAATTTTTTGTTGATATTAATTTCTTGTGTAAAGTTTAATGTTCAATTATTTTTAAAAACATTTTTTATTTGAGTTAAATTAGATAAGTGTTTTGTTAGTAGGAGAATGTCATCGACGTATCGGACATATATGAAGGGTTTAGGGATAATATTGCAAGTGGTTATTTCTACGTTAGACATATAATACTCGGCAAACAATGGTCCTAGGGCTGATCCCAATGAAACGCCATCAACCTGGTGTATACGTTACCATTAGGAGCATAGGACGGTACCTCAGTGTTGCCAGAAATTAGGAGTTTGCGTAATATATTGAGGTTTATTTTGAGTGCAGGGAGAGTTGGGTTATTGTATATGCTGTTAATAATTATATTAATAGTTTCGTGTACTGGGACATTTGTAAATAGGTTCTTAACGTCCAAAGAAGCTAACAGTTCATCTTTAGGTTGTACTGTATGTAGGATATCTAATAATTAATCTGATGATTTTACTCTATAGGTAGGGGGCATTTGCCTCCCAATAATGGAAGCATTGTTCATTCAATTAAAAAAGCTCAACATCAACCATGCCCGTTACGAAAGGTGCGAAGGCGTGTTGAAATGATGTCGAATGTTTTTAATGTTTTTAATCACATGGAAACGTCTTCTTAAATAAATTCACCAATTTTATTTCGTATTGTTCAATCATCCGCCTGAAGACGACCAATGATAGTCGAAAACGTTTGCGATCGCATTTAAAACATTTTTGTAGTTATATAGGAACAATCTGGGTACCAATGCCAGCAGACTACTTCTCTTTTGACTACCAAATTACACCGCTGAAGTCGTTCTGTTTTTGTTTGTATTTTTTTCTGATGCGGGCACCTCTAGACTGTTTGATATCCTGCGAATATTCACGCATGGAAATAAACCCTTGGCAGTCTCCGGTTATTTACTAGAGTATTAGATCTGGCACATTTACCAATTTGGTAAAGAGTCTAGTTACAATTTTAGAGTACGTCTTTGACACCAATATTTGTAAAAAGATACGACATTTAAAGTTATTAGCACTGAATTTCGATAGCCTAAAGTTATCACAGTGTTTATTTACTATGCTTGGAAAAGTTGTATGATGCTCATTATCATTTCGTGCGTTGTTGAAACACGTCAGCCTCTTAGAAGAGATATATTGTTGGACTTAATAACGTCGTCAACAATTGGATTATATCAATATATTTAAGCTCGCTCGTCTTCTGAGGTAAAATGTAATTTACATATTTATTAGTTTCGCTGTGCCCAATTTCCTTAAAGGTAACTTAACCTTTTCAGTCCAGTTGTAACAGTCTAAATTATATATGTCTTCAGAACGCCTGAAATACGAGGCAACAGTAATCTCATTGTCCGGGTCGTAGTTGAACATCTGCATGATATCCGAAATTGTGGTCTGAGAGAACTCAATTTTGCCTACACAATTTAGCAACTCGTTTGGCAATTCAAATAAATTCCGCTGTTGTTTTGGGGATTAAATTGACATATCCTCAAATTCTTCATGTTACTTCTGCAAATCTAATGTGTTGCAATGCTATTTCCGTAAAACGTTTGATCAGTTGTTCATTTAGCTGATGTTTAAAGAGATCAAAGATTACCTTTAGAACGTCGTCAATGTTCTATAGTCACTAGTAATAACTGATTCCCAATGCATAATATATATATATATATATATATATATATATATATATATATATATATATATATATATACATATACTTCTAGACCCATCTACTTTTAGTAGAAAATACCAAAATCTTAGAATATAGTACTAAAAAACAAAAACGCTATATATTAGAAGCCATATATATATAAAAACAAAAAAAACGAATTAATTGAATTAACTTTAATATCTGTAATAATATTTTTAGATGTCTATAGCTCGTAAATATAGTTTCGTACTTAGTACACAATTCCTGTCAAAACTTCTATAATACTAACACATGGTCTGTACCTGATTAACCTCATTCCCCTGAAGATTGACCCGATACTTGCCTGCCAGAGAAGATAATGCCTATATATATATATATATATATATATATATATATATATATATATACACACACACACACACACATATATATGCATATCATTTTCCGTCGCCGGCATGATCTTCACCGTGGTAGCCCTTACTGGGTCCGCCCTTCTTCCGTCCTTGTCTATAACATGACCCAGCTATTTTATTTCATCAAGAAAAAATCACAGTTTTACTCTTTCACTTTAAACCTATAATCCTGGATTTCGGAAAATACTTGGTTGACATGTGTCCGGTGCTGTCTAATGTATTTACTGTTGATTAGAATGTTGACAAGGTATGCAATACAAAAATACAGTGTGCCCAGATGAAAAATAGCTGGAGCAACTTTGACTCAAAAAGCCAGCCTTTCGAACTTGCATAAACCGCGATGCGTATTTATACACAACAGTTTTGAACTCTTCTTCCACGGGTATTTGAAGGTAAGCTTTACTCAGATCTACTTTTAAAATAATCTACTTCCATTTAATTTTGTGAAAACTTCCTCCGGGCTGTTCAGTGGGTAATGATACTATTTTAGTGCTGCATGTAATCCCGTCGAAAAGTCTGCACACACGCGAATCTCTTATGATTTCGTTTTGACATACACTGTAGGTGCTGCCCACTGACTGTACACTCATTTTGATAAGATGCCGGCCGTCACAAGTCGCTTCAATTCCTAGATTTTTATTAAAAAAAGTTATGTTTTCCTTTGAGTATAGCTTGTAAGAAGTTATTTTCCTTATATTGCACTTGCTACATGTGATCATACTTGTAAAAATGGGTATAAACCTTTTTTTCTCTTGAATTTTTTTTTAATACGCTTCTACATGTTTTCTTGGAAATGAAGCAAAGTACTGTTTCAAAATATTTTGTCTTACAACTAAAGTAACATTCTGTATTTTGGAAAACGAACAAAATATGCATTCCCTTATTGTTACGTCGGAATAGTATTGTAGAAAACAAAAAGACTGGCCTTTCTTAAATTAAGAGAAATGCTAAGATTGTTTTCACAAGTTTCTTTTTTTCTTCTTTTTTCCACCTGTAAGCTAGTTCGCAGATTCCGACCAGATTGTGATAGATGTTTCCACGTGTTGTTCTTTTTGTTTAAAAAAAGTTTTCCTGTTGTAGCGTTCAAATGTAAATCCAACGTCGCCGTTTTTAGAGTCCTTTTGTCTAAGGTCAAAGAAAAGTCTTTTGTTGATGTTTTCTAAGTAACTTTGGCTATCCCGTCGATAGTGTTTCGTAAGTTTCCCGAATAAGTTCGACTATATCGTTTTTTTGTGACCCTGAATGAATACACAGAACACGGGGTTACGTGAACAATATATATTGAAGAAAATATATGTACAGAGAACAAGTTAAGTGGTATATCAGTCCTGACTACCAGTGTACACTGGAGTTCAATCCAATTTTTATTTATTTATGAATCAAAATTTACAATATATGGCACACGACCGAAACTAGAGAGGAGAAATGTTCGTGCTTCACTAACTGATGAACACTATTCCAACTTAGCTAGCTTCATTCAGGACAATAATTCAACCAAATACCGCATTCATACACGACATATTTTTCAAATAACTAAAGAGAGTCGTACCATGAAACGCTTACTCAAGACCCATATACGTGAAATTTACAACGGGGTGTATTATAATAACACTTGTATGTACAATATAAATATATATATATATATATATATATATATATATATATATATATATATGTATGAGGTTCCAACAACTTTCATTTGTGTCTAGATCGTTCATGACACCTGAGTCCGGCAAGAGACCTGCAAGGAAAGCCGCAGACGGTGCAAGAGTGTGAGTAATCGGATGCCAGGTGTAGAGCACTCTCTCTAGTTGTTCGCCTCACTCTGGCAGTTCTCATATTATCCACACAGGTCTCGTTGAATCTTTCCAGTCCAATGCAACAAGCTGCTCGCCATGTTTTCTTGTCTTTTGTACAGTCTTCAAAGTTTGTTTGGGGGGTACTCCAATTGCCGTCAGCACATCTTTCAATTTATCTTTGTACCTCAGCAAGGGCCGACCAACATTTCTGTTACCACAAGCTAACTGACTGTACATCAGTGCTTTAGGTATCCTTCCCTCGTCCATTCTTGCTACATGACCAGCCCATCGAAATTGAGACTTCAACAGGTAACTTTCAATTCCACCAATATGGCATCTGCTGTAAAGATCGGTGTTAGCGACTTTGTCCTTCAAACTAAGTCCGCATATGGTCCTAAGGCAGCTCCTGTGGAACAGATCCAATTGGCGAATGTGATGCCCGTAAGACGTCCACGCCTCACATCCATAGAGAAGACCTGTCAATATTACAGCCCTATACGCATTGATATTTGTCTTCAACTTAATGCCTCTGCTACTCCAAAGACGATGTTTCAGCTTGCCGAAGGCATTTGCTGCTTTTGCAATTCGGTTTACGATTTCATCATCAAGTGAAGCAGCAGAATTAACTTTGCTACCTAGGTAGGTAAAGTTTTTGACATAGTTCATTGGTCTGCCATCCACTTTTAGTTTTTCTAATAGAAAATCATGGACAGGCTTATTTTGTTTCACTCCTTGAACTTGTTTATGGGTAGGACATGGTTGATGGACAACCTCAATCTTCTTTAAACTGTATGTTAAACCAAAAGCCCTACATGCACCTGAAAATTTTGTCAAAAGATTCTGAGCTTCTTCAAAAGAAGTCGCGACCAGGGCAGCAGCATCTGCAAAGAGAAGGTCCCGAATGATGGCCTCTCGAACCAAGGTTTTGGCTTTAAAACGCTGATGTTTAAAGAGCCCACCTGTGGTTCGGAATTGAAACTTAACACCTGTGCTTTCATCAGCGAATGCGTGCCGAAGCATCACCGAGAAGAACAATGCAAACAGCACAGGTGCCATCACACAACCCTGCTTCGTACCGTTGGTTAGTTCAAAAGGCTCTGAGGTTTCCCCATTGGAAACGACCTGTGATTTCATCCCTTCATTAAAGGAGATAATGACATCAAGCATGTTGTTGGGGAGTCCAAGCTTATGAAGAACTTTCCAAAGTGCTACGCGGCTGACCGTATCGAATGCTTTTGTCAAATCAATAAAAAAAATGTACAGTTCCCGATTTTTTTCACGAACTTTTTCAGCAACTTGACGAAGGGCAAATACCATGTCGATTGTACCTCGACCAGAGCGAAACCCACATTGGGACTCTGGGTAAATCTCATCAATAAGATGTCTGATGATCCTGTTCAGAATCAACCTTGCAAGAATTTAACCTGACACAGAAAGCAGATATCCCGCGATGAGTATCGCAAGAATTCCTGCTTCCCTTGCTCTTATAAAGATGCTTGACATTACTATCCTTAAAGTCCTGTGGGACTCCGCCAACTTTCCATATCTCCACAAACAAAATGATCAGTTTTTCCTCGAGTGGTCTTCCGCCATGTTTGTACACCTCAATAGGATGCAATCTCTGCCCGGTGCCCTTGACGATAGCTGTTTTTTAGCTTGAGATACTTCCTGAACTGTAGGTGGAAAAGACAGTTCCGGAATTCCGGCATGCTGTGGAAGAGAGGAAATGATTTTTTCGTCAGTCACCGATGCAGAGTTTAAGATTTGTCAGTTAGCAGTGTTTCTCCGTCCTCAGCAAAAACTGGGACAGAACCATTCATTTGAGGACCAAACACCTACTTCAGGCCAGAGTAAAATGACTTAGAATCCTTCCTGTCGGCTGCATCCTGAAGTTCCGCAGCCTTGGATGACCACAAAGCCTCTTTCAATGCCCTAAGTGCCTTCTGAACTTGTGCTTTGTGAGCTCTATACGCCTTCTTTGTCGCTGTGGAATTTTTGTCCTCGAGCCATGTTTTGTGGAAAACATGCATTTGGTGGATAAGCTTCTGCACTTCAGTGTTGTTTTCATCAAACCAGTCTTGATACTTCCGCAAAGGGAAGCCCAAAACCTCAGCAGACGAGTCATAAATAGCATTGCGCAATGAATCCCAAGAACTTGAAACGTCACTATTTACCTCTACAGAAGCTATAGCGGTCATAACTTTTTCCTTCAGCTCATTTTGTGTATCTGCCTGTTTTAGAGGCAGAACATTTAAGCGTTTTGGAACAGAAGACTTTTTCACTCTCCTCTTGTCTAAATGGAAGATGGTCTTGCCGACTATAAGCGCATGATCTGATAAACAACAGCTACTATGGAAAGAGCGTGTTATCTTAAAATCTTTGAGGTCGCGCTTTCTGGTAATTATGTAGTCAATGAGATGCCAATCTTTTGATCGTGGGTGCATCCATGATGTTTTTCGACAATGCTTTTGTTGGAAGTACGTGTTTGTCACACTGAACTTAAATTATTTGCATAACACTAGGAGTCGCAATCCATTTGAATTCATTTTTCCAACACCATGGTGACCCAGAACACAAGCCCATGTTTGAAAGTTGAGCCCCACTCGAGCATTGAAGTCTCCCATCAAAGCAACCTTATCCTTATGCTGAATTTTTTAGATTAAGCTACGCAAATCATTGTAAAGATCAACTTTGCATTGATCTGAACTATTCATAGTAGGGCCATAACAGCTGATAAGTGTTGCGAATGTGTTGTTTTTTAGTGGAAGTCTTAGGGTCATAATGCGATCTGAATTACTTACTGGGAGTGTTGGAAGTGATCTAGCAATTTCCGTCTTCACTGCAAACCCTACGTCGGATTGACGTGGTTCGTATTCTGGTTTACCAGCCCAGAAAAACGTGTATCCACCTTTAACCTCACACAGCTGTGAGTGACCAGGCAGAAGCGTCTCACTAAGGGCAGCAATATCTACACCATGTTCCCTTAATTCTTTTGATACGAGGGCCGTTTTCCTTTCTAATGACGCATCACTATCCTGCAATGTGCGCACATTCCAAGATATAATGTTTAGCTTCATAAATGTCTCTGTTTTCTGACTGCTGTATTGGATAACTAGACAGCTGCAGTAGGCTGACAGGTCAAAGAAGGACATGCAATGTTTAGGGCTCCTTATATCGCCCCCTCCCTTAAATAGGGAAAGCAGTGCTGATCCTCGATAGGCCTGCTTTGCCACTGGTGGTGGACACGAACGGCACAATTGCCCAAAGGTTTGTGCCAAACGGTCATCACCCACCAGCCGCCACTGTGTAGAGCGCCAGCTAGAGACTTCCAGCAATATCCTTTGCCTGTCCCCGTCGCCTTTACTCTCTCGCCAGCGGACCCAGAAATACTCATGTCGATTTTAGAAAAGCTGCTAGAAAACCCACACAAATGATTGATTTGTAGTGGTGAAGATTTGTGTAGGACCATCCACACTTTTTGGAATTGTTGATTACACAAGATCGGTGCAAATGAGTGCCACAGAAAAACAACAGGTTATACATCAGAGTGTTCCATCTCCTAGACACCTGCCTTAACAAAGGCTTAGGGGGCATCTCTCCTAGTGGGTTAAACGCGCCTCCAGATACCAAACTGGAAATTCCCATGATCCGGCGCCACATACATATACATATACATATATACACACGTATATATACAGAGAGAGAGAGAGAGAGAGAGAGAGAGAGAGAGAGAAAGAGAGAGAGAGGTTGAGACAGACCACTACCCAGTGGCAGGGGGTTAGATTGGTGAGTGCCGGGGCGTATCTGCATTCTAGCAGGCCCTGCACACTGCACCTCTGGGGTTCTAACCTACTCCGAAATCTCTAGTCTATTAGCCTGGGGCCGCAAAGCACCCAGTTACCATAGTGTACCACGAGGGGGTCAGACTATAGTCTTGTCTGGGGATAGGCTATATACCAGTAGGGGAGACTTACTCACTCGGCTCCGTTTTCGCACAACTAGTGGGCTATCTGGCGGCTAAGCGAATAGCATGAGTAGGAAGCCCATGCAACTACAAGTACGCTCCGCTGTAACAATAGACGCATCACACAGACCTGTGGATAACTACTCCACTACACCATTATATATATATATATATATATATATATATATATATATATATATATATATATATATATATATATATAAATGAATAATATTTACAATAAAAGACAATTCCAGTTAGTAAAAAGAACCCCCATTACAAAACTGTGGCAGATACGCAGATTTGCCAGTCGAAATAAAAAAAATCGAAAAAGGGGGTTTGATGCAGGCCCCCAACATTTTATTATAAACATTACCTCCAGTAATATCGAAGGGTGACCTATATTGTCGGAATCCAGTTGCTACATACATTGATAGGTTCCAGGTCAAAAACGATACGTTAAGTATGCAAACCATTAGACCTGTAACAAGCCTAATCAGCGGCACAACGATGCAGCAACACTATTAGGTGTGACTCACGGTCTCGTCTTCATCACAGCATCATAAACAAGTTAATAAACCCACCAAGCCAGGTGAATGAAGCTTCTTACCGACCAGAAAACATTTCTCAACATCAGCGAGGTTAGTGTTGCCTCTTCATTATCGAAGCAGCAAAACTCAGGCGCCCAAGGCTAGATTGAGCGTAGCTCAACCTTAGCCCCTCAATTCTATTACTTTGCACAGCACTCCTCACCATAACCCGATATAATGCATTTCAGGACAACAGTAAGGTGTCAGAGAGGCTTTCTGTCACCCGTCAAAAGTACTTCTAAATCGTGTTTTCATTCGCGATAAAATGGAGCACTCGCCCTCAAATACACACTTTTTAAAGCCGGAAAGGCTTTCTTAGTGTCTTCCTTCTAGACGCCACTGTTACCCTCAGTTTGTGAACTCATTCGATCTAGATAAAAAAGCCAAAGTGTATGACGCCTAATTTCGACGTTTGGCATACCCAGACCGCTCTTAGAAAGATGGAGATAACAAATCTCGCGACGGACAATAGGAAACTTATCAATCCCCGAAAAACTTGAACAGAGCCTGCTGCATCTCAAACAACGTATCCGACGGGAGTAGATGTACTCATAGTCGATATAGGATGATCGGATAAATGTGAGACTAACATACCTCCGATATCCCCTTTGACGAAAGATGTCTACGGATCCACATACCAGTTGTGGCTCGAATAGCTTTCAACACCTCCGACCATTTTTCTCCAGCTTAAGATAAGAATCACACCATCACACAATCACATGCAAGGGCTGTCAGTGCAGCTAAAAGGCTCCTGCAGGGGTATACCCGTATACCCTTCCAGGCAATAATCCGTAATCCCACATACTTGTCGCAGTTTATTTTGGGCCCTGCTATCGTTTCATACATTCTGATTTCTCTGTCGACGACACTAATCTCGTCACTTCTCTTAACTAGCAAAATCAATTCGTCGGCAAATACAGAATATTTTAGCATGGTGCATGCACCTGCCTAAGTAATACCACATAAGACCGGATTACCCTTTAGCCAATGAAGGAAAAGTTGCAACACAACCAATAGAGTATCGGTGAATACGGACATCCCTGACGAAGATATCTGAATAATCAGAAGGGACCAGGCACTCAACAATTCACTTCTACCAGCACACCGGTGTTCGCATACAAGAGTCGAACTTGCATGCCAAAAGCGGCCACAGACAAAACAGCCTCCAAGTAACGATAATCACCCCCTATTTAATGCTTTGCACTCGTCTAACTTGATAAGTGAGGTTTATGTGTTGACTTTATCTATGGTCAGGCCTATCGGGTGCAACTTGTTATGAATTACCCTTTACAGAACAAGTCTGTTCATGTCTAATTAGACAATCTAACACAATCTGCAGTCAATTGGTTAAATGTTTGGCAAAAATCTTAAACTCAGCATTTAGCATTGTTAAGGGTTGAAAATTATCTAACCCATCCCCACCATTTTTGCTTTTGCGTAACAACTTCACTATGCCCACGGTTAAGTACTAGCGTATAGTCCCGTTTCTTAACCACGAGTTTAATAATAGTGTTAGCAAAGGGGGGAAATTGTGCGAGATCCTTAAATACGCCTCGTTAGGCAAACCATCAATCCCGGGAGACTTGTTAAGGCCGACCCGCTTTAAGGCATCCCGAACTTTTTCCTCTGTTTTGCATATTTCGCATCTAGCTGCTTCGGTCGGCTCGAGACGAGAAAAGTCAGGTAAATAGAGTCGAATTGTTCTAAAGACAGACCGGGTTCCTGGTAAAGAGATCCTGGAAATGGAACGAAACTTCTCCAGAATACTTTCGTTTGTGGTCACGAGACTCCCATCAATTAATGAGACACGTGCGACATGTCGATCAGTAGCTTGTCGACGGTCTTCTGTACGCAATTTAAGTGGCATATTTGTTGCTTCGTTAGTTATTCTCTTTAACCTAGCTCTATCACTATAACTTGGCGTTTTTGGATAGCCAATGAAGCCAGCTTCGCCTTAATTATAGTGACTTCAACATTATCCATCGCCACTACCTTCCCGTCTCCACCGCCCGATATAATCTAGATACGTGTGACACATTTACTGCCCTAGTTGTTTAATTGAGTCGTCGGCTATGATCGGTGTAAAATACCCAATTACTTTCCTAAAGTGAATCGACTTCCTATTTGCGATTACAGCCCCGTCAATTTCCGCTGTAAGGTTAGTAATAGCTGTGCCGTGCCTCATAGCACTTCACAGCGAACAACGAAGTGTTGAGCTTCCAGTACTCAGACACTCTATGCCTAGATCTATCTACGTTTATACGGGCCCGAACAAGCCTATGATCCGATTAAACAATATTATGAAAACCTGTACATTCTGCTAATTCCACGTCGACTCTCCTAATTATGAACAGATCAATATAACTTGAAAGTTGTACTGAACCAAGTTCATACGCTATCACAGAGCTTTTCATTCCGGAATTTATCGATGAAATCAAACTTATCGAAAAAAGTTTCAGAATACCATAGCATCCCGATAATTGTTTGATCCCCTAGCCCGATTACGATCTATATCGGGATCCAGGACCGCGTTCCAGTTTCCCGCTAAGATGACCGCCCGATTTGTATCCATGAACTGCTCGGGTTGTCGAAAGAAAGAAAACGAGCAAACATAGTTATTCGGCGCATTAACCGCCATGAGTCGAACTGCCTTATCTTTTATGGTAACATCCAGAACACACAGCCTACTTTCCAAATGCATAAAACAAGGGTCACACGACGCATATAAATACTTATTTACCAGTAAGGAAGCACCCCTTGAGCGAGAATCGATATACGCCGAGTAGACGTAGAAAACACCTTGCCGGAGCACTACAAATTGCTGCCTGAAATTAAGTGGGTTTCCTGAATACAACATATATTCACTCCAAGGTGTATAACGTCTGTAGCAACTCGAAATTTACGAGAGTCGTCCCTCAGCCCTCGGACATTCATGCTTGCTAGATGGAGAGCCATTGAGAGTTCGTAGGGTTGGGTTCCAGAAACGAACATCGAAGAGATCAGGATGCCGACAGCTCTCCCAAACGAATATGCTCTCATGCGATTAAACAAACACTCGACTCGGGGAAACCTGTGAACCTCCCCCTCATCCAAGTGCACCCTTTTTAAAGCCGGAAAGGCTTTCTTGGTGTCTTCCTTCCTAAATCCACTGTTTGTTTCAGTTTGTGATCTAGATAAAAAAAGACAAAGTGTATGACGTCCTCAGAAAGATTGAGATAACAAATCTCGCGACAGACCATAGGGGCCTTACCAAGCCACAAACACTTAAACAGAGCGTATCTGACGGGAGTGGGAGTACCGATAAACGATATAGGATGATCGAATAAATGTGAGAGCAACACACGTCTGCTCTTCCTTTTTAACGAACGATGTCTACTGATCCACAGATTAGCTGCGTCCCGAATCGCTTTTAATACTTCCTGAAGATCAGGACCGAACCAGACGCCGAGTAGCTTGCAAGGCCCGGTAGTCTAGCTAAATGGTCACTGAGGGATACCATCCTCCAGACACCAATACAAGCCCACACACTTGTCGAAGATAATTGTTGCCCCTGTTATCGTTTAATACATTCTGATTACTCTGTAGACGACACTAATCTCGGCATTGCTCGTTATAGGCACAATCAAGTCATCGGCAAAGGCAGAGAACTTTAACGTGGGCAGGCACCTGCCGCAGTAATACCACGTAAAACCGGATTCACAATTAGCATGTGCTGAAATGGCCCCAACACAAGCACATAGAGCATCGGTTAAAGCGGGCATCTCTGACGAGGATATCTGGTAAAGAGCTAAATTGCGTACAGCCTCTAAGTAACGATAGCCTACCCTATCAAATATTTTGGACTGATCTAATTTAATCAGCGCGGTATCTGTGTCGACTTTATCTATGATATAGCGTATCGAGTACAATATATCTTGAATGATCCCACCCTTTACAGCACAAGTGTGATCAGGGCTGATTAGACCAGCCAAAACAAGCTGCAGTCGATTAGGTAAGATATTGGCCAAATCTTTAACTCAGCATTTAGCATCGTTAAGACCCAAACATTACCTAACCCATCCCCATCATTTTTGATACTGCGTAAACACTCCACTATACCCATGGTCAAGTACTGGGGAATAGTCCCGTTCCTAAACTACGAGTTAAATACATCTGTTAGCCAGGGAACACACATGTGCAACATCCTTAAATACACCTCATTGGGTAAACCATCAATCCAAGGATACTTGTAAACACTGACCCGCTTTAAGGCTTCCTGAACTTCTTCGTCTGTTATGCAATCTTCGCACCTAGCTGGTTCGGTCGCCTAAAGACGAGAAAAGTCAGCTACATAGGGGTTGAATTATGCTAAAGACAAACCGGATTCCTTGGTAAAAATATCCCAGAAATGAGAACGAAACGCATCTAGAATACCTTCGTTTGTGGTTACGAGACGCCCACCCGGTAATGAGACACGTGCGATTTTTCGATCAGTAACTTGTCGACGTTCCTGCAGGTCCCATATTTGTTGTTTCCTGAGGCCTTTTTTTTTACCTAACTCTAATTACTAAAGTTTGGTGTTCTTGGGTAGCCACGAAGACCAGCTTCGCCTTAATTATAGTAACTTTAGCACTATTCTCCGCCTCCACTGCCCGATGTAATCTAACATCGTGTGCAATTCAACTGCCCTAGTTGTTAGATTGAGTTGTCGGCTAACACCCGCTGCAAAGGACCTAATTACTTTCTTAAAGTTAACCCACTTCCTATTCCAAATACAGCCCCGTCAGTTCCCGATGTTAGGTGAGTAATAGCTGTTCCTGGTAACCCTTCACATCGACCAACGAAGTCTCCCTTTAAAATTACCGTCAGATTTTTATTGATGAACTCCTCGATCCGTCGAAAGAAGGGACCAAGCTAGGAATGGTGATTGGGCGCAAATCCCTAATGAGTCGAAATGCGTTATCTGCTATGGTAAGATTCAAAACGCACAGCCTTCCTTCCGGATCCCTAAAACAATGGTCACAGGACGCATCTAAACATTTTTTTACTAAGCAGGACACCCCTTTTAGCGATAATCGAAGTACGCTGAGTAGACGTGAAAACCCCTAGCCAGCGCACTCAAATAATCACCTGGAATGAAGTGGGTTACCTTAATACAACATATATTCACTCCAAGGTGCTGAATGTCTGTAGCAACTCGAAATTTACGAGACTCTGCCCTCAGCCCACAGAAATGTATGCTTGCTAGATAAAGAGTCATTGAGAGTTTTTAGGATTGGGCTCCAGAAACGAAAATCGATGAAGTCAGGATGGCGACGGCTCTCCCAAAGAATTCATGACCATCTGACCATTGATTTGTCTGGTATGGGAGATGCCGTGAACATCCAAGGAGTAGGGTGTAAACGAACGGGGGCCCTCCTAACACAATTTTTAGTTAAACACAATAAGTGTTCATCGTTGAATATAGACAGATAGTTGAAAGACTACCTTAACCTATTTCAGCATCTGCCAAATTCTTTTAGCCTCAGGGTATCCCTTATCAATGTGAGCACTCTTACAGTGGTAGGGAATTTAAGGGGATCTTCAACAGATTTGTCACCCACTTCCCTAAATGTGAGTAGTTTTTTCATGTTCGACAGTTGATCATATTTGGCTGCATCCTCTTGGATTTCTGTTGCTACACACACCTCTCTACTAGGAAAGCAGTATTTTAGTCTCTTTATAGGGAGGGACTTCTTTTTTAAGTCAGGAAGGATGGAGGAGGCATTTCGTTTATTGGTGTGTGGGAAGGGGTGTTGTTTATATAGTGTGGTAGAGGTGATGCAGGTTAAAGCTGTTATGTAAGGTATGCAGGGAGAGTATTTTGGAGAGTGTTTTGTAGGGAGACAAAAAAGGGAAGCTTTGGAGAGAGGTCTGGTTTTGTATTCTTGTTGGGGCTTAAGGGAATGAGTTTGTACTCTTTTTCTTTAACGGGCCCGGTGATTAAAGGGGGTATTGTTTGGGAGTTGTACGATTTTTTTGTCTGTGAGAGAGTTGAGGTGGATGTATTTTCGTTTAAGAAAAGGATGAGAGCTTGCTTCCGGTGAAGAGGGTTTGAGCGGGCTTGACTTTTTTTTTTTTTACTTACTGTGACTTTTTTTTGGAGTCTTTCACCACTACACATTTATCAGTTCCAGGATCTTTAACTAACATCTCTTTATCTTTTATCACGTCCAAGGATAAACGACCAGGCGTTTTCTTCCCCGGCACCAATATTCATTCATTTATTTCCTTATCTTTTCTCAAATCGCGGAGTAGCGGGTAATCGTCGTCAGATGTTTCTGATGAGGTCGACATTAATGGCACAACTTTACTGTCAGTCAAAGGTACACCAATATGTTAGCACACCTTTGTTTTCGTAATGGTGGGCTTTATAGTAGTAGTCTTTCTAAGTGGGCAATTAAATGTGAGATGCCCTATTTCTTCGCATGCCCAACAAACAGGCCTTCTTCCGGCTAAAATTATTGGTAGTTTCTCATCTCCAATTTTGCTGTAGTAAGGGATGTTATCGAAAGATGTCTTATCTATTCGTCCAAGATTACGGACGTTATGTCCCCATATGTTTCTAATAACACGCCTAAATATTTTCCGTCCACATGGAACGGTACATTAAAACTAGTCACCCAAGTTCGGCTTTTTCCCATGTATTCGAAGTATGCACTGTTTAGTTATAATTTCAGTCTGCGATTATTTCAGACAGTGTCTTCGTTTTGCAATGAAATGAAGCCTTAACAAAAATTCGTTGTGGCATATATGTAGCTGTCGCGTATAGTTTACATATCAGGTCTGCAAAAGCTCTTATGTTTTTTTATCTTCTTATCAACGACCAACATAACAATATTTGTTTATATTCTTTTTAGTTTTTCTATGTCCACGAGTAATCCATTATCAGTAACAAGACTTTCGCATTTTTTTGCCTTTTTGGTAAACTCAGCAACGTTCATAATAATTTTAGGGGGCTTACTCTATTCAGATCCTTCAGGTGCAACCTAAGCTAATCCCTTTTTCCTCGTCTCTAATCTCCATAAGTATGCATCGGGGTACTTATAGCCGTCACCATAAGATATCGAATAATTGATAACACGGGAAAAAAAGAGAATAAAAAAGTAGTGACAAATATAACTAATAAAAGTCCAGCAACAACAACAACAACAACAATAACAGCAATAACGGTAATAATGACAACAACGATAACAGGTAAACATCCAAAGTACTTATAAAGTAACAAAATAACAATAATTAATACAGACGGTGTTGATATGGAGTTGACTTCAAAGTTCAATCCAATTACGAGAAGCCTAAATGCTTCCAGTATTGCATTAGGAATAATAATATATATATATATATATATATATATATATATATATATATAAATATATATATATATAAGGATGGTTTACACACACACACATATATATATATATATATATATGTGTGGGGGGTGTAAACCATCCTTATTGAATATGTATTAAATAAGGTATACATTTAATTTTAATTTGGGCCTATTTGACTTTTTGGCGGACCTATGGTTTCAATTTCCTGTGTGTAGGAGGGGCGTTGTGCCCCTGGGCACCCTCTTAATATTGTTAAATATTGCTGTAATTTTGGGAATAGACATACTTTATGGTGATTTACATACGGTTTTAATTTTGATTAGCACCTAAGGGAAACCATTTTCAGGGGGATATGCCCTCGGGACCCTCTTAATATTTACAGAAATTGTCTGAAATGTTGAGAATAGACATCATTTTTTGTAAGTTACCTATGGTTAAAATGTTATTTGAATCTAAGGGTAAACAGTGTTCAGTTAGGTGGGACGGCCCTGGGATCCTCAGCCATTAAGTAATATATGTCTTGCAATGCCTATGACCTTAACTGATGTGTCAATAGTACACATGCCAATTTTTAAGAAATTCTGTCCAGCAATTTTGGGGAAAATAAGACACGAAGATCAGGCAGACACATACACACAGAGTTAATATCTTATATATAGATTTATAAATATATATATATATATATATATATATATATATATATATGTATGTACTCAAGTAGTCAACAATGTAAGATTTCGTCTACGTGGTATTTTCTTGGTCTCAAAGTAGATTAACGAAGTATGACTATTTCAGAATTATGGTGTAAGTTCATTTACTGAAATATTTTTTCGCAGCTTTAGTTTACTGACTAAACACCTACATTGTAAAACAGACTTAAATAAATGAATAAATAAACATGTATTATTGTTATCTATCTTATTTAGTTGCTTGTTATGCAACTTAGATGAGTAATCAGAATAATAATCGAAGAATAAGCACGTGATATACATAAAACGAGGTTACGCCGAAGAAGACGCATACACGGGAGTAAAAAAAAACCGAAAGAAACACCTAATGCTCTAAAGAAAGAAAACTATATAAGCTATGCACTTACGGTTTCCAAAAACAGTCATCATATATTTGAGTGACTTATAAGCGAAAATATAAACCGATGCTTACGCTTGAAATAATTACGCACGGTTTGATAACGCGCATGGTACGAATATACCATTATATGTGAATATATATAAAAAAATAATGTGAAAAAAAGTTTATATTGTGTTATAACTTTTTAAAAAAAAATTTTTAATATATATATTTTAACGAGTAGGAATATGAATTGTTCTTTCTGTAAAGAAAAATAGGTTTTTCTTGTTAGTGATAGGGAGAACAACATTTTCGACTAATGCCTTCAGTCTTCGTCAGTGTTTGGGGTTTGCGTGTGTACGGTGAGAGGTTTCCCCAGGCAATGAGGAAGAAAGAGTAGAAAAATCATAAATTAAATATATGTATAAATGCGCACACGCACATATACGCGTCCACACACACGTAATGGGACGTGTACATGTACATTGATATATATATACACACACACACCGACACGTGCCCATGCGCGCAAGCACACCCACAAATATACACACACACATTTACAAACAACCCTGCTTCATCACCAAGCGTAAAAGCCAACATAATTTTTTAACGCTTACTGCTGATCTGGGATCGCGTGCAATCTGACCGCTGTTTGAACAATTTACTTGCTTTTATCTTTCTCTCCCCCTTCTCCCCCACCGCCCGACACACACACACACACATACAAACACACACACATTTTTAACGCCCACTGCTGATCTGGGCACGCGCACAATCTGACTGCTGTTTGAATAATTCACCCGCTTTTTTCTCTCTCTCTCTTTCTCTCTCTCTTACTCTCTTACTCAATTTTAAGAAATTATAGACGTCCGTCTCACACTGACCTTATAATAGACTCATAAACATTATTAGATGAAGCCAACAGAATTAACTAAATACATATGCATATGGCAATGACAGTTAATACATTAGATATCCCTTAGATGAAACCATTCACTGACAAAGATATACCTTCAGTCAACATCCAACCAATTGATCTACTAAAACACAGGCCCCATGAATCATTTATAAAAAAATCATATAAAAGTACTTAAATCGTTTATTTATTTATAGTTTTGTAAAACTATAAATAAATAAACGAATACAAATGAAAAATAAAAAAGAACCTCATGTTTCGCAATTTTTTAGATAAGGGTTGATATATTGTAGAATGTTATATATTCGGACTACTGTTCTCATTTTGGGTGGTTTCATCACAACGTCTGGGACGATATGACGTCCGATCTTCTTCTTGTATATATATATATATATATATATATATATATACTAGACATAGTAAATGTTAATTGTCTATTAACATTAATTTATATTATTGCTACACAAGTAAAACGTGTGTCGAATATAATAATAACAAATGAGGTACAATTTATGAGGTGAAATTATATCATTTTCATCTAGGCTCAAATCTTTTGGCACACTCAGCATATACATTTCATACACAGTGTTGGATACATTCCAAGAATAAGAACACAATGGAAGGAAATGAACATCTTGAATGTAAAGTCGAGTTGATTTGCCAATTTCGTATATGTAGCAAAGTTTGCTACGTATAAACACTGATAAAAAGTGCCGTGCGTATACTGAAATAGAATTAACTGGCTGGATGGTATAGATACTGTTTTTTATAATGATAGACAACAGATCTATCGCAAGATCATTGAATGACGATCATGCTATCAATATTAGATAGTATAAATAGTTCTACTTTTCGATAATGATAATGGATTGATTTCTGCTCTACTTCGAGGAATTTTTCTTTGAACATGAAATGAACCAATATCTTTATTCAATGGATCCTTGAAATGTGAAACGTAATTACAACCGTGGTCGATATCAGAAAGATATACTCGTATCTCGGACTTAAATAAGCTACATCACATTTAGATGGAAACACGATTGTCTATTTCCCGGTTATCATCCACTTAAAAGCTGCTTTATTTTACGCACAGCCACTTAAATGAGTTGTTCAGATATTCAGTGGAAATAAAGAAATGTATTTCTTTGTAAGCTTGAAATCCTGATTCCATCTGTTAAACACATCGTATAGATAACAGTTATTATTAGACCTTGAGACATGATTTATACCCTATTTAAATATGTAGCAGGGAATGCACATTCTCATAAATATCATAAATACATTTAGAATCTATTGGATATCTAAAATATTAAACATTTGATAAAAGAAATGGTCTAAATGTATCGTGTTGTGAGACGAAGTGAGTTCTTAAAGGAGAAGCAAATGAAGATTTCAGAGATGTCACTTTGACCGAAATTCCGTTAAAACCATATTTGTAAATAAAACCATATTTGTAAATAAAACCATATTTGTAAATAAAACTATATTGCTATTCAGTAAATGCATTGTCGAACACTGTACACATTTAATTTCTGTTTTGATTAATATTGAAATCATTATAGTAAATTTCAACAAGGAAATTCTAGTTGAAATAATTTAGGCTTACAATATGATGAGGATAATACGGGAGTATTCATCAAACACTATTAATGTGATTAAGATAAGGTCTGTTATACGTCTGTGTTGCATGAGCCTAAGACATACAATATCCAATAAAATGTCCTTATGTAATTTGTCATCCGTTAACTCAAGATATACAACACACATTATTAAATTACTTATATAAATGTTCTTCTATTTTTCAATGCGGAATCTGAAATACGATGCCTAATATGTCCAACGCTCGAAGACTAAACACGGGTGTAGTACTACTTTTCAAAAGTTTCCATTATCTTTCTATAAATATATTCGACGGGTCATCGATACTTCGGTGTTATGTATCCCAGGACATGTCGAAATACTTTACACAGATTGTATTACAATCAACGGCGCTAATATTAGAGAACTATTAATTATTAAAAAAATGTATCCTATATATATTAATCAGAAGTAGGGCTCTGACTCAAACTGAATATTAGTCACATTTATCAAAAGGAAAAAAATAATGTACTATGAAATAATTGTTTATGCTGAAACATGTTTTAATGTTTGAAAATTAATATTTATTCTAGTCTGCATGTAAATTCTTAGATAGATATCGCGTCAAGCGATATCTGTCATCAGAAACATTCAACTTTATATATATATATATATATATATATATATATATATATATATATATATATATACATATACATATATGTATATATATATATTTATTGTGTGTATTTAGGCAGCATATTTTCATTTAGGCAAACATTATTAAATAACACGGAGTGGTTTTGTTTGATACGACTTTTTTTTTTTTTTTCAATTTTCCGAATTGTTCATCTGATGTGTCGGTCAAATTGATATAAATATGATCCATGGCTTTCTTGTTCCATTCTTTTTTCTTTTTTGCAAGTACTTTCGATTTGAATCGTCAAATCATCTTTAGGCGGTATTATTTTATATATATATATATATATATATATATATATATATATATATATATACACACATACATATATATATATACATATATATGTCTTACTACAATAATGCTGAAGCATCGTAGAATAATAGCAATAATGAAGGAAAATGCATTCCTTTCACATCAAAAACGGGACAAATACATTGGATTCAAACGTCTCTGTTTCGTCCAACAAATATGGGTTAAACATTATTTTTACGTGATAGACCTACCACATGTTTCGAAATTTGAAGTCTATTCTTCGGTGTAGAAAACAAAATTATTTCAAATCACATATACACTATTTATTTTAAAATATTGACGTATACGTTTTTGTCAGATGTAGAATGTAATATTTTATGCTCATTAACCATGTATATGATGGACTTACCTATTGTTTTTCTTATTTCCTTTAGACATTCTCTCTCTCTCTCTCTCTCTCTCTCTCTGTGTATATATGTGTGTGTATATATATATATATATATATATATATATATATATATATATATATATATATATATATATATACACACACAATAGAGTTGGTGTTTCCCTTTCCAAATCAGTTAGAGTAGACAATAGAACTAATGCCTAGAGCACTATTTATGCAGCCTTACTTCAACCGTACCACTAGAACATACACATATTTTTAACATATAACATACATTCCTATTATTCATCCGATACGATTAACTACTCTAACTGCATGTTCCAAAGAAACACGTAAGGTAGCACGTTAATTCCTCTCTATGACTTATTAACTCTTACACTCCTCAGACATCGCTTTGAGGTTCATTCACAAGGAAATGCATCCACTTTCACCGATTTAGAATGTGTAATGTAGCAGGTCAGCGATCAGCTTATATAAGCACGGGCGAAATTTCAGCTGGAATGCGTTTTGCTTTGGCCAAAGTTAGTCATTTACAGACATTCCTTAAAAAACTTTATCGCATAAATGAATGTCATTAGTAACAATCAGTACACATTTTACGCGCTTTCGAATCAAATCCATCGGCAAAACACAGAATTTCATTTCACATTTAGGACGCTGAAATCGTACATAAATGATTTGCGCAAACTAATAGTCCGATAAACAAACCATTTATTAGAAATTCAAGAAATACGTATTTTATTTCTTTTTACAACTTTATCTATCATAGCATATAAACGATATTACTGTTATAATGTTGTTCACGTATCGTAAATTAATTACATGTGATCTCTATTAAGAAAAAAGCCCCGTAAATACATATTCCTATTTTTAGTGTCATTGTTGTTTTTGACACTGGAAAATAATCTTATAAAACTGGATTATAAATTGTCTTAACTGTCGCAACACAAGATACGATGTTCTTAAGGTAGGGATAAGTATTCTTCTTTAACACTGTGCACGGACGAGGAAGGCGACAAAGTGTAAAAACCTAAACAAATGAGATGTGTGGTGGGCAGTGTTTTTATGACATTTTCTTTTTTACTGTCCCTATGCCCTTTCTTCACCACAAGGGCGGAGTTAGACACAATATTTGTTACACATATGGAGAAAATCCAGCACAATAAATACGGTCACCGGATTAACACAGCAATGGAAATTGCATCAGTCTACATCGAACGAATCGATGAAGCGTCGAGCACAATAACTTAATAAAACATTTCAGATTAGGCAAAAATACATTGTCATTTTCATTTTCTTTAACATAAAGTAGCCCAACATGTGTGCTTATCGAACAAAACTTCAGAAAATAGTTCTTCTACATTTGTTCAACCGGAAAACACCTAACACAGATTAAAACACAACAAATTGTCCTTCTTCAACCGAAACCGTGAGATAACTGACTTTAGTCGAACTAAACCATAAGTGGTGATTTGTTTACGCTTCGGATAATACAAACCGCCTAAATTTGAATCGAAAACACACATATAGTAGACATCTTTAAGAAAGTGTGGCGATTTCTATTTTTCTTCTGAATGTAGCTTATTTGCGTTCTTTCGCCTATTTAATATATTATTATATATTACTCCCGAGTAACGCCGGGCAACAAGTCCTGCTAGTTCTGTATAATTTAAACATTTAGGTTCTCAATAATTTTGACATTTCGTAAGGAGTTTTCTACATTTTGAATGTTCAACTATCGCTAGATTACCAGTAAGTATATGGCATGTCCCATTAATACGTAAAAGAGCGGACTTACATTACTATTCTGGAGTTTTGGGGGGAAATTATCAGTTATATTTATATACTCACACATTCTTTATAATTAAACATCTTATTCCGTATGGTTTTCTGTAGTTTATATGTTACAATTACACCATGTTAGTCTCTTTCGTAGTTATTGTAGGCGTACTGGATTATAAAATAGTTAAGGGAGATTTATATAATCAAATCCTATGTTTTAATACAAGACGACAAAAACATTTCGAGGTGTATGTGTATACCCTCAACGGGGGGCTTGTATAATTGTGTATCAGTTATCGAATGGTAAGTCCTTAAACTCCGAGAACTAAACATGAAGAACCCTGCCAACACGATTTCCTACGATAGACGCCTGAACTCCAGTTTAATATCTGAAATTAGCTTGCCGAACAATTAATGGATTTCCAAACTGCACCCTACACATAATACTCCATAATTTGCAATCATGGAAGTCGGGGGCGATTAATCTCTGTAATTTCTAGTGTATGTATTTATCGGATGTTGTTATATATATATCCTACCCGCAGTCACATTCTCCATCAATCACAGTAGACAACAACTAAAGATACCTAACTGAATCCTGTATGGATCCGTTTTCTAAAGATATTCGGCAGCATGATATGCACTCACTTAAGTATCATCAGAGTGTTGAGCAACTTTGTCTTCATGAAGTACTACGGCACTGCCGGCAGACTGTGAGCTCCCACCTGTTTCTGGGCGTTCTGTGCGAATTGTTAACGAGAAGAACCAAAACAAAGACAGTCAGACTATGTTTATTACCTTGGGAAAATGATTTGTCGCCTCGTAAGACTTTCATGAAGCTGTTATTTCAAGTCTTAGCGGCGAATATCAGATATCCTTTTTCAGTTCAGCGTCCTTTTCTATAGTCACTACACAGATGTTCACGTCATACATTCACACATTATTTTGCTAATTAGTTTATTTATTGTATTGTGTGGGCAGCGTCTAGTTATGCAAGTAGCATTTGGCTGCATCTAAGGTTTCCAATTTTTTTAAATTAAGTTAGAATGATGCAACTGCCTCACTTCCAATATTCCTGTGCTTACTAGTCGTTTATGCTCACTAGCCATTAATATTACTCTAAATAGTTATCCGTTACATAAAACGCAGTTAAATAAGTAGCATTTTCAGAAATAAAAGACAAACAAAATGTACTTAATGTCTCTCGAAATCCCTATATATATATATATATATATATATATATATATATATATATATATACATATATATATATATATAAAACTATATATATGTATAAATATATATACATGTATATATAAATATATATATATATATATAAATATATATATATAATATTTATATATATATATACATATATATATATATAAAACTATATATATATAAATATATATACATATATATATATATAAATATATACATAAATATATATATATAAATATTTATATATATACATATATATATATAAATATATATATATATAAATATATATATATTTATAAATATATATACATATATATATAAATATATATATACATGTACATATATAAATATATATATATATAAATATTTATATCTATACATACATATATATACATATATATAAAACTATATATATATAAATATATATATACATATATATATATATAAATATAAATATATATATATATATATATATATATATAAATATTTATATATATAGATACATATATATATATACTAGACCACCCGTGACCCGTTGGGTCAGTTTGTTATATTAGCTATGGAATTCATGTATGAGCGTGACACTTGTGGCATAAAGAAAATAGTTTTTTTTTTACATAACAGAAGCATTTCTATGAAAGTATATTAAAATGAAAAAAGAATATAGATTTCTATGAGTCGTTCTGTTTATTATAATTGTTTTTTGTTTTTTAATTACAGTTACTGAATTATAAGTGGTTGGTTAGGGCGATTTGAGAAAGGAAGGGGGTACAGCCGTGGCCACCGAGAGACAGCAGGCTTTCTCGCGTACGTAACGAAAACAGACGGAGTAGGAGTGGTGAAATCTATGAGAGGGAAAGTGGGAGGTGGTTTCGTTCACCGACCGCTCGTATGGCTGATATTAATAATGAGTGTTGTTTTTTTGTTTGTTTGTTTTTGTTTTTTGAAAGGGAGGTGTTTTTTGAAACTGCGACAGACTTTACGAAGTCTTCCCGTTGAATATTTTTAGCCGTGAAGAAAACAAAAAAACTATTTGATGAAATTAAATGAAATTGTTTATATTAAAAGACTAAAACAAACATTGCTAAAACTCTCAGTATTATAAGGTCAGGATCAAGGACAATGAAGCAGTCCTGGGAAAAGAGTGGCGCCCTCCCCTACATCTTGGGTTAGTTGATAATGTAAAGAGATCCTCTACTGTAATCGGGCAATTTAGCCTTTTATAAAGTCTGAAATTAGCGACCACCTCACCTAAAATAAGCGAACGCCATTTTTGTTTGACGAATTTGACAATATAACTAAATAAATATTTGAAATAAAAAAAATTAATTTCTCAGATGTTAACCATACAATATCATTGCCCTTGTCTTATTTTTACGTCTCTATTTGGTACTTTGTTACATGGGGACCCGGGCTAACTTTGACCCTGACCCTAACTTTAACCCTAACCCCCAATGACCCTGAACTTTATAGGTAACCCTACCCCCCTCCCTAACCCTAACGACGGGGTCAAAGTTAGCGCGGGTCCCAATCTAACGAAGCACCATCTATTTGTTAGTAAGTTACGCTTGTTTTATTATGAGCACCCCCCCCCGGATAAGAGTGAAATATTTGAAAAAATTAATAATTTGCCTTCCAATAACGCGTGTACGATGGACACTCTACTAAAAAGGGTTGATATACCGTAAAAACTGGTAGGCTTCCGATAGTAAACGAAATTATACTTGTTACTTTTTTTTTCGATTAGATTTTCTTTTTTATTTTGCTTTGAATCACGACTTTCCTCACTTTCGTTTTTGTTAAATATTTTTTTTTTTACTTTTTGCGATTTATTTATTTGTTTTTATTGCGTTTTCACTTTTCAATTACGTTTATTCTCTCTCTCTCTCTCTCTTTCTTTATCTTCTCCCTCTATCTCTCTCTTACGAACACAAACTTTCTCTTTCTTTCGTACGCGCTCTCTGTGTTTCACTGAAAAAAAAAAGGAATTCCACAGTGTTTTCTACATCAATTTGTATAATTTACTGTTAATAAAATTATCCGGTGGCTAGAAATATGCACATATCTTACTCACCAAAATTTTGCGTGACGGGATGGAAGTATATATATTTATTATATTACTCGGTTGTCGGGGTAAAAGCTGTCTCTCCAGCAATCACTATCGGTCGCGACTCCCCTCCCCCGTTGTCAGGGGCAAAAGTAAATACTAAATCTTATTAAATGAGAGTGTCAGATCGTGACACAAAATAAGAAACTTAACTTCTCAGATGTTAACTATACAATATCATTGTCATTGTCTTATTTTTTACTATCTCTATTTGGTAGTTTGTTACATTGGGACCTGGGCTAACTTTGGCCCTGACCCTAATTTTAACCCTAACCCCCAATGAACCTGAACTTTATAGCTAACCCTAACCCCTCACTGACCCTAACCCTAACGACGGGGTCAAAGTTAGCGCGGGTCCTAATGTAACAAATCACCTTCTATTTGTTAGTAAGAGACTTTTTGCGATTTATTTATTTGTTTTTATTGCGTTTTCACTCTTTCTCTATCCCCCCCCTCCATCTCTTACGAACACACACTCTCTCTTTCTTTCGACCACGCTCTCGGTGTTTCACTGAGAAAAAAAAACAAAACAAAACAAACATTGCTTATTGTCCGTTCAAAACATTTAAAAAATAAATACTGGTTCCTTACCATCCAAAAATAATAAATAAATGTTTTAACACTTTAAGAAGTGGTGCAAATAAAAAATAAATACTTAGTTCAAACTATCATAAAAAAAAACATTGCTTAACGTCCGTTCAAAAACAACAACAACAAAAAATAATAGACATGCCCTAAAAACGTCAAAATAAAAAACAAAAAATAGTTTTCAGTTTTAAGCAACACAAAAAAGTACTTTTTGACCGGGTGATTAAAAAAAATGTATTATTTCTTCCCCTTCCGCTCGAAATGTAGAAGAAAAAATATTAGCGGCTGGTTGGGATCGAACTATAAACCAGTCGGGCCAAAGACAAAAATACTACGTCGCTTACCGTTGCGCTAAAGGGAAATAATTAAAATATGATGCAGAAATTAGGCTAATTAAATGTTATTAATGATCTAGGTGTGGCACGCATGCGCAAAGCGTTTGCCGGAAGCGTGACACACGTACGTACACCTTAGCGTATTAATATATAGATTGTTGTTGTTTTGTTTGTTTGTTTTTGTTTTTTAAAAGGGTTTGAAACTGCGACAGACTTTACGAAGTGCTCCCGTTGAATGTTTTTAGTCGTCAAGTAAACAAAAAAACTATTTGATGAAATTAAATGAAATTGTTTATATTAAAAGCGATATAAAAATTTCCAGAATGAAAAATTGCATGCGTTCGTTAATCGTAAGAGATTAACGGAATCGGAATAACAGATTTAAGACGATGCTATTTACGCATGCGCAACCGGATGTTGAAAACCGGAAAGCTGAAAGCTGATTGCAAACATACAAGACCCATAGACTTTTAGTAGTATATAGATATATAAATAAATATTTATATTTATATATATATATATATATATATATATATATATATATATATATATATATATATATATATATATATATATATATATATATATATATATATATATATATATATATATATATATATATATATATATATATATATATATATATATATATATATATATATATATACGCTATGAAAATATATTCATGGCAATTAAGCTACACAGTGACGCCCGCGTTTTAGCTACGGGGGGATCTTCAGGCTACAATGCAAGTGCATTTTAGCCTAGAGATTGCTCCCAGGGATGACACGCGGGAGCCTCTATGTAGCTTAATTGTCATAAATATATTTTCATAGCTTACTTCCTGGGTCTACTTACGTATCGAGCACTGTTGAAGTATATACTGAAAATTGATATATAAAGAATGATATCTCCATGTAAAATCTTATGTGGATATATAAAATAGTAATATATATATATATGTATATATATATATATATATATATATATATATATATATATATATTTATATATATATATATATATATGTGTGTTTATGTTTGTGTGTGTGTTTATCACTTTATATCATGATAGTGTTATGTACTTTTTTTAGTTCAGCAAGAAATAATTTACTATTATTTATTTACTGATGAAAATTATTCTCATTATATTACTTATTTCCTGACTAATCTATTACAACTTAAAGTAAAAATACAATTTTGAATAGAAATGCCAGATAGAACACTCTTAGGTACTTTAGTAAGTATGATTCTGTATCCATTTAAAATCATTTAACCTAATCAGATGCACACAATTGATTTAGACTGTAACTCATCGTGCGCTGATCAGTTATTCGCGTACTGAATTACTTAAATCTCGAGCATAATTTCTTAGATAATTAATAGCTTAGAAGTATGATCCCATTTTCGAAGAAACAGACATGCAAATTAGTATATATATGAGGTTCGGCTCTTTAAAATTGAAAATATTAAGTACTTTATTTAGTTAAAGATATCAGTCAAAGTTTACTAACCGAATTAGAGTATACAGGCGTTTGATCAAACAGTGACGGTAAAGGTAATATTTGAAACGAGAATCGATTTATGCACAACCTTAAAGGTCATCTAAATTTACCCAGACAAATGCTGTCTTAATTATCAATTGGAATAACGATTATGTCATATTGATATGGCCTTTACTATATAACAGGAAGAACTTATACCCACAAACATTGAGCTGATGTGATTATACAAACTATAACGCGATTGCCTATTTTCTTGTTGAGTCTTATCTCATTCGGTGTTTACTTCGTTCATTTTACAAATATAGTTTGGCCTGTTTACGCTGTTTACTTTTATTTACGCTGTCGATTTCTCTGTAGCGAGAGTTGCCGAAATATGCTTAAGTACACAGAAATATCCAATTGTCTTCAGTTTGTCTAATGGTCTGTTTGTTGTTCCTTCTTTCTGGCACTGACCTTTAAATATATAAAACTTTTAATATTTAAAACTCCAGAATAATAATAAAACATTTCTTATATATTCTGTCATTATAAGTCTGGTGTGCAAACTTTAAAATAAAAAAATCCTTTAACATGTGTTAGTCAATAGGATACACAGATGAATTAAATGCGCTAACAGATACTGTACTAATACACTCACGTCTTAATATATATATATATATATATATATATATATATGTATATATTTATATATGTATGCATATATATATATTATATTATAATGTCTATAAATATAATATTATGATGTGCTAAAATTCGTTTGTAATATGATAATGTATGTATATATATATATATATATATATATATATATATATATATATATATATATATATATATATATATATATATATATACCAGCTTATTTGATCAATACAGATCAACAGAAAAATAGTAAATACATTTTTAAAAATATTTTGGCATTATAAGTTTACTGTATTTTATTGCTTAAGATAGTGTGTAAAATTTAAAATAAAAAAGGTTTTCCTTTCCCGTGTTTCTGTCAATAAGATGCACACAAAAATTAAATGCGCTAATAGATACTGTACTAATAAACGCATACTTATATATATATATATATATATATATATATAAATGTATATTTATACATATATGCATATGCATGTATCATATTTTAATGTTTATTTATAAAATATTGCTCAAATTCGTCTGCAACATGCTAATGTATTTGTGACTTGATGTATCACTTAACATTTATTACTTGATCAATTTAGAACAACATTTAAAACTTTTCTTTTTTAAATAAAGTTGAGAATATTTTCGAAAATTTTGAAATGGCAAACAATCTATTTGTTAAATGAAAGAACTGCAAATCATTACTACACTTAGAAAAAGTACAAAAATAGAAGTTTGAACAAAATGGTGCTGACAATGCGCGAGAGAAAACTATTACGAAAAGTTAAGTGGTAGTCAATTATGTTAATTTTAAATTTCGATTACTTTTTTAAAATACAAACACACATGTGCTTCGCATGGAAGACAAAACAATCAAAATGTCCTGGCATGTGCAGTATGGATACTTTGTTAACTACAGGCAGATTCCATAGCTGAGAAAAGTCAGCAACAGAATACACTCAACTCGATGTAAATTGGTAAAGAGAAATCGATACCTGATACTTCACATTTCAATGATGGTTTCAACAAATTAAACTTTATTTAACAAATCACCCAATTTATAATGGTGTATTGTTTTCTTTACATTGCTAATTGAACCTGACATTTAATTCTTCAAATCTCAATCAGCTACAGTATTTTAAGAGTCTATTCCACTTGTTCTGCACTTTTCCATGTTTATATTACAGAATACGAATACACATGAGCCCGTTATTTTAAGTCTAGTCTACTATTTTAAGGCACTGCAGTTTTAGAATGTACAATGTATTTTTTATTATACTTTTAAAAAGAAACAAATAACAATATCCCAAAGCATCAGTCACCAGGTTAATTTTGAGTCACATACGAGGGGCGTAAAATAAGTAATGCTTCCAGTTGCCTGATCTAGATGAAATTCTGCATGTACAATGATTTATATCTGTATGAGTTATGTTGCAAAAACAGCTCTGAACTAATTGTAGTTTCTGATTTACATGTGTTTTTACTGAGTCATGTGTGGAATGGATTCAGTTGAGTGTCGCGCAGTGATTCGGTTTTTGTATTTGAAAGGGCGCACACGAAAAGAGACTTTTGATGAAATGAAATAAACTCATGGTGATGATGCTCCATCATATGACTTTGTAAGACGCTTGCATCGTGACTTCAAACGTGCCGGAAGGCTGTACCAACATCTCCCAGACATGATCGTCCCTCTTCTACCATTGATGAGACATCTGCCCGTCATGTTGAGGCTGCCATTTTTAAAGATCAATGCATTACTATTTTCCAAATTGCCCAAAAGGTCAAGATTAATACAGGGTATGTGGAAATTATCATTCATGACCATTTGCATATGTATACGTTATCTGCCAGATAGGTTCCCAGGTGGCTCACACCTTTCCAGAAGCGGGAACGCGTTAAGTAGTCGAGGATAAATTTGGAGATGTGATTCGGATATATGAAACTCATCTGTTAAATCACACAATTTACAATTTACGATTGCCCAAATATGGTTTCCTGATTTTTTAGATGTTTCCAGGAGAAACTGAATTATTTGTGTTTATACGGCCGCGATTCAAGTCGGCATTGACCTACTTAATTTTTGTTTCTGAATACTATTAATAAGCCCATCAATTTGCTTATATAGCATGTTTCTCATTCAGAAAGCTAGACACGAAATTTAGAGGTTTCCATTGTCTTGAAAATGTGAAACAGTAGCTACACTAACGTAACGGTAATTTATATACTAATAATCTGATTGGGCTTTGATTTTGTACGTGCGATATTAAAGTTTCTACTTTATAACTCGTATATATATATATTTATATATGTATATATATATATATATATATATATATATATATATATATGTATATATATATATATATATATATATAGAGAGAGAGAGAGAGAGAGAAAGAGAGTAAGAGATAGAGATGTTCTATTAGTCGCACAATCTATATCCCAGAGTCGGGACCTTATGAGGTATGTGTTACTTGAAAGATACCTGTCCCATACGAAAATTTATTTCAGGGTATCAACTGAAAATGGAACTTATAAACGGAGTTGAAGTATGAGCACATGACGATTTTTAATAAATAGATAATAACAGTCCTTAACATGCAACCCTCTCAAGCCAAAACGCTCATCTTTTTAATGAGATACAACGTGTATAAGTACGTAAGTAAAAACTGGTATTACGCATGTGTAGTGAATTCGTTTCGAAAACATATCGAATATTCAACATTTTAACACAAGGGGATTACCTCAAGAACCTAAGAGTCATCTATTTTCATATATTATCGTTTGTTTTGTCACATTAACATCATGGATGACAATTTTAAGCAGTAGTTGGTATTCGTGTGTAATGCGATTGTTAAAGACAGGTTCAGATGAGGAAGATTTGAGCAGGACAGTGTAGGTGGTGCGTACAAAGCAATATATTGTTTTATATGGCCAGGTGTAATGATTATATGACAGTTATTTAGTGTGTACATAAATGAACGTTTATGTGGCAGGGTCAGTTGTGTAGGGGAAATCTAGAAAAAGAGTGCAAGAAGTAGTCAGAATTGATTAGACAGAAAGAGGATAAATACCTGATCAGAGATTAATTAGTTTAGAAGTCAATTCATACAATCCGTTCGTCACATATAAAACATACCTTTAATCTATTATTATTATTATTATTAGGATGATTATCATAATCATCATAATTATAATCATCATCGTGATAATGATCATGAGTTTCTCATATTTAATTTTATATGTTCAACATAGGTGTTTAGAATTTGGCTATCTAATAAGTGATCAACTAATATTCTTATAATTTTCTTAAAGTAGAATTTTTAAAATATTAAAAAGAACGAAATACTTTATTAAGTATTGACCTGCAGGTATATATGCATCACTAGGAAACGTGTAGAAGGCAAATATCCTACTGTTGAACCACATGTGCGGGTATAAAATGAGAAATAATAATTCTTATATCATAGAGCTGATTCGCCGTTTAGTAAATATCGAGATAATTTATTAGTAAATATTTAGAAGGAAAGTGATAACGTTTGTATACACGTAGTAGAGGAGGCTGGAAAAATACAGTGAGAGAGAGAAAGACATACATTGTTTTCGGCATCACATACGACTAGAACTATGTGAAGACATCCCCCCAACACCTAGGAGTTATTTATTGTCAGGTATTTTCCTTTGTTTAAATTTCCTATTCCTGATTGGTCAGAAAGGATGAAAAAGGGTGGATAAATGTATCCCCTCTGTCTCATTTAAATTTCACGCTGACAAGATACTACCACATTAATATTCTATATTTAATAACGCTATCAATATTTCAGTCGAAACAGCGTTGCAAATTGCTGCGAATCCCAAAATCCCATTGAATAAATTCCGTAAAAGCGATGCAAATATTCAAATGTCGAACTGTAAAATTTTGAAGTTATCTTTACGTAAAGTTTTACGGTAGCGTGATAATTGGTGGCTTAATCTGCTACTTGTCTTTCATGGTATTTTAATTTTGTTTAAACAGGTCTTCTTCATTTTCGAGATCCATCTTCAAGTTGTATGAATTAATCACTGTGTATATTTATGCATGAAGTTCTCCCCATTTTTTATTCCCGATTCTATTCTTATAATATTTTTAATTTACTGCTTTAGTACCTCATTTTTTTCTGATTCTCTGCTAATTGTTTTATTTGGAAAATTGCATTAACATTGTATGAAGGGAAAATTGGAAAATTGCATTAACATTGTATGAAGGGATATTAAATAAGTAATTATTATTTAATAAAACGTTTATATATTTATAGAAAAAATAAAACAAAATGTTTTTTATCCAATTTTTGGTTATTTTCTATTTCCCTTCGTTAAGTTACACAATATTTTACGCAACAGAGAAAATACTTTTTTTTTCATCGGATATAGTGAGGAAATTAAACTGAATCGACCATAGGCGATATAAACACAATAAAAGTAATGTATGAAGATGAAATTAGTAAAAAAATATGTAAAAACATTATTTGTCAGAAAAAGAAAGTATTAAGACATCTAGGAAGGTTTTTCGTTTAATACACTTACGGAAATTAGAACAAAACTTGCCACATCATTTTACAATAAGTGTATCTTCTTATTTACATCATATAGTTACATGAGACGCTTTCTCATGTTTGTCCTTATTTCAACATGAAATGATTGAGTATGTTTTCTGTACAATGATGAGTGCCTGCGGATTTATTATCGATGAATTCATTTGTTGATGTTATTGTCATTTCATGCAGAGTGTTACAGGGGAACATTTTAATCGAACATAACAGTTGATGTTGAAGGAATGCGTTGACAGGGAATGAAGATTACATCGCATAATTTTGAGATGGCAGTAGAAAATTCAACAAACATTAAATTAATTAAACACGGCATTCATGTGAATTAAAATATATACATTTTCTACAAACAGGAGACGGTAAAAGTGTTTAAATGTGTTATATAAATGTAACGATAGGAATTAAAATAAAATGAGAATGTAGATGAAAGTGTGCGTATAAACACTCAAGGATAGTCTTCTCAGACTATTGTTTCATGTAGTATTTATTTGATGAAAAGAGTGTATGTGTTGTGTGTGTGTGTTTCAGTTTGCTAAATGTCGTCACAGGTTTGTTAAATTTTCTTAATAATAGATCAAAATAAAATGTGTTTATCTGTAGAATAAAGTAAATATGTTTTCCTCATATTTCATTGTATTTTCTTGCTGTGTAAACACAAGGGATATATAAAATCTGACTATGCTCACCCCCTTAACCCGATTCTTTGTGCGATTTTTCGGAACATATGCAGTTACTTTTTTTCTTTGGCTTTCAATAATTCCTAGCTTTTTATACTCGACTCCTAAAATATGCACACACACAGGAAGCCGTATAAATGTTAACTATCACGCTCACATTGTCTGCCACCTCTACCACTTTACACCGGGAAATATTCTTCATGGTTTATTGTTTTATATCGCCGTATTATTGTCTGTTTTCTGTCTTACAATTTCTGCTGTCTGTTATTTTTTTATAACCTGCATCGTGGGAGCGCCTTTTTATTTTGAATGAGTGTTTATAACCTATTCCGAAGACTTTTTGTTTATTCCAGTATTAACGAAATAAAAACATAACTTGAATTTTCGTTAGCGATCGAATACATTATCTCATCTTCGCCATTTTCTTTTTACTTCTTATGCAGTTTTCATTATTTTTTTTCATATGTTTCCTCTCATAGGACTTAGGTAACAACAACACCTTTTTTTCTTGGTTCTGCCGGGTACATACGGTTACTTAAGTTTCTTTTTTTTGTCGTCGTATCGCCATTTGCGTATGTTTACTAAAATTCACTGTCATATATACTTGCCTATACTCGAATAACCGGATGTGATTTATGAAGAGAAACGAAAAAAAAACCTTTGTAATTACAATATGGTGAGCAAGATGAAATGATATTTGCTTTTATGGTCTTCTTTTTGAACGCCATTTTTCTTTTTTTTTCTACAACAAACAACTCGTTTGGCTATCAGTAATAAGACTTTTAGTTCCGTTTTTTTTAAATAACACCCACTTCTAACGGTTGCTTTATAGTTGTCTTTTTTCTTTTCTTTTTTTCACAAATTGACGCATTACTTTTATTGTCCTCGTCGTTGTCCTCGCAGGGAATGTGGTTTTTTTTTAATAGCGTGTTTGCACAATACCTATCTAATCTTTTGTTTTCTTTTCTAATGTGCTATGACCCCAAAGGTCAACGACACTCAATACATTTTTTATTAGTTCACCTCGGTTATAAGCATAAGTAAAATAGTGGCAAATGAATGCTAATTAACTCCTGAACATTATCCTTTTTTTCGCAAGGATATGTGATAATCGTATCTATATTTAAATATGGCTGACAAACATTCACATTGAAAATGAGAACTAGCTAAAACCCGAGTCATACACACACAAATAGATATACAGACATGTAATTAGTTTCATTGAAATATAGAATATTTATAGAAACAAGCTTTTTTAGGACATTTACCGCTTCAATATTTAATATACGTTTATAAATTCTGATATTTCTAATGATATTCTTTCAATATTACTAGTTCGGTTTGTGTTCAGCGTTATGCTATTTAAGTATGACTCTCACACATGGCATGTTATTTCGTAGGCGATATTGATCGTAATCATGATCTTGATTATATGTTTGAACTTATTTTATTATTTTGTTACGACCTATATTTAAACATAAAATTGTCATTAAAACTGACGTGCAAGAATACCTATGTTTGTGAAACACATGTTAACCTGTACGTGATGACAGCTGTCTATAACAGGTTTAAACTCTCGCTGATTTATAGGGTTGTTCATAGTGGCCGAGTGGGTTATAGCGTCTGAATTTGGGTTATAACATTACTCGTGTTCTGGGGTTTAGAGTTTTTCGAGTGCTATTAATTAATATATTTACATTGACGATTGCCAAAGGATGAAACGTATACACATGTAGATAAACACATATTGATTATTATTTGTCATCATTAATAAAGGCTGGGCACTGTAGTGAGTAGTATTAACATAGCCGTCATCGTAGAGTCAAGGCGTCATTCTTTAGTAGTTACACACTTCTGACGACATATGCCTATATCAGGTGTAAACTATCGCTTGCACATAGTGGCCTAGCGGGTTAACGCGTCGGAATTTGGGTTATAACATGACTCGTGTTCCAACGTTTCGAATCCTGCGACCAGCATTAATAATTTGTATCTACACTGACGATTTCCTAAAGAATGAAACGTATACTTATATAAGTAAACAAATAATGTACATTACATATACATGTTCAAATCCAAACAAAAGTTACCTATGATTAGTCTTCTTTATCGGACTCTCTTCAGTCTCTGTATTTTCCGGCGGGGTGGGGGGGGGACTACGACTTAGGATCGACAAAGTCGTTTCAAAGAGGCAAATTATAGTAATATTTGTTTGTATTTGAAACTGACAGTACCGATGTTGTTCTGATCTACTGTTATACTTATATAAATAAATATTATGGGCTTATATATATATATATATATATGCTTTAAAGTAAACATTGCTAACAATTACATTTCCATATACAACTTTTTAGATGTTCTACATATTTTTATTTATAATATTTGTGTTCAAACGTTTTTTTTATTTGCATCATCTGCAGGCGACAAAAACAAATGAATCCATAAAATCGTGCAAATAGGGAATTTCAAAATATGGATATTTGGTTCATTTGCTTTTGTCACCTGAAAATTATTCGACAGAAGAACTGAAAACGTTCGTGATAAATATGGAACATCAATTATTTTTGTGTTGTTTTGACACAAAAGTTATTATAAAAACTATCCAAAATAGCCTCCCTACGGTCGTCTATTTTTGCTAGGCTACCGCGTAAGAAATGAACGTTCACCCGTTACCTGATAGAGTCACAGTCTTATTTCTTGGGTGGGTAGACATTGATTTTCTTTGTTTCTAACCATGAACATGTTTCCCCCCACCCCGCCGAAATTTTTTTTACCCTCCCCATGAATACTAATATTTTCAGTTAAAAAAGAAAACTGAAAAAAATAAAATTTTTACCGCCTCTTCCCAAAAAATTGTTGTACCATGAATACTAATATTTTCAGTTAAACAAGAAAAAAATAAGAAAAAATGTTATCCCCTCCCCCGAAATTTTTTTTTGTATCCTTCCCTATGAATAGTAATATTTTCAGTTACAAAAAAAAATTTTTTTCTACCCTCTCCCAATTTTTTTTCATACTACCCCATGAATACTAATATGTTCAGTTACAAAAATTTGTTTAAAAATGTTACCCCCACCCCCCATTTTTTTTTTACCCTTTTCCCATGAATAGTAATATTTTCAGTTAGAAAAATAAAATAAAATGTTTACGCTTCCCCATGAATAGTTAAAAAAAATTAATCAAAATTTAGGAGGCGCCTCGGTCATATCAAAGAACTCATGTTTAAATATGCTATTGAAGGCGCCTACGTTATATCAAAGAGCCAGTTTTGTTATTTTTCCAAAATGGTCACCAATTTACTAAATGCTGTTATATGCCTTGATAAACTTCAATTTACAGCAAGACATCGTCTTAACAACGTATTGAAAATATAGAATGAAAACTGTGAAGAAATCCTTACACGATGACGTCACCTCCGGAAAGAACCGGAAAGATCAGTCAGAAATTTAGTTTTCCAAAATGGTCACCCATTTACTAATGGCTGGGATATGCCTTGTTACATTTTGATTTACATAAATCTTGACAACGTAATCAAAATGAAGAATTATAATTTGACAAGAAATCCTCTCAAAATCACGTCACTTTCGAAAGGATGACTTTGCAATTGTAACAGTACTCGCCATTGAAAGTATTGTTTTCAAAACTGGCTGGTTCATGAAGAGAATGGCTTTAATTAATTGTATGTATAATTTTTATTGATATCACCTTATCGGAAAATATTGTAAATACATATGTAATTTTGATAATAGCAGTTATAAGTGTATATTTGTAAATATGAATTTAATTGAAGGTTAAAAGGAATGAATTATGTAAATGGGACAACCCGAACGACTTTTTTTTACCAGTATATAAGGAAGTTGAACGGACTTAGTAAATAGTCATAATACTTTGATAGAGTTTCGGCTTCAGACAGACATATACATTAACTCCATTATTAATAGATGTATATAAAAATAATAATTAAGCAGTAGAATTCTGTTATTTTAGCAATGTTTGCTTCAATAAAAAGTGCATACTATATGTAAATACATATATTATATATATATTCATATATAAATAAATACTTATATACATATATTTATATATATATATATATATATATATATATATATATATATATATATGTGTGTGTGCGTGTGTGTGTGTCTGTGTGGGGGTGTTTATACTGGAAATGCACCCGTTCCTAAACTGGGTAAAATTAATTCCAAGAACAGAACAGTTTTGCACACCTTTTTTTCGCATTACTTTTATTATAATCAAAATATGATGCTTTTAAACCTTATGCCTACAATTCTAATACGGATATTTATCAAAATAAATCACCTATTCTGATTTTTTAAACTAATTAAAATTGAAGACTTTAGTTTTACATGTCGTGAGAAGAAATTGAAAGTAACATCATCTTGCTCCATTGCTGTATATAAAATGTAATGTTACAATGTGTGGCTCTGCCAATATTATTCCCCATAAAAATCTATTAAACATAGCCCAAAGAAATAAAAAGATGAGTATTATTTATTAATGTAGGGTTAATATCTATTGTTAAGATAAAATAAAAACTAAGGTACCTGAATATTTACGAATGATTAGAATCTCCTTTTACACTATTTGCATGAGGCTTAATCAAACAAAATATATCTCACACTATTCACTTAAACGATAAGCAGCTGTATTCTAAAATGCATGAGGATTCGTTAAATAGTTATGGAGTAAATCCAGTACGAAGACATATATAAATACATACAGTTACCTTAATGTAGATAAATCTCTCTCTAACTCTCTCTCTCTCACTCTCTCTCTCTCTAACTATATATATATATATATATATATATATATATATATATATAGGCATTTTTCATTGGGTTTAACTTATTCGAGCTACCGGAACTTGAAAATATTTACATTTAGATATCACTTGTAATCGGTCAGTTTAGTGTGATGGCGGAGGGGAGTAGACGTCGACTGTCGGCTTGACGGTTGGGTGTCAGTCCTGGCTTGGGACCTTAGCTTGTCTGGCCGCGCTGGAGATCTGTGATGTAGCGAGGGTGTCTGTATGTGGATGCCTATATAAAGCCCCCCCTAGGGTAGAGCTTACTAGTAAGGCTGTCGCAAACTGCTATTAGCTTTAAGGAATGGCTCATTGGGTAAAACTAATTCGAGCTCCCGGCATTTGACAATGTTTACATTCTGATAAAACTTGCAATCCGTCAGTGTCGCGTGATGGCGCAGGGTATCGACTGTCGCCTCGAAGGTTAATTTCAGTTTCGGCTTGGAGCACTAGCTGGTCTGGCTGCGCTGGGGGGCTGTGGTACAGCTAGGCGGTCTGTATGTGGATGGCTATATATATATATATATATATATATATATATATATATATACAAATAATAGAAGAATGTTTCAGACAAAATGCAAGATAAAAATAAAATTAAGGATAAGCGACACAATAAACTAACAAAAATATCAACTCAAACACATAAAAGTTCTACAAATATATTTCAGTTGTTAGAAAGCAACCAGCACCGGTTGGGAATAAGAACTTTAATGATAAGTTCAAATTTCATCACAAAAATAGTCAACAAACTCAGCTTTTTTTTTAAATAATAAGAATTATGAACATAATCGTGCAATAAAAAACGGTGATACGTCGAACGCGTTGTGATTTCCTACAATCATCATTTCAATACACGTATTGCCAGTTCGATAAAATTTATATACGATGTTAAACCCCGCGGTTTAGTCTTGTTTTACTCAGCGGTACAAGAATAGAATTGTTTAGAGAACGGAAGTGTTAACATTAATACGGTCATTGCAAAATAACATTTTATTTGAACAAAACTTAGCTCGATACGACGATGGTTAATAAGCGATTCCGTTGACTTGCTTTTCCACCTTTCCCCATTCTTCTCCTCTACCAAGGTTTCCTACGCACGCCTCTAGTTGGTTTTGCTTGCATATTATGTTCACGTTTATGCCTCTTTCTTTCCTTCTATTGTTTGCGTCGTTGCCTATTTTTGACAGTTACGTCAAATGCTGATGCATATCTTTTTTTCTGTTTTTCGTTCTTTCTTTCTTTTTTCTTTCTACTGTTCCTGACTTGTTTGTTTACTTTTTTATTTTTTCTATGACGCGTCTTGTACAATTTGAATTTCTGTTACTTAAAGTTATTACTTCCAACCGATGATGGTTGCTTTCTAGCAACTGAAATATCTTGGTAGAGCGTGTAAATGTGTTTCGGTTTTATTTTTGTTTTTGTTTTTGTTGATTCGCTTACCCTTAATTCAAGTTTTCATCTTGCATTTTGTCTGAAACATTGTTTCTATTTTTCCTCATACTGTCGGAATAGATAAGTCAACATCCTACAAACATCACGACGATACAAAAAGATCAAAGTCGCGGTTCAATTACACAAAAGCAGATGCCATTGTCTACAAAGATGCATTAAGAAAAAGTCATTCCTAAATCCATCGCTAAACCTTTACAACCCCCCACCACCACCACCACCACATTTTCCGGACTACATGGATAACTCATCATCATCATCATCATCATCATCATCATCATCATCATCATCATCATCATCATCATCATCATCATCATCATCATCATCATCCTCTCTACTTACACAACAAGGAAGGGCTCTCACATCTCAGACAGACACGCCCCTGAAATCACTACAACAAGATACACTTTTCACCAACAAATCTTCAAATGTCATCACAAAATACAGTCAACAAATTTAATAAAAAACATTCAACTAAACTCGACCGCAAATTACACAACCTGATTATCCATAGCGAATGGAAACATATTGGTCGACCTGACATAGCTGAAAGCCATAGTAACATTAAGATATCTACCACCGAAATTCGCTACTGGTATCCAAAATAACTACGTTATCAACTATAGGAATTCCGATTAACATTTGACCAAAAGGTTTTTACAATGACTATCTTTTGCTGCTTCTACCACACCTCAGGACGAACCCTTCCCAAGCGACACGTTATAACCCTACATAATTTAGTCGCCATATCTCCCGCCTATAATACAAGTGGCATAGTTCTCCTCAACAAAATTGACTACCACAACAAAATCATGGGCATACTGAACGACATTTAAACATATGAATCCATTGATTTCACTACCATTAATGAAGACAATGAAAACTTCATAAAGTTTTTTTTAAAGTCTACTAAACAATCAAAAGAATGGGCTTGCTTCATTTCATACAACCCCATTATACCAACACTTTATGTGGTCCATTAAACCCACAAATATAACATGCCCCTACGTCCTATTATTTCCAGCCTTGACAGTGCCTCTCACAATATTGCTAAAGCAATAACAAAAATTATATCACCACAGCAATGCGCATATATTAAAAAAATTACAACGTATTAGTTTACAAACCCATACAATGAACAGCCTTGATATTACCTATTTATACACAAATATACCCGTAAAAAATTCATTGACTTACTCTCCAAACACATGAACAAAATACATTTATCTTGTTCTGTAACGATTGAAAGCATGATATATATCATAAATAAACATTAATTTACTCACTTTCTTTCAATACAAAATGAACTATGACATACCTTCCCATGGGTATCCCCCTCAGTCCTGTATTAGCTTGCCTGTTTCTAAAATGTATTTAAATGTATCTTTTTGCATACCGTATCTTTAAATATGCCATTTATTATAGATACATTGTTGATATTTTAATCGTTATACCTGACGGTAAAAAAATATGCACGTTAACACAAATACCTAACAAAGTCGAACCCTCTATCATGTTTACTATCGAGAATGAACACAATAATTCTTTAGCATTCCTTGACATTCTCATAAACAAAATGTAATACTTTTCTTTCATTTCAAGTTCATCGTAAACCAACCAACAAAAATGGTTACATTCATTATTACTCACACAACAATAACTACATCAAAAATAGTATGATTATAAGTTTGTTTTTTTTTATCTCAAAGCTCTACGCATTTGTAACCCTGGATATCTCTCTCAAGAATATAGTAGAATTGAATCATCTTTTACAGCAATAAAGTACCCCAAGAAAAGTACCCGCTAAGAAAAAAATCTACCCAGATACATTTCAAAAATACGAAAAAATATCCTAATACTAAACTATCCATACTAAGAAATGTTTTCCTAACCCCAAATTCACGCAACAACTTCAACACACGTTTGGCCAGTTCGATAAAATATATACACGATGTTAACTCCATCGTATTATTGAGTCTTGTCTAATCCAGCGGCACAAAAATGGAATTGTTCAGAGACCCGGGTTTATTAACATTAATACCGTCATTGCAAAACCATTTTATTTGAACCGTACTTAGCTCGATACGACGATGGTTAATAAGCCATACCGTTGACTTCCTCCTCCACTTTTCCATCCTCATCACTTCCCCCGAATGTTTTCTACGCACGCCGCAATTTGTTTTTGCTTGCCTACTATGTTCACGTGTATTCCTCTGTCTTTCCCTCCTTCTCTTCTTGTATATTTGCGTGTTTTTGACAGTTACCTCAATAATGATGCATATATTTTCTTATTATTATTTTGTTTTATTTTATGTAAAATTTTCAAAGTTAAATGTTGCGGATAATATTTACAATTACATTGTCGTTTTTTTCCTATCCTCTGATGAAAAGAGTTTAACTTTGAGAATCCATGGATTAAGGATATGAAGGCGCTTGCTCTGATCTTTTGATGCAATTACTCACTGCTGCAACATTAATTCTATTTGGACACATTATAACATTAATGTATTGTTCGTGTAATTTGTGGTATGCTTATTTCTATATTGGCTATGCTTAGTCGCACACTATTCTATAGTTATCAGACATGATTTGCCATGATACATAATTAAATGTCGGATTTACTAAAAGAGTTTACAGATATTAATATAACTTGGGATAGTAGTAATTACGTGATTACGCTTAATGAAGTAAGAACACTATTGTAGTTTTTTTCATGTTCAATACTCTTTCATCTCCCTGTTAAAATCTAGGTATTACTACGACTACGTAACACAACTGCCCATACTAATACTGTAACATTTACACCGACTATCAACAATACCACTATTCGTACTATTATTACTACATAAACACAACTACTACCACGACAATGGATTATTCCTACTGCTATAATAACATAAATAACTACTACCAGCCACGTGTTAACAATTCGTGCTGATATTAATACTACCACCATCGCCACTACGATTACTACCACCATTACTACTAAAACTACTACTACTTGATTCAATAAATATGTGTTTTAAAATGTAATTCATAAACATTTTTAAAAAACAAACGAACCCAAAACGTTTTAATAAAAAAATCAAAGTAAATATATGATAGATCTTAGAGAATGTGTTGTTTACATGTTATTAATAAAATAACGCGCCACTGTTTTGTGCCCATCTCTATCTTTCTTCTATCCTTCTCTTTCTCTTTCTCTCTTTTTTCTCTCTCTGTTGGTCACTCTCCCTCTTTAGCTCTCTCTTTCTCTCTCTTTCTTCAAATAAAAATGTATGTGCGTTCGAATAATTAGAGGGCAAATAACCAAAATTGGAATGGCCGCCTGATGTTCCAGTATATTCCATTACAACATAATTGGATTACGTAAATCAATTATATAGATTTAAAACATAACAATGCATTTGATTAATTCTACTATCAACAATACACATAGTCGTACTATTATTACTACATCAACAACTACTACCACGATAACCGACTATTCGTACTGCTATCAACAGAAACTACTACCAGCAACGTTTGACAATTCGTCCTGATATTACTACTATCACCATATTACTACTATTACAATTTGATTTTATGAAGTTGTGCTTTACAACATAATTGCTAATAACATTTTTTTAAACTATTAATAAAAAAATAAAAGTAAATATATATTTTTTAGCAACTCGTACGATACATCTTAGAGAATGGCGTGTTTACATGTATTTTATCAAAAAATGTGCCCCTGTCTTGTGTCTATCTGTCTGTCTCTATTTCTCTCGTGTACGCAGTTTCTCTTTTTCTCTTTCCTTCTCTTTCTCTCACTTTTTTCTCACTCTATCACTATCTCTATGTTTCTTGAAATACAACTTCATGTGCGTTCGAATAATCAGAGGACGGGTTACCAAATGTTGGAATGACCGTCGGCAGTTACATCATATTCCATTACAATCTAATTTAATTACCTAACTGGATAATATAGATAAAAAAGAACGTATTTAATTAATTCTATTTATAATTTTTATTAAGATTGTTATTATCCAGGAAAATATTTGAAATTCATATGGAAATCTAAAATAAACACCATGAGTGTATATTTGCGAATATTAATTTATTAGAAGCTTTAAAACAATTAATTATTTAAATTTGAAAGACGCGTGATGTTTGGGAACGCTTTCGAATTGGTATATATAGGAGCTGATAAGTACATATTAAAAGAGAGGGATCATAACTAATAGTACGAATCTAACTTCAGACACACATATGCATAATCTTTATTATTAATAGATTACTATTATTATCATCATTATATTACTATTATTCAATTACCTGGGAGTGTCACTGAGTATAACCGATGGTGCTCAGTGTTTGACGAGTGACAAGTCTCCTATATTTCAAGAACTCTCTGCTTCTTTCGACAACAATTGCAAATCATTATTCATTATCGGAACACTCGTTTACCATTGATTTTTCGGTTGAAACGACCGCCGGTCTTCTTTGGAATGTGCGTTGCAATGAGCCTCACCAAGGTTCTAGTTGACGCGTTATTGATTCCTCGATCATAGATAATGTTTGACCCTTTAATAAAACTTCGCGTGACAGAAGTCAAGGCTGATCTATATGCAGCATTGTGGGTGTCTTTCTTTTTAGAATGTGATATAATAGCAAGGGATTTTTGAAAATTACAATTCCCTAGGGTTCGTTCTGTCTATATTTTTTAATATTTATATTTAAAATTACGTGTAGCTGAGTTCTTTAATTATGCGTGTTGATTTCTGCATTAGGACAATCTCTTAATAATCAGACTATTTTAATGATCATCGTGCAATCTTGTCTCTTTTTCCAGGGTGTTCGCAATTGTTTCTTAGTGCTTCTACGATTATAGGTACTGTAGTGGTGTTCTTCTCTGTTTATATTTATATTAGTTCGATCGTAAGTGTTATCTATTGTATTCGTTATTGGACATTCTTGCATTGATCCTCTCATCTGCTCGGACTAGGGAATATGCAATTTGCCATGTTTTATCTTTCTGGATTTCTATTATATCCTTCTGTATCCTTGCTAATCTGAGCATCTTTATCTATTTTCACTAAATTGTGTACGTTTCATTTTTCAACACTAGCTTTAGTTTGTGTCGGAACCATTTGTCTGCAGTTTCAGTGCAGTCATTTGCATAGTTTCCAGTGCTTTTCTCAAAATGTCGTGTCTATTTTGTATTCTTTTTAGCTAGATTGCTGCCTTTACTTACTATCTAATTGACATTTACTGTTCTCCTGCATGTTGTCTATTTTATCATGCAGAACCTTTTAGTCATTGTGTAAGTTGAACTATGTAATTTGAAATTCTTTTAGTGTCATAAACGATGTTTTCTATGTTTAAAACAACTTACCTGTACTATTATTTTTGCGTAGAGTCTTGCAGTATCATCATTCGGATGCAGTTAATTTTTCATGGTCATTCGTTTCGTAGTCATCTGTTCCAGGTGTCAGGCTTACAATTTTGTCAACCCAATAGCAGTGTTCAATATATCTTACAAGCGATATTGATTGAATGTTTACCTATTATAAGGTTGTTACTATATAGTTAAGATTATATGAGTTTGCTTGTTCTATGCAGCTATTTTCTACTTATCTACTCTTTTATTACTGTTGATTTCAAATTCCGACATATTAATAGGTTAAATGTTTCGAATCAACCCTTTCTCATCACTAGACGTTCACTATTTTGTATTGCGAATTCCATTCGAATAAGCAGACTGAATATTCAGATTGTATTTATCAGATTTCCAGTTGCTTTAGGTTTCTTGGTAAATATCATGAAGCATTCTTCATGCATTATTTGGCTTAGCCTATTCAATGTGTCTTCGAACATGTGTATCAGGTGTTGCAATTTTGTAGTACGTTGTTAAGCGGAATAGTGTCTCCAATAAATAGTAGTGATAGCGAATCTGACGAAAATTCATCTCTGTACTTATTATTATTATTATTATTATTATTATTATTATTATTATTATTATTATTAATAATAATAATAATAATAATAATAATAATAATAATAATAGTAATAATAATAATAGTACTAGTAATAGTAGTAGTTTTAGTTGTAGTATAAGTAGTAGTAGCCGGAGTATTGTTAAGACGTGTAGGCTCCTAAACTATTGATTAGAGTGGGAAAAGTATAAATACTGATGCCGAATCTTATACAATAGATACCAATAGTATTCCGGTATTGAACTTTAAAATTCATTACAGCAGCTATGTACATTTGATACGGATTTATCAACGCTAATTAGTAAAAGTAAATTTAAGGCTTCTATTACGTATAATTAAACGAGCTCAATGCAATTTGGTAACTGTGTTCAATTGTTTGATACCGGCAAGTTCTTTTGAAATCACCCTTCATGCACTGTTGGGGAGATGCAGTAGTTACACACGCGGACTGAAGTCTTGACATGTCGTGTTCAATCGATGATTGTGCCACCCTTTCACTATGCACAGTTGGCAGCATTCAGGTTGTCCCACCAGTGAGTACTAGATTTTATAAAAGAATCCGAGATACGAATGACAGCAGACGTTTTAAATCATTCCTACGACACTTATTGTTATATGCAATAGTATATCAAAGGGAAGCTTAACAAGGAAAAGGTGTAGATTAATTTGAAGCTATTTACCAACGTACAGATTTGCTTAAAACTGTATTAAATAATACGCTGAAGGAAGTTCATGTATATACGTTCGTTATCACCCTCCACTCTAGTATCTAATAGGATCGTCCGCCCAGCAAAAATAGTGATTTGTTATTAATCTAATGTTCTGAAAGTAAACAATACCAATTTACCTATTTTAAAATGAATTGTTCCGAAATCGAATTATCTCTTTTTCTCGACTAAAATCGTACGATTTTAAATAAATACATTTAAAAGAGTCCCATTCGTGCTATTCTGTTAGAGAATATTCAACTGACAAATGTGTTTTTTTCCGTTAGAGGAGAGATACCATTTATTGTCTATAATGGAGTTGCCTTGCTATAATTTTGAATGAATAAATAAAATAAACAATCTTTGATTTTTATATTAAAGAACTATTTGTATTTATTTTATTCTTGTTATGGTGTTACTAGAGAAGACGGTGACATGTATATTTACATGGTAAACGTTGTAATTAGCGGATGTTATTAAGTGGAAAACATATGTAATTGAAATTCGGTGAATATCATTTTGTGCAGGTTCGAAAAAAAGGCAGTCACTATTTGTATGCTTCTTTTCTGTACGTTGGCAAAACTACCCCAGTATTTTAATAAAGCAATAACAACAATCACACTCGTTGTATTTATGATGTGCTTAAAAGAAAAACAACAGTGATGTATGCAAATATATGATATATCGTTATTGTCAATAGCGGTGAACAAGTTCGGGTTAGTGTACGATAAGAACGCACGAGCATGAATTTGACAGAGTTTTTTGTGGGAGGGTGTCACACATCTCAACTAGACTTGCAATATAAATATCGGGTTGATATTATACTAGCAGGGCTACTCGACGTTGCCCGGGCACGTACAAACAAAATAGAAGAAGTTTAGTATAGTGTGTAACATCTTTATTTTAAAACTTTTATCTATGTCTCACTCTCTCTAGACGTCCATCTATATTTCGCTCTTTTCCATTTTTCCAATCCCTCATCTCCTCAAGCCATTATTTCTGTTCAACCCAGCCAATTCACCTCTCTTGTTTTAAAATATTAAAAAAAATTATAATCTAATTCATTTACCGGGGATATACATGTAACAGCTCCCGGACACCGCAGAGTAGAACACAAAACAATGCCCTTATTCATACCGGATAAGCCTGTCGCCCCACCTGCTTTCACAATGATATGAAACCAAATGATGTTGATTATTAAAGTAGTACAAAGATATTTAAATATAATACTCTAATTTACATTTATTGTTCCCGGAACATTCTAAGTAGAATTAACGTATATCATCCCGTACTTACCAAATATTATCAGGTAATGTTAATAATAACTATGTGAGTGCTCCTGTACAGCTCAGAGTAGACAAATTTGGATATTACATCCCCCACCATACATTCAAAATATAATACTTTAATGTTAAAAAATAGACCTTCTTGATATTGTGCGATATTATGGACTGCTCACTCTCCCATATCTAGGGGCACAGTAAAAGATTTGCTTAGAACATAAACAATAAAGATCAATGGCTGATTCATTGCCTTACATATACACATTAACTCATGACAATTATTTGTTAACTGTATAGGTTGTCAGATAACAATTCTGAAAAAGGCTGATGAAAAAGCGGGGGTGGCTAGTATTCGTTGGTGAGCTGAGAGATGATCGGACGTATCTGATTTCCAGTTAATAGTAAATATATTTGGGGACCACTAGTTGCCGAGGGGCAGATTGGCAAGAGAGTTTGACAATAAACAATGGAAGAATAATATCGTTGTGGGGCGAAGAAGGTTGTCACTGGTGACGACACCACCGGACAGCGATCAGCAAATACCATTTCGAGCACTAGCTCCGGGGGTATAACACACACACGCACAAGTAAAACTAACTTATTCCGACGATTTGTATTGTGTTATTTTCACCATATTATCCACACTTTGATGTAAGGTTCAGAAAGGCGAGAAAAATATAATTTATTGATTTCTATTTGACATCTTCTGTTGCATTTATTTCTTGTCGAGTCATGTGTAGGTGTGTTTGAGAAATATAACATTGGATTTTGCTCGTTAACTTCCGGTTTGTTATCTCTGCATGTGTGCTAAGTTATAAAAACGAACAATTTGTCACATGCATTCTGAAGAATTTCCTGTCAGTTCTACATGAAAGGAATTAATGCATTTTTCGATATTATACAACAGAGATATCTCCGATTTAGAAAATATACACTGTCTGGATATGTGTTGCATATTATTTTAAGTTTTCGCTGGACATACAAACATACAACATTCCAAACCCACAAACAACTGCCCTCTATATAATAGGTTGCAATTTGTGACACACACGAATCAACGTGCAAACACTGATTTTGTGATTTAGCTTTCAGTGACATTGTGGCCAAGTCCTTAGGGCGTCTATCTATCGGGGTATTTCCATTCTTAGCTAACCTATGCACATTGTTTTAATCAACAATTAATTCATTTTACGCTATCAATGTGGGTTTCTCTTGAACAGGTAGCTTGATTAAATCAACGATCATTTTATTATCGACAATCAACTATGTAATGTGTTGTTCCCGGCCAAATACATGCTATTAAAACCATATCTATTTTTTTCAGTACGCCGGCCTAGATATTTAAGTACTATTACTAATTTAACTGTCGATGTTAAAACACGTGAAATATCGGTATGAACAATCAAATAGACGTTTTAGTGGAGCATTGTTAGGGAGATATAACATTCTAACTTATATTTACTTTAGACAGACCAAAGTTGTGTTTTCTGTCCGCTTTTTTTATTTACCCCACCGCTTATTGGGGGTAAGGAAATATACCTGATAGCAGTATATATTGTGGAAGCACATTATCCAGATCACGTATTCAAGTTTGTGATCAATAAAATGAATAACAATTAATATTATGTCATCTCATTTTTAACTTAAAATTTAAGACAATTAACATAAAATATTAATAAATGATTTAGTGATTAGATCGCCTGTCAGCAGGACATATTAATGACACGTGTGGAACGCCAGATTAGCCCCGTGAGTTATGAAAAACACATTATATGTAACGATACTTTTACCATACATGCCACTTTTATTATAGCAAACAAATAATTAATGCATCTGTCTGATCCCATCACAAAAAAATAATATTAGGAAATATGAAAATAACGGTTATAATATATTATTATTCTTGTCAGGACACAACATATTCTGAGTTCTTAATTCAATAAATTATTTTTACTGCTAGAATATATATATATATGTATATGTATATATATATGAGAGAGAGAGAGAGCGAGAAAGAGAGAGAGAGAGAGAAAGTGATAGTAAAACTATGTTTCATCATTGTCATGGTTTAATGTCTCGAGCATGTTGAATTTTTTAAGATAAACAAGTATATATTATATGATAATTACTGGGAGAAAATATGCTCTTACATTAAGCGTGTATAGTTCGTTAAAGCTGATATATTTTTTTGTAATTCTTATTTTGTTTCGAGTGTGTTATTGGTATAAGGTATATTGTCGCATTATAAGCAATTGATTAAGCTTGGTTTAAATTATATTTTTATCTATTCAATTCACTGTTGTTATCACTCATCGCGGGAAATGATTGTAAACCGATGTTAAACATCAGCCGATGATAAAATAGCAGCATGTACTGATAGTTTTATGGGTCAAAACGAGTTGGGTTTTTTTTTGTAGTTCGCCTTGGTGTCGCTCCACGCAGGTTCTATCTTTCAGCCCCACATTTTATTATTTGATTACAGAAGCTGTCGGTTGGACGATGATCGGTTTTAATCTTGCGTCAAGAATGTCAACCCGATTTAAATAGATGAATTGATCTGTTTTAATACAGAACTTAAAATGTAACTTATGTGTTAAAAGTTTGAAAGACAATTAGTTTCTGAGTAGTGAGTCGGTCTCAGCGTCTAAGTCCAAACATTTCCCTGGAGAGTCACTGAAAACTATCCACTGCTAATATTGCAACTGATATGTGGATGTTTTATCAATTCTCCACCTAAATCTTATTAATAGATTGTCTCGAAGGCTCCCCAATCGAGAACGTTACTCAACTTTTTTTATCCTATCCTAGTGTTTGAAATTTTACTCCGCTACTTTCAAACAGAGAACATTGGGTTTTACCTTTTACTTCAACTTTCCGTTTACACGACGTAGAATTATACTGCGGGCCTGAATTATATAAAAATCGATTTTTTGGTTCTAACTCTTATAGTTGTAAAAAAAATAGTGAAACTTGGCACGTTATATGGCAACACTGACACATGTACAGATCTAAAATTCTAAGCTAATCCGCGCAATATGAAACACATGACAGCCATTTTGGTGACTTGCAGCTTGGTTTAGCGTACCAGTGTTACATGCAAATAATTGCAAAAGGGTAAAATATTGTAAAGCTGTGACGACAAATTAAAACATTTATCATTTTAGGAGTATTTAATTTGAGAACAACAATAACATAAAACCAACATCTTTAATATGGTCTCATAGTACAATCAATATTGTATATACCTGATATCTTTTTAACGACTTGTTGATTTTATCTGATGGAATGTATTTGGCAGCAGTCCGGAAAGCATTTCAGTGGCCATCATTAGGGTATACTGCCTTTCTCTAGGGTACATTGCTCTTTACAAGATGCTCGACACATTTTTAAGGAGATTTAAATCTGGAGAACAGGCTGGTTATTGTACGGTACGATCTTCTCATCAAGCCATCTGGCCCATCCAGTGTTGCCCGACACTCATCGGTAAACAACACAATTTGAAAATGTACCTTAATGTTATTTCATTTCCACTTCATCCTCTTTTTCTTGTGGATACCCTTTAATAGAAGGCGAAACTCTGGCTTTCCACGTTTTGCAACCGTCCCTATGATACGACATAGAGTCGATTTGGGCACATCAGGCACGCCAGCGTTTTCAAAATTGTTTTAGTTGATGTTATGAGGGTTACGGTGGACTTCTCTCTTTATCCTATTCATTGTTCGATGCGACACAGGTGCTTTCTTACGAATGTTCTCTTTGTCAGAACGTATGTTGCAAAGTTCAGAGTTAGCAAATAATTGTTTAATGGCACGATTATCACGGTCCAATTCTTTGACTACTTCTAAAGTTGATATCTTATATATCTTTTATGGAATTTTAGACTTCTCAGCTTGACTCTAAGCCCCTTTACGTTCAATATTGCATATAAATTAGCACACTGAAACATGCTGCAAGCCACCAAAATATATTTTAGTTTGTTTACAATTGCGCAGATACACGTATAATTGTATTTCTGCGCATGTGTTAGTGTTGCCATAAAACGTGCTTAGTTTGACCAATTTTTATGAAAAACTATCGAAGTAGGAATAAAAAAACGATTTTTATATAATTCTGGCACGCAGTGTATATAGAGGTGTCTCATTCTCCCTCCTACTTTACTCAACTATCAAGCTACATTTCGATAAATTAAACAATTTTACGAATTAACAATTATATAATCAACTGTTTTCCTATCTTTTTGGTAAGCCCATAAAATAATTATCTCTATATATAACTCTCTATCTCTATCTCTATCTCTTTTTCTCTGTGTCTCTCCTTCTCTCCCCCTCTCACCCACTCTCTCTCTCTCTCTCTCTCTCTCTATATATATATATATATATATATATATATATATATATATATATAAATACAAATTGTGATAGAATGAGCCGACGTAATGGGAAATGAAAGTCAAAACTATATTATTTATGTATTTATCAACGTTTCGTCTTTAATGTTGACTTCTTCAGGATAAAGAAACATGCAGACAAATAAAGCAGCTAATAATTTTGAGTTGCCACACATTGTCTAAATTTCGGCATGACTGTGGGTGAAAACAAGCAAAAAATGAAAACCGCGATTTAGGCTCGTCCGTTATCAGCAGCAGTCGATGCAGTTCAAAAGAAGCGAAAGTCAATTGGGTGACCGCTTTATTTTATTAGTTCCCAAATTTATTTCAGCTATGGAGTCTGTCTGGGTCAAAATATGTCATAGGCGAACTTGGACGATAGTAGATGTTGGGCGCGGGGCAGAAGTATGAATTTCTTGTCATGCTCCGAATAAAAAAAGCGAAAGAAGAAAGAAAAAGAAAGAACAACAGTTATAATGTGTTATATAAATGTAAATACTTTATGAATGTATCAGTAAACTAGTGAGTATGTCCTTGACATTTCACCGCGATTAGTTTAGGTGCTGGTGAAATCACCCACTGAAGCAAGAAAAAGCGAACTGATTGTATATTTGCCTGTGGGCATGGCAAACTTTCGAGGCCAATCTATAATAGAAATCGGCCAAGACTGTTGAAGTTTTCCGTTTGTTAGTTGTTTTGGCTATTAGATTTGTACAGACAATACGCGTCGTTCCGAAAGAGGCATCGAGAAAGACGGAGACTTGAATAGAATAGGAAAAAGGAAAAGTAGACGATACAGTAGCATAGCCTACTCTATGTAAAATGGAAAGAAGGCGAGGCTGAGTTTCTATTGAAAATTCTGAAAAAAAAATAAATACCACAAACTAGAGATGTAGCGATCACGACAGTCAAATAGACAAATAAGGTGAATACAACATTGAACAGTCAAATGGGAAAATGTGATAAAACATGGACTCAGATCTGACTGGGATAAGGACACGTGTTCAAAACTAAACCGCTACTGACAATTATACAAGGCATTGCAATTAAAACTAACTAAATATGTCGCTGTTATGTACAGGACTTAGAAGGAAACAGAACATGCGAACTCTGTTAACAAATAGATGTAACGGTAAACCCCTATAAGAAATTAATGTAAAAATATGTACTAAAAAATAAAATATATATTACTGGGACGGGGATATAGTCAACTGGGGTGTGTAACAAAATATGCACGTTGAACACACAGAAAAATAAACCAGACAACCTGAATGCATTATTGGAAAATTACAGCCGTAGTTACATATTTAACTTTCAAATCCAGACAAATAAAAACATCAATACAAGAAGATCAGACGTGAGTATATTCAATAAAAAAAATGAAATCAGTTCAAACTAGTATTCTTACGTGTTACGACCGATGAAATAGTGAAACTAAATACGACAGTATCCATAATTGTATGAGTCCAGGTTACAGCCTCGAATAACTTGTAACAAGACCAGAATAAATCCGAATTATATCAGGGATTTACACCATAATAACTACATCACTAATGAACACAGCTTGCATATAAAGACGAATCCCCATGTGCGGAAAGCAAGTAAGATTATCAGATATCTAACGAACTATATATTATTTGCAATAAACATAGTTTTTAAATTAAATAATGCTTGGCGATCTAATATAACTTAAATTCCATAGTTAAATTCAAACGATATACATAAATGTTTTTATTAACATCAACACTAACCTCTGAAACACCTTTAGCGATACACAACACTATGTGTGTTCTACAACCATCTTGGCCTTTTGGCTAAGATCAAAGTGTAGCATCTGTTCCGATGGATACTGCACCCCATAGACTTGTATTGTCTTGGCCTTCGGGGCTTGATTTACGCCAGTCTATGGGTCTGTCCTTTGCATTTCTAGGAGGTCCACTCATCCCAAGCTTCGTCTCCCCTCTTTGGGGAGGAGTAAGTTTATTGCTTACTGCCTGTGGCGCCCCTACCGGGGAATGCCGACGGGGCTGCCCAGGCAATTTTTAAACCCCACTTTCTCGACCCGACCTTGGGTCACATCTTACTTGTGGGAGTAAGATAAAAACTGGCCTTGTGCCTAACTCCTGGAGAGGAGTAAATCAATACAACCATTGTTGTCATTACAGGATTCTTATCAGTTTGGCCTCTGAATAGCTTCGGTTGTCTGGAATCAAATTCAAAAACTGTTCTGACATGGTACCTCTATCCATTAGTAGAGTCATGGACGTCGACTCTTGCATTTAATTATGAAGGAAATGCGGATACGCTTGAGTAACTTTTAAATAATTCTCTTGCGGACTTTACTCAGAATTTCACTTTTAACCTGAAGATAACCTGCACACGTTAACCGATGTTGTATATGTCCCGACTACTAATTTAAAGCACACGCGAGACAAACATTATGTACGCTTATAAAACTATTAAGGTTTAACCTTTAGTCTTTTCGTTCAATGTTCGACAAAGAACTTGACAAATGCAGGAGAGCTAAAGCTCGAAACATTATCACGACAACCAAATTGAGGAAATGTGTTCGGTAATTGTAAATCTTAAACATGTATGGCTACATTGCTCTTATTTACCTTTCTATCTTCTAAATGCCGTTTTTAGTATTCAATTCAGGGAATACTTAAGCGAAAGCTGAATCTAAAATTTCATGATATTTTAATCGGTATTAAATCTCATAAACGTACGTACTAGTAAATGATACATAAAAAAATACAAATTATATAAAAAGATTTTCAGTAGTGATTAGATGTGCCATCATATATGTACAATGTCGGTGGCATTTTGCTTCTACGTTGTAGAAGAACAAAACAGATTAAACTAATTTAAAATACATTTTTTGGCTCCTGGATCAAAGGTCCATGAGCTGAACGCGTGTATATTGACAACAATCTGAAATCGAGAGTAGCAATTTCCACATGAATACTGTCACGGAAACAGATTGAATTTTAGTAAGGATAAGATCAGTAATAAGTAAAGCTGAGATCATACATGAAAGTAGTTCAGAAGAGCAATTTAACGCTAGTTTCTCTTCGCAGAATGTTGATCGATCAAAGATACTATATATATATACATATATATTTATATATATATATATATAAAATATTTGTTGTTGTTTATTATCTATGTACGTATACGTTTCATCCCTTATCAATCGGGATTCATCAGCATAGAGATATGACTATTCACTACCGGTCGTACGATTCGAAACCCTGGATAACAAGTATTTTTCAACTTGCATCCAACGCCTTAAACCGCGCGCCCACCAGTTGAACAGCCGATAAACAAATGATAATTTAACACATATAAAAGCGGCTTGATGTCGAAGCACTCTACTACTATTAAAGAAGGAGTGATGCATATAAAGCAAGTGACGTCATGCTGTGTTTATACTACCATTAAGAGGGCTCTACTTTTTTACGAGGAGCGACAAATATAAATATATATATATATATATATATATATATATATATATTTGTGTTATAATGGGATAATTCCAGGAGGAAATCTGGGTATGAGAGCTCAATGTAGTAAACAGAGCAAGAATAACATAAAATATAATAACACGAAATCACATAATTGTCGATGCAATAATTTATTTCAACCGTGCGGTTTTTTCAAGCATCACTAGACAATTACATTTTTGAGACTCTAAAATGTAATTGTCTGAGTGATGCTTGAAAAAACCGCACGGTTGAAATAAATTATTGCATCGACAATCTTGTTATTTCCTGTTATTATATTTTATGTTATATATATATATATATATATATATATATATATATATATATATATATATATATATATATATATATATGCAAACGATAGAATGCATTTAGAGAATAAATATTATCAAAAGCGTGTCTCTACGCTTTCCTTACTTTAAAGTCACTTATTTAAATAAGCATGGTATCCATACACGATTTGATGATTGGCCAATTCATTATAGGAGATTTTAGATACAATTTCACAGTAGTATACTTACTTTTCTCTCTGTGAAAATAGAGAACGTAACGCGTCTGTGTGACTCTGTGTCGTCAATGTTTTGACAGTTATTGGAAGCGCCCGAGAGTCTACGAGGCGAAAACTAGCAAATTATAAGTTGAAGACTTGTAGACGATAGATTCAGACGAGGAAATTCAATGTAAAATAAATATATAAAAATAAAGAGCGAACAAACCATAGCTGAACAACTGTTTTTTATAAGATGCTTATTTATTTATTTTTGCCACAGGAACCATTGTTAATAAAATGTTTTTAATACCATGTTATTTTGATGTTTGGTGAAAAGTTGCAAAATATAATTTTGTTATATAATAAACAACGACACAACTGTTGTGAATGAGTGTTGTGTTTGTTTCGTTTTTATTTTTCAAATATTTTGTTCTTATTAACATGTAATGGTTAGAGTTTAGGGTTAGGGTTCAGGTGTAGGGTAAGCTAGAATTGACTGTTGCTGACAGAACTCAATGAGTTTCTCGAGAGAGCTCACGCACGCACACGGATCGTAGAAATATTTTGAAACGCGCTGCTGATCGTAGAAATTAAATTCTTACAAAAAGTACTGTCTGCTTTCTTGTAACTCGATTGTCTAATGCTTGCCGCAACTTGATTCGTAAACTCTCGAGCGCTTCCAAGACCTAATGAAGCGAGGTCTCGGAAACGGTTGCGTTCTCAATGAGAGTACCAATTTAATAGTAAGATACTTCGTTTTCTCTCTTCGAAAATAATGCAGTAATACACATTTCGTAAAGTGTCGTCATCAATGACAGCATATAAGGGTAAAGTTAAGGTGGTGAATCGGGGAAGCTGGATTGTGGTGGACACCGAATTAATCCATTCACTTGGCGAATTCTCTGGTATATAAAATACGTATGCACAGACACGTCTAACTACTACTTTGTTTCAAGTACGGCATTCATCTTTGTCGAATTAAGTCGGGTTTCTTCGCAAATTAAATGCATAGCTGCATATATATATATATATATATATATATATATATATATATATATATATATATTTGATGGACTCTCTCCTGTCGATTTCAACGCATGAGTGCCCGGGCGTGAATTTGTAATTGCAAGGGTTGCGCAATCCTCAACAACCGCTCTCCTGAATCAGCGTTGCTTGATTCCAATGCCAAGTAGTAATACAAGACAGCTGAAACAATGCCTAGATAAGCAGAGAGCACATACAGCACTTGGTATTCCCAAATGGTCATCCATTTAGTACTGGCCAGGCTTGACGCCGCTTAACTTCGGTGATCTAACGGGAACCGGTGTGTCAACGTGATTGTGCCGTATATATATATATATTTATATATATATATATATATATATATATATTTATATATGTATATATATATGTACATGTATATACATATATATATATATGCATATGTATATATATGTATATTTATATATATATATATATATATATATATATATATATATATATATATATACATATATATATACGGCACAATCACTAGATATGTGTTTTTTCTGTTTTTACCTCCTTCAGGATCTTTTGATCGATGTATAGGAGGTCATGCGTCCGTCTTTTCCCTTTAGGGCATCCTTTTTGTTCTTCGGGGAGTAGTCTACGTTTGTTTAGGGACTGGTAGATTTGTTTTCTTAGTTGTGCCGTCAGGATTTTCCACATTGTTGGTAAACAGATAATTGGTATGTAGTTGCATGGGGTCGTTCCTTTTTCGGCATCATTTTGTATAAGCTTTCGAGTTTGCCATGTTCATTAGGGTGTCCTTAATGTTTTCTTTAGTAATCTCGGTTTCTGTTCCTTCTTCTCTTTCCTGTAGTTCATTTTTCATGTTTTTCATCCACTTGGCATTTTTGTTGTGTGTTTTAGGATGTTCCCATATCTTGCTCCAGAAGTGTTTTGTCTCTGTCAGGTCAGGTTGTTGTGATGTTATTCGTTCTCCGTTAACATTTTTGTAAAACTGGCTTTTATGGTTTTCAAAGGTCCTGTTCTGTGTTTGCTGTTCTGATTTGTATATATATCGTCTCAGTCTTCCTTTTATTGGTGCTATCTTTTGTTTTAATTCTTCATGTTTCTTATTCAGTCTTTCCTTGTGAACCGGATGTATGCTATTCCATCCTGTCCTATTTTATTTCATCTTGTTTATGGTGTAAGCTTCTTTCCGGAGTTTGGTTATCTGGGTTTCCAGTCTTATTTCCCATCCATGTCAGTCCATTCTTTTGGCCAGGCTATTTTTCTCTCATACTTACTGATTTTGCCCCCGCATATATCAAGTTGTTTAGGTCTGTGATAGTGTATGTTGGGATGTACGCGAGTACCTGTTTTACTGTCTCTATTTCAACTTTTAACTTTTTCCAATCTTCGTTCCTTAGAGATGGGAGATTTGTTTTGTTCTCAGACATGTATCGTTTAATGTTTTCCACTTCTATTGCTTCTCCCTCGATGAGTTCTACTTCGGTAAGTTCTGTGATTTCGTAGACTTCGACCTCTTCCGTTTAGTTTATTGCGAATAGTGTGAGGACACCCTACCGAGGAATGTCGACGAGGCTGCTCAGCCACTTTTTGTAATCCACAGCCACAGCACGCTAATAATAGTACGCTGACTTTTAAAAACCACAACTATCTTTCTGTTTAACCTATTGTATAGGGGATAACTAAAATAATAACTACCTTAATATATGCAAACTTCCTATTAAATACTAACCATTAGAAGAAGCCATGGCCCACACATGATCATTGCATATTTTTCATCAATTGCGAATAAAGAGGTTATATATTCTCTTTCCAGTAAATACAGTTAAGGTTTAGCATATATACTCGCGTTTGAGGTGGTAAATGAGTCTGTTTATTATGATCGTAATGGTTATTTCACTAGCTTTTTCGTGAAAGCTCGCTAATTTTCTGTAAATGTTAAAGCAGCCAATACAATTATTCTGTATATGTATTTTACGGTATCTGTCTTTAGGCATTCAACATCAGTTTAGTCTAAAAATGTATATACACATGTGCAAAGTAGCAACGTTGACACATCTAGTATACCTTACATGCATAGAATAACATTAAGCATTGAAAATATATGAAAATATATAGAAAATAAATAAAAGTATATAAAACATCAAATATATTGGCCAAAATACACACTTTTTTCTTAGTCTTATACAGTCCATTCAAGTCATAAAGTTTAACACCATTTCAAGAAAGATGTCAAAGAAGTCGATTAAAAAACAATCCAGGAAGTGAATGGTAATCCAAAAACGAAAAAAAGTTATCCAGGGGGGAAATATTCTTGCTATCGATGCAGTAGATGACAGTGAAAGTGTATGCAAATTAATTAAACGATGGAAAAAATAAAATCATATAAAAAGTTTAGAAGACTCACTCGGTGTTGAATATTATAATGTCCAATTAAGGGTTCTCATGAGCTGATAGACGTTGTGCAAACCATAACTTCCTGGTTTGATGTATCTATAGAAAACATGTGATGGAGTAGAAACATGCAGTAAGATCCGATCTAAAAACAATTGTTAAAAATAAGGACTGGAAAACGAAAAATAAAAGAATATTTAAAGTGCTGCTTAAATTCAAAATCAGCAGGAGCCAACTCAAAGAAAAATTGAAATGTATGAAAGGTAAGGGGGTTAGGGGAATGACAAAATACGAAGAAAAGGGAGGGGTATAAAGTATAAGACAGTGTCAAAAGAAGAAAGGTGTGGGGTTGAGGTTGACATATTACATAAAAATAGAAAGATATTATTACATAAATAGAGAGAGAAGAAAAAGAAATATACAAGAATAGATTGAGGGGAAATGTCCGGAAAGATAAAGAGACATTTTATAATTGTGCCGTATTTGCGTGTTCATAAAGTCCTTGATTCTCTTCTTTCTTTGTTAATAATTAACGACAAATGTCATGTGTGACCTTAATGTTCGGACGTGACGCATCTCATATTTTTATATATTCCTCGTCGTTGTACAAATTCGGATTTCGCTTTCTTTCTTCTTCGTCGCTGATTTGACATCTGGTTATCAGAGCACGACGCGGCTGTGTTCGGTGATTATTCTTAGTTGTATCTGTCTTCTCTTATTGTTGCTGAATCGCGTTCCTGCTATATATTTTCTATTTATCGTTGTAGTCAGGCCAGCGTCTGTTGTGTATGTGAAGATGATCCATTATTAAGTTATGAGACAGGATAAATATAAATCACAATGTAGATTAAAAGCTGATATGTAATTTTGAAATATTCCACGTTTACAAATGAAATGGCAATTAATTTCATGATGAAATGAGGCGCATATTCTACATTAACAAACTATTTAGATATATAGAATAATAGGTAGACAGCAAAACTGGGAGATATATACATATGCTGACTAACAGATATATAACGTTACCGTAACCCCGGGCGACTTTCACGGTCTCGTGTCGTTGTTAAGATATATTTTTATCGACTAGTCACCACGAAATCCCAAGCAAGTCTTATTAAAATATCAATATTTTTTTGTTCCGTTTTCAGTTGCGTCACGTCTGCGGATAGTCTCGTATAGTTTGTATTGTAACATTTCTAACATTATCTCATCATGTTTAGCACTATGGCGAAGATCGGCCCATTATTCGTACTGGGAACTAGTGTGTTCTGCCTACAATTGATCACACTGACCTGTACTGATTAGCCTGTGTAATAATTTGTATTGGTACACCTATCATTTATAATCTAACCGTACTTGTAGTCTAATAAATAATAAAAAGATTTAGAATAAATATACAATTCATGATAATAACAATGTGCTTGGTTTGTTAATATTATTTTTTCTATAATATAATTAAAAATTATTGACCTACTAAGAAATCTCACTTTATTAATCAATCTATCATACACAATATACTTTAGTATACGTGTGTCGCCTATAGGGCACTTAAATGATTATAAATGTAATTATATTTTATTTACTATGAGTCAAATATTAAAATCAAAATAAAGTATGGCTAATATGGAACGAATAAAAAACATCTTACTTATGCATGTGAACATTACTATATGTTCATTCTTTTTCTAAGAATCTCTCGATAAGGTGTATCCACCCGTGAACATGTATTTAATAATAGTATTTAATATTTAAATTGTTAGAAATTAACATAAAGGTAACACAAACATCATACATTGAAGCTAAAAAAAGGTATCATATATTTATCAGATTTTGGAAATAATCACGCACACACACATATATGTATATTATATATATATATATATATATATATATGTATATATATATATATATATATATGTGTATATATATATATATATGTATATATATACATATATATATATATGTATATATATATATATATATATATATATATATATATATATATGCATATTAATATATAAGAATGTATGTTGTCGACGATCGATCAAATAACGGAAAAGACTAAGAATAATGCTTTTTTTAATTCGGGTTCTGAGAAAAAAACACTCATCTTATTCGTAGAAATCTAACCAAGACGTAACGAATGTGTTTTTGTCCAACCAGATTAACAGAAATGTTCATTTTTATTATAGTCACCAATAATATATACCGAAATGATAGTTATTAGTGTTAGTGTTTTGGGGTTGCAGACAATAATCGACTGCTTAGTCGAGTTCTCTACAAATATTCAATATCAAATTTCTTTGGATAATTCAAACACAACGGAGAACGTATAATGATTGCCAAAGGAATAAGTTTGAACATATGCTCACTTATAGCATTGGGTTAGAGACTGTGCTTCAAGTTCCTGGAAGTGTCTGAGAGATGTCGACTGCTTATAGGAGTATATATACATATTACAAATCCTCATCTATAATTTATTTTCCAAAACATCGTAAATGTCATGTAAAACGTCAACTCAAAGTAATTTGTAATGCTCTTCTTAAGTTTCCACTAAACGCCAGTCTTGGATTACGTATAACCATGCTTTAATATTCATATTCTCTTCCTATATTATTATTATTCGTAGTAGTAATAGTAGTATTACTACTAGTAGTAGTAGTGTTCACTCATTAAGTGTTTTCACAATAATTAATAGTGATTTCTCAATGAGAATAACCAGTAGTTGTCTATGGAGTATGTAAACAACAAGTTTCCTCCAATTTGCAGTACTCGCTGCATCGTTCGGGAATTGTTGAATATTTTCTTTGGTAACTTATAATTAATTTTTTAAGGCAGCGGCGCTTTGTCTTTATTGCAATTTGGGTGGAAATAAACCTATAAAAGTCTCCATTATTCGCTCGCCAATCTAGTAAAGGATTTGTTAGAGCTCTCCCTTCTGCGTCTTGCCACCATCTTTGCCTTTCATTATTTGGAATGGTTCGTGCAAAGGCTGTTGTCAGCATATGTTGTTTTGGAAGGTGTGTGTATAGGGTTTCTAGATGATGCATTTATTTTGTGCATGTGTGACGATTTTGCCATATTTTTTGGTTCATTTCTATTTCAACATTTAGCTGATAAAGCTACGTAGTTTATGTGAGGTTGTTTGGGAAAGGGTGTTTCTTGTAGTTGTTCTTATTCTTTCTTTTGTTCCCATGATTCTTATTATTCTCATAATAATAAATGCTGAAAAGACTAATTAGAACTAACTGCTAGCAACAGCTGTTCATCATGAATTTCTCAATTATCATCTTTAGTATTCCAGTATTGCACTTTACTCGTTGTTGTCTGTATAGTTCTATCCATCTGTCCGTTCTCCTTGACATTTCATGACAATTTCATGATTTACAAACCGTTGCTGGCGCCACATGGCTCTATTGAAATCGTGTCAGAGTATGGAAGATATCTATTCCACCGTGTTACTGTCTGTTTCTTAGCCCCTGTGTGTTTTTTGTCTCTGCTTTAAATTGCCTTACTTAGTGTCATATCATCAACGTTTAAATGATTTATCGACCTTATTTGGTATTTTGAATTTTTTTCGGCATTCGAAATATTGTCTATCGTGTCTATTTACTCCTTGATTCTAATTCTTTCTCGGTTTTTCAGAAATGTTTCTAGTGCTCCTTTTATTATTGGAATTACAGAGATCTTTGTCATGCTCCATATTTTCAACAGTCTTCTGAAACACTTAATAAATTGGCTGAATTGTTCTGCCTCTTTGATCTTTACCGTCAGTGCTTGAACGGCGAAATCTACTATTTCACATGTTTTTATAAATATGTGATTATTATCACGCCCAGTTATCTTGCTTGAATAAGTTTGTCTATTCACATTTTAATATTCCATCTATTTCATTTTCCAATATAAGCTCCGGTTTCGGTCTGTACTATATGCATGTGCTTAAACAGCATTTGTGTGCATAGTTCACAAAGAGGAAAACCTTCTCACCCAGTCATTTCTATTTAGTATTTCTTTTGGGCTAGTTTCTAGCCATAACTTATTTTTTGATTTATCGCTTCGTCGCTTGATCTACACCGTCACTATTTACTTTTCTCATGCGTCTTGACTTTCTTAGCATTTATACTGCGCCTTCTGGTCGAGTTTTTGACCATCTCTCTGTAGCAACTCCGATTATCTGTTCAGTTATTTATTCTTGTTCATGTGTTTTATGTAGTATTATAATGGGCAGGTGTGTACATCGTCCATAAAGCGGCATTTCTGCCATTCTGCGTGTGTCGCCTGTCTGGTTTTAGTCACGTTGCTTTTTGTATACTTCAATTATGCGTTTTATTAAGAGGTATGATAGACATTTATTCAGTCTGGTTTATGTAAGTCTCCAGTTCTTTTATCGCATTCTTTAACTATTTACCAGACTCACCCACACATATATAACTTGTGCGTGTGTCCATGCGCATATGCATGTGTGTGTGTGTGGATAAGCATATGTATGTGTTTCTATGGATATACATGTGTATATATTTGCGTCTGTGTGAATGGATACCCACACATATACGGGTATGTATCGATAAACACACACACACACACAATCACACACACACACACACACACACACACACATATATATATATATATATATATATATGTGTGTGTGTATGTGCATTGACATATATGTATGTGTAATACACCTAGTGATTATATACATGTATCTCTCTGCTACAGGTATTGCGATAAAATCCAAAGGCATATGAAGATACGAAAACCACGCAAATACGGCACTCGCAACCCGAATATGACAACTTAAATAAGAAAATACACCCTTCACCACTAAATGGATAGTAATTGAGTGAACACCATCCTACTCTCCAGCCATAAATATATGTCCTCTGTGTGACGCCGAAAAACAGCACTGTTCAAGGGCCATCGTTGACCCGAATACAGCCTGTTTTAATATTCCCGATGAAATCTTTATGGGATGATCCACAGGAGATAATCACTACTCATGATCTGGTCTTACCGATACACATAAAAGCCTAGCTACTCCTCCTCTGCTAAATACATACCCTCTTATTGCCCTATTCAATACCGACTTCCATTCCAGAAAATATTCCCAACTATCACCCCTTATTGATATAAATAAAATTTAAAAATACGAACAAAAACCTTAATCAACCCATTTCCACTCTAATTTTCAAGAGCAATTATTTCAACTTTTCCAAAAATATTTCTCCAGTCATAAAGAGGCTAACACGGTGTCAAACCATTTAAAATCCCTACAGAGTTACTGCCTTACAGAGTTACTGGCCTTAAATTCCTTCAGGATTGATTTTAAGTCCTTTTATCCAGAATTTAAACACGATATTAAGTAATGTTGTTCCTTTTCAACGCCTTTAATTCCTTTAGAACACACACCATCATACCCCAAAACAGTAACGGCCAAATATACGAAACTTTTAATATTGACTCACAGGAATTATATAGAAATATTTTTTATTTATTTTTTATTAATTTTATTTCATTTTTTATTTTTTATTTTTTATTTTTAATATTTTCTAAATTTTATTTTACTATTATTATTTTATTTTTATATCTTTTTATATCCATTTAAACCTCCTCCGGTTTGAATCTCAACTGTTACTTTTCACCCCCCCCCTCATTTTTTCAACCTTCTTTACACTAAATTTAAATTTAAACAAACATACACAACACTCTAAGTAAATAACGTGTCCAAACGAGAGTGACACGTGACTTAACATTACCGAAACAGATGACAACATATGCTGAAGAGAACCGGATGGCTAAGTCCTTCCGTGTTTGAAACCAACAGTACGAATGTTGTACTAATTTTGATGTACCAAAATAAATAAATATATATATATATATATATATATATATATATATATATATATATATATATATATATATATATTATGAAATTATACATCACTTATGCATTATCCGTTGGCGGTATTTCCTTCAAAAGTTTCCAATATTTAAGTTCAGTAATTCTAGTATAAACCCATAAAAGTGAGTTACACTAAAGCGATGCACACTCTCTAATAAAAACGTAATCAATTATTTCTGGAATAGAACACATGATTTTCTATGCATAGCTCGCAAGTACGTGATTCTATACTTGTATAGCACAGATTCGAACCACTGTTCATTCCCTTAATCAAGATAAACTCGATATATAATAATATAAACATCAGGTGTTGAGTTGTTATGCTAAATTTGAACATTGATTTATAAAAAAGAAACTTTTGAAATCGGGGGCAAAAAAACAGAGTGAAATAATAAAAAAAAACTAAAGACATCGGTTAAAAATGTAAACAAAAACTTTCGTTATATATATTGAATAAGGGTGGGGCAAGAGTAAACCCCGGATAAAGTATTGCGCAATCTGTCTCTTTCTCTCTGTCTTTCTTAACGTCACCAGGGAAAGAGAAAGAGAGATAGATAGAAGGAGATAGAGAGAGATAGAAGGAGAGAGACGGAATCGGGGCTGCTGACGATGTCTTAATCATAGCTGACTGTATTAGTTATGCTTCTGTGCTTTCATATTTTTTCTTTCTTGCTCGGCGCGACCTTTAAATAAATAACACAGGGGATAGAAGGAGAGGGTGAACGTGTGCTGATCTTGGCAAAAGAGAAGCTGGGCATTTTCAATAGTTTATACTTGAGGTTTATCTGGCCAGCTCGTTGAACAAGACCTAAGAAAAAAGATAAGTTAACGAGAAAAAAAGACCGTTGGAAAGACATGATTAAGGAAGTAAGATATGATGTACCGTCAAAAGACAATGTTATGCTAAGATTAAGTGAATTTAAAACTGTTTACAGATATAAATATGTGTTTATATTACGGGCGATGTCAAACACTGAGTAAAAAATGTTTTGTTAATATCATTCAATTCTATGACTTGTGTATCTTAGAATCAAATTGTTTCTTGTGACTAATTATTGTAGACATCATTACAGAATTACGGAGTAAATACCCTTAAGTCAAATTCTAACAACATATCAATTGCAATCTGTGTTTTGTTGGGTAATAATTGTGTTTATCACATAGTGTAAGGACTTGCACGGAATGTCACATATAAATTATATATTATTTTTTATAACATCACAACAACGGTATATGTAATAGTTCAGTAGTGTACATGAGCTCTTAATTTAAAGACATTTTTGATTCTTCAACCAATAAATTAAATAAGTGTACTACTTTACCAAAGAACTCAGACTAATCACATCAAATCAGATGAGATATATAGATAGTGAGTACTTTTATTGATGAAACTGTTTATTCTTCAACCAAAAGACACATAATTAACATAATTTGCCATAAGGACTAAAACGAATTTTGACAAATATGTTAATTGTCTGCTTATGTTTCTGACAATAAGTAATTAGCAAATATCAATTAATTAATGGCTAATTATCGAATTGACACTGACGCGCCCCTCTATCTTAGTGGTCGGATTAATCATCAGTCGCTTGCGTTGTTATGACTCATTTCGCAGCCGGCCGTAAACTATAGTTAGCCACATGATGGTCGCATAATATCGCTGTGTATATGTATTTAAGTTGTGAGTAAATCATTATAGCAATACCAAGCGCAATGAACTTTGAATTCTCCAAAATTACCGATAACAAACCTAACTCGTCAGTGAGTATGCGCATCAATTGGATTGTAATTATTTACTTGTTTACAGTCAGAAACAAAATCACTCGTAAGAAATCAATTTTCTGATCATAAGATTAACTGTTTCATTGTTTAACAGTAGAGTTTACTGTGCTGTATTCAATGATATTGCTCGGGTAGTAAATCGCGTGCGTTTTACAAAATATGTGCTGTAATGGTTATACAAAGTTCAGTCACATAAAATTAGTCAAGATCATCATTTTCTTTGTAGTTGCTAATTTATGTTCACCTTTGCAGCGTCTGTATATTACTTGTCGAAAAATCTAAAAAAATTGTACAACCAATCCCAAAATCAATAATGAAGGTTTCACAACCTAATGCATACAATTATATCGAAAAATAGAATTCTAATGGGGTCAAGTCGGTTAATTATCGAGGCAATACTTCTCATCGAACTTCTTGAATAACGGTGTTGATCATGTGATCCATGTGCGGGCATGTGAAGCGACCACTGCCGTTTATTCAGTATTTTTGTTGAATTACTTTCGACAGACGCTGTAGATTTTGAACGTAGATATCATCATTTACCTTTTGGTTTCCCTCAAGTAATTTATCACCGATTGTGTGTTTCCAGTTCGACCATCCACACAGCATTGTCTATCATTATAAAAGCGGTGTTTTGCTCCGGATATTGCTTGCTTATTCCGGCTGGGCGTATTTTATCCATCTTCATATCGACGTACAGAAACAATTTCTTATATAGTACAGCGACAATGCTATGACGCAAATGCTGTTTATGACACGATTAAAAGCGATGTCCAGCCAAGGAAGTGGCTGAACCTTTTCCGCGCTGATTACCGTGGTGAGCCATCGCGTATTTACACCATGAACACATTCCTAAACCTTCTACTACTGAATGAAGTTGCATCCATGCAGTGTTGTGATTGAAATTCATCTCTATCGGAAAATGTTTAGTCGTCGCATGTGGATTCTCGTTGGAAATTTGTTTTAATCGCTGCCATCAAACTACTTGACGACTTATGGTTAAGCTCAAAATTTCCTTTATTGAAGCGCGAAAAAGAAACGTCGGAGTAAATTTTGAGACATCTGTGTGTACGTTTCAAACCTTAAGATCTTATTTCATGGTATTAACTCCTAGATGATATATAAAAAACGCAAATAGTGGCTTACTTCAAATTCCATTTTATTTTCTGAAATAGAACACAAGGCCAAAAATGGTCAAACATCTTTAACATACGTAAATATCAAGCAGAATTAGCATATCATGTTATAGAACATTTATATGTTTACCATCCCAAAAATGTGTGTTAATTAAGAATAACGCCCACCGCATATTCCCCGCACACATACTAATATTCAGAATATATTTTATTAAAGAAAGACAATTTATATAATGAACTTTTTCAATGACGACAATATGTCAAGAAAGCCCATTTAAAAAATGGAAAAATTATGATATTATGTTGGATGATATTTAAAATAAATGTTATTTGATTTAATTTTAATAAATGCTTGTTAGATGTATCTCATGTACAGGACTTCAAACCATTTCGAGTTATTTAGACCAAAACACAATGCCTATTGGCTATTATCTTTTCTCAATATTATTGTACACCCATTATTACCCATAGAAGGTGCAGAATTACAGATTACAACTTTTCACTAAGGAACTAGTACAAGATAAGTAGGAAATACTAACAATACATCCGATATCATTTGAACCTGTCATTTCCGGGTTCATAACATGATAACTGTTAGAGTGAGAGAAACTTAATCATGCCGTTCCTACATCACATCGGTCTATTGCGTTTATGTAAGCATTAGTAACGTTTAGAAGGGGACTGCTCCACAATTTTCACCGGTCTATGTAAAATATGACTTCTGTATTGTTTGTTTAACTGGTGTACAGTAAATTAACATTTTGGGTTGTTTAGTCTCGAAAGGCAATATCTATGGATATGATTCATTGTATACGATTCATTTCACATAAGTGCCTGTCTTCCAATGTTTAGAGAAATGTTGCATGTTCCTATTTCTCCGATATTAAATAGTTCATGAACGACTACATAGATCTAAGCGTATTTGAATTCAGAATCCTCGATAAAATTAGTGTCAACGTTATCCACTCTAAAAATAACGCAATCAAATTAGACCTAGGAATACGAAAAAAAATCGATTAAATAATATTTAAGAAAAAATGTTATTTCTAGTGTAGTAAGTTTCAAGAAAATGCCAACACCCAAATACAAGACGGTCAATAAAACTGTACCATGTTGATTAATTTATTTTACTAATAGATTACTACCAGGCAATATGCTAAATTATTTACGGACATTCCCAGCGATGACTGTTATCTATAAGTGTCATAAGTGGCGAGGAGCTCACTGGTATCTGCTGAGATGTTTAGTTAAGTGGGGCGTTTTATTTTATATAAACGTACTGTATATCATTGGATGAACATTGAGGGGATATAACTATACAGGGCTGATTTCATAGCTATAGTTAAACATGCTACTGACTCCGAAGCTGACGGATATATATATATATATATATATATATATATATATATATATGTATGTATGTATATATACATATGTATATATGTATATATATATAAATATATATATATATATACATATATATATATATACATGCATATATATATATATATATATATATATATATATATATATATATATATATATATCGTACATGTATTGTATTAGTTTCTGTAAATGTAAATCCGTAGAAACTCATGTGTTTATAAAAAGTGCTCAATGCCAAGTAGAGCTGTTTATAAGTATACATTTTTTTATTTATACAAACATTATTGGTTACATATGTGCATACATATTTCGGTTGCACTTTTCCAAGAAAGTCAACCTCATCAGACCAAGAATTTTCGAGAAATGGATGGATTTGAAGAATTTTCTATCTTGAATAACTCTTTTTGGGATCTAGCATTTTCTATTTCTTATGAATTAGTATCGGATTATCTATTTCACTAGTTGACCTTTTTTGCCAGTGGTTGTCTTTTTATTTATTTATTTTTTTGTACCCTTTATGGCGTCTCTATTGCTTTTTCTTGTCCTCATGTTATTGCTCTCTGCTTTCTGGCCCACCCAGCTTTACAGACTCACTCCAGTATAAATATCTTATCTATATATCAAGAATCACACATATATAAACAAACTCTGATACATACCCAACCACACCTAAATAAACAAACAGATAAATAAACGGATATTGATATACATACACATCTAAATATGGACACATACACAGATCCACTATCAATCAAGCATATATTCAGAGTACATACGTGCTTATAAATATACGTGCTTATAAATATACATCTAGAATATATTTATAAACACGTATGCATTCTGAATATATGCTTGATTGATAGTGGATCTGTGTATGTGTCCATGTTTAGATGTGTATGTATATCGATGTCCGTTTATTTATCTGTTTGTTTATTTAGGTGTGTTTGGGTATGTATCAGAGTTTGTTTATATATGTGTGATTATTGATATATACATAAGATATTTATACTTGAGTGAGTCTGTAAAGCTGGGTGGGCCAGAAAGCAGAGAGCAATAACATGAGGACAATAAAAGGCAATGGAGACGCCATAAAGGGTAATAAAAAAAAGAGACAACCACTGGCAAAAAAGGTCAACTAGTGAAATAGATAATCCGATACTAATTCTTAAGAAATAGAAAATGCTAGATACCAAAAAGAGTTATTTATAATAGAAAATTCTTCAAATCCATCCATTTCTCGAAAATTCTTGGTCTGATGAGGTTGACTTTCTTGGAAAAGTGCAACCGAAACATGTATGCAGATATGTAACCAATAATGTGTGTATAAATAAAAAAGTTATACTTATATATATATAATATATATATATATATATATATATATATATATATATATATATATATATATATATATATATATATACAACACCATGAAACATTTAAAGTTGAAATCACAGCAGAAATTAAAATAAGTAATTATTAGATCTTATATTTAACCTTAACTGAAACACATATAAATTATTCATGAAATATAATAATGATCTTATATATGTTATTCCCAACGGAAATCACCCCATTGTATCATCAAACATATGAGGATATGTATTAGCCAATGATAAGCAACAATACTTCCATGAGTTAAATTCTTAATAAACCTTTAATTACAAATTACTGGTTATATTGACACTAAAATTGAGTATACTAGCAGAAATAAGATAGGCAGTCAATGAGAAAATAGAAACTGGAAAATTATCTGATGTACCCACCGTTAAATGTGCTTCTAAATTCAAAACTAGACATATATTACTTAATATTTTATACAGACATTTTCAAGCTAATGGCCTGCCACATAAAATAGTAAGTAAACTACTGTTAAACTTATCTACAGTTGGATAAATATTTAGAAAAATTATTAATACTCATAGTAATCTTAAACCGAAATAATAATAAAAATGATTAATAGTCATAGTAATCTTAAACCGAAATAATAATAAAAATTATTAATACTCATAGTAATCTTAAACCGAAATAATAATAAAAATTATTAATACTCATAGTAATCTTAAACCGAAATAATAATAAAAATAATTAGCGAAACAGCTAATTATAATATGAATAAGACAATACTAATTGTTATTGTAGTAAAAAAGTAAGCTCCTACTCCAGAAAATAATTAATAGTGATCATAGTGTATTTCACAACTGTATTCCCATATGATAATTGCAATTTGGAGAAATTCTATATAAATGGAACAAGTACTGATGTTAAGGCTATGTATAGAAAGTGTTATTTAAACATTCAATAATAGCGATAAGAAAGGTAGCAGTTCATTATCCAAATGTGTTCAGTCTCTTAAAGAAAACAAAAATACACATATATTGTAATAGATCGTCTTGAAATAAGCTTCAGCTATTGTATCACACAAATCTACTTATTGTTTGCCTACATTGAAAATTAACCAATCGTACGTTCTATGTCAGAGATAAACTACTGAATCATAGTGATGATATAAGTATTCGCTGTATATACTTAAGTTCCCCCTGAAAAAACATAGAAACCTCGTGAATTTACCATACTATTCCATAAATAAATATTAATAAATCTACTTTCAGATAGTTAAAATTTCCCCGATTAAGGCATATGCAAGTGTTAGTACCTTGACTCATTAACTAATAGTGATTAATTTCATTATTAGAAAAACTAAGTTATATAAATCTTTAAATATAAAGACAAGAGTAAACGGTGATGTAATTTAATATTGTAAATTAATTGAATGATCTCATCTAATTGTTACAAACTAATAAATCGTAAATTGTTATGATAATATCTGCCTCAATCTGACAATTTTCACGCTGATTTAGATGAATTTATGATATTAAAATTAACTGTTGTAGTGTACATGTATTAATCTAATCTGCACTTAATTCTAATATAGGATTTGCCAGTTATTGATCTGGTTTTTGCGTTTACAATATTGTCTTCCGGAATCTTGTTTTTACAATAATTGACATTACGAATTATGAATACTATTTCTCTGATCTTATTAAAACTTATTATTTAAGTAATAAGTCTAGTAAATACAAATTAAGATAGGATAAAATAAGTTAATTAATTACCCACCAGTTATTAGACACATACTTACAATTTATTAAATACCTGTTTTAAAAACGTGTACCATTTAGGATTCAAATACATAATTTTCTGTTTATTAGCTTAGCTTCTTAATCCGATATTTAATAAATATCGGTTGAACTTTCTAATATACTGGTTTGAGTACAAATTACATTATTAAATATCAGTAAACTTCCGTAGATGGAACATTATTATCGAGTAAATATAGGTGTGAGAATGTTGGGCAATGTGTAATTGCATGGATATATTTATTGTGTCTTTTATTATATAGTCCATATTACAGTATGTATAATTTATTATTTCATGAGTAGTATTGCAAGTAACATAAGTGAGTATATGTGTAAGCTGTTAACATTTGTCATTCATTGTAAAGTGTATATGTATGTGATAGATATTCAATGATATTGGTGTGTTTGCAGACATTACTTTTATCATGTTTAGACGGAAATTGTGTGTATGTATTTCTAAGCGGGCCTTGCTTGTAATGTGTCAACACTTATGTGTTAAAGTATACGTTATATGTATGTGTGTGAAAAGTATGTAGTGTTAGTGCGAATAGATATATTATCATGCTGCTTATAATTACTAAATGCGTACATGTGTGGGGAATACGACAGCCAAACCAATAGTTAACGCTCATGAAAGTATTTAGCGCCACCTATACATTCAGATAGTATAGCATTAGAAATAACGTATTTTTATTTTTTTATTTTTTAGGTTTTAGTTTTTGTTTTTATAAAAGTTTTCCCCTTTTAGATTAATAAGTTCGAGCTATTTTAATATTTATATATATGTATATATGTATATATATATATACATACATGTATATATATATATATATATATATATATATATATGTATATATATATATATATATATATATATATATATATGTATATATGGAAACATAAAACAACAGATATTTATATATATATATATATATTATATAAAATACAGCTGTATGTGTATTTGTTTGTTCACATCAACCTAAGAGGAACTGTGTAATATAAATATACACTTGCATAATATATATATATATATATATATATATATATATATATATATATATATATATGAAAAAATGCTGTAACTATATATATATATGTATATATATACATTTATATATACATGTATATATATATATATTTATAGTTACCCTATTTTTATACATTCAAAAGATCTACATTTTATTTATCTTACTAATAATTTTTCAAAATAAACACATATTGCAATTACGGATCCGTTTCGTTCAACAGAAGAACAATATAATGTGTATGTAAATACCGGACGATTCTCCTGTGTACTTATCAGAACACCAGAAAGCTGTCAATCAGAAAAATACATAGCACTAAAACAGAACAATTATGAAAATAAATAAGAAATAACAATCAATTCATCTCTATTGAGAGACATTCAGAAGCCATGAACAAATATGCACAATATTGTCCATCAAAACTGCTATAAGTGTTAATACTTAGTTGAAGGCAAATATCATTATATAAATAAAAAAATACCGTAATTCATAAAACTCACGTTATTCAGAGTAAAATGGCAGAGAGTCGATTCAAAGTATAAATGTACTAAACTAAATGCTACTTATTACAATAAAAAAAGTTGTAAGATACCAAAATTACAGCATAAAACAATAAAAGACAAAATCATACAATTTATCAAGCCGAGATTCTAATAGATTTAGTATGATGCCTTAAGGTGTTTCCATAATAAAATGCAACACAATAAGAACAAAGTACCTTAATATCAATGTGTTATATTATAACCGACATAGCATGTACTAATAAACGTATACGTTGTTCCGCGTTATGAATATAACCTACTTATAATATCTATAAAAAGGAATTAAAATACAAACAGGTGATAAACTTTAATCACTATTGTTTTTAAAGAGTCAAGAAAACTGCCTAGGATTAACTACAAAAACACGACTATTAAATCAAATGTAAGAGCTGAAATATGTTTTCAAAAACTAAGTTACCTATTCTGCATCTTTATTAAAAAGAAACACTATTAAAGTGTTATGTTAAAGTTTATAGTCGGTTAGAAATAAATAATATAAAATATATGTGACTCGTTAGATATAATAAAGTTGTATGAGTCATTATTTTATAGTATATAGATATTATATGGGCAGATTGAAATATTTACTAGTTCTCTTAAGAACTAGTAAACATTTCAATCTGCCCAAATAATATCTAGAGTCTATTAAAATGATACTGCTTCCAGTTTATAGTCTTAGTATCTCGCTAAATAATGAACTGGCAGAAACTAGCATCGACAATTGTGTAATGATGTAATCACATAGTACTAAATGGTTTTGCTTTTGTTATGTATGTAAAATATTTCACAGGTACTTACATTTAGAATAATATCAAATTGCTACCTGTAAATGTCACCGAACTTTAGACAGTCGAAACTGATTCATATAATATATAAATACATACGACCAATGATTTGTGGTTTACTGGCCCTGTTAGTTGAAAGTAAGATTGGAAATATTGCTTCCTCCTCCTGTGAACAGAGCGGACAACTTCTAATAAAGATGCCGTCATTCCCACCGAATTCTTTTTCGTTATATAATTATTATCTCACCTATGCAATCATAAACGTTGCGAATTCATCACATTTTTCATTCTAATGAAACTCACTTAACTATATATATATATATTTACGTGGGAGAAACACAACGTGAATTAAAGAAACGATTAAATGAACACAAAAGGGACATAAAAAACAACAACCCTCTCAGTGCACTTTTCTCCCATGCACTAGAACATGGTCATGCGTTCAAATTTGAACAAGCCAAAATCACTAAATATATCCACAACAAATCTCGGCGAAGATTTTTAGAAACTGCCCTCATCACCGCCTCCACCACCATCAAGCAACGTAATGGTTTCTTTAACCTATCACCCTTAATAAGCAAGATCATCCTCACAGAACAAAGACTCTTGCCTGATTATGGTTAAACTTTTTTCATCTCCAACCTCTATAACACTCTCCCATTTACTTTCCCCTTTCTTTTTCTCATTGAATCTTCATTTTCTCCTTACTTTTTCTTCACACTTTTAATACTGCAGTCCAAATAAACTTTCTCATGTTCCAAATATCTCAAATATTCCATACCCACCCTTTCAATCACCGCCCTCCCCCCCCCTGCAATTCCTCACTCATTGCTATCATTTTCCAAATATTTCAAATATTTCACACCCTATCACAACAAATCCTCCCCCCCCACTCAACTATTTTCTCCCATACCCCTTCTTAAATTCCCTCATTTTCTCAAAACGCTCTCTAAGACCATAACTTTCGCCCATCCACCAAAATCACAGCCCCCCTTCCTCTCTACCCATCCTCCTTTCCCTGCATACACCCCCCATACACAATCATTCCAACCTACTTTTTCCCCTTCAATCTTGAACCGCGGCCATCTGGTCAAACACCCCCCTCCCCCCTCTTCCTCACCTCCCTCTCTGCCATCCACTTTACCCCTGCTCATCCTCCACCTCTTTCTCTTACCACCAGCTACAGTAGTCCTGGCTCACCCCATCCTTCCATTTTTTCCCCACTCATTCTTTTCTACATTCATTTCTATTTCTCCAACAAATACGGACGTCAACCCAGTAGTTGGCCACTATTTCATTCTATTTTTCCCAATATGTCTACCTTACATGTATCTGTGCTTGCATGACATTCTTTCTCTATTTTATCATCCTGATGAAGTCTTATAAATAAAGACGAAACGTTGATGTACACATAAAAAACATCCATTTTTTGGTTTTCTTTTTTCATTTTCCCATATATATATATATACATATATATACATATATATGTATATATGTATATATGTATATATATGTATATATACATATATGTATATATATATATATTTATATACATATATATACATATATATGTATATATGTATATATGTATATATGTATATATATATGTATATATACATATATATATATATATGTATATATCTATATTTATATATATATATATATATATATATATATATATATATATATATATATATTACGTACACTCAATTGTCTATCACCTTCCCAAGAAAGGCAATTCATACCTGATACTTACAATCAATTAAATTTATCCTATAATTCATAATTAACGAGTATCTTTTACTATTTTCGCGAAAATCGTAGTCAAACTTACAACCATCTCTTCACTTCCTACCTATCTCCCCACAAGCTTATATTTTCACATGTAATTAATCTAATTAACCTTACCTATGGTAATACTTTTTATCACATTATCCACACATCAAAAATTATAAAGTGCAGTCATTTAATATCCTGATGTTACCCGAAAGTTCATTTAATCTAGACTTAGGGGAGAAAGTATATACTTGTATATGCGCAAACAATTATAGACTACTACAGTAATTTCTTACTAGACATTATTATATGATATGATTACATAGTGCAACAATTGCATCTTTGAGATTTACTTGGTTAGTTTTCTCGGTCTCTCCTTAATATAGACTATTTCGAGTCGGATTGGGTAATACATCTGCGTAATATACTTAACCATTTAGCTAGAGTAGTTATGTCTTTTTTCGAATCAGTGTTAGGCATTGTAAAAGTGAATATCTGATCTATAAAACGATCTATGAAACAGCATCCAGTGAACATAATGTATGTTCTAGTTAAATTTCTGTCAACAATGTTAAACATTTCACTTCGTAAAGGCATTCATTTACGTTTCTAAAATTAGATTTGTGTTCCACATAACGACTTTGGAAGATATTTATTTCCAACTTTCCTAATTAATTGTATTTTAACATTATTAGGAACTATAATAGCTGGTGTGTTTATTGATAGGTTTACTTATTTACAACTTAAAGTTGAGTTATTCTTAAAAAATCGGTACAATTCTATTGGTATGCTACTCGGCACTTTCACATCAAAATGTTGCGCCTGTTTTTTCTTCCTGGTAGTAGTACTACCACTTGGTTTAAGTAGGGTATGTTTAGGACTTGGATTGGTTTCATACATGTCATTTTTATTGCTTTTAGTTATTTTTGTCTTGAGATTTTTCATAGCCATGTTATATTATATAATGTGGAATGTTTCGATATTTCTAAGGCCAATAACAAATTGTTCACCTGATTATATCGTTTACTTAATTTGTTATTTTTTTGTATATCACAACCTAGCTAATGCTATATAGTAATATTGTTTTTTTTATTATTGAATAATGGTTCGATAGTGTTGATAAGGATAACACTTTCTTCACTGCTCATACATATTGTCATTTAAGTTTAGATTAATGCCTAGAAAATTGACTACCTCATGACTTATATATATCGTTATTCTGAGGTCAAAATTTCTAAATATTTGTGTGTAATTTTGTTTTCGTTCTCTAAATTTTGGTATTGCATCACCTCTATACAGAGCCTCCTCATAATGGTTACCTTTCAATAGAGCCTTTTCAAAAAATTTTTTATATAATTAATATTATTATAGCTAATAAGTAATTAGCATCAATGTTAAATATGATAACTGCCCAGTACACTCGATGAAGAACCTACTCAAACTAACTGCGAACTTCGTCGGAAGATGCCCACAATGTATCGGCTACATCAGAGTTCATGATAGGTATGCTCTTGTCTAGAATAATTTTACTTAAATTCCAATATCCGATATACTAAGGAAGATACATAGAATGCAATGATTGTTGTTGAAATATTCTTTGTTGGGTCTTAAGTGTAAACTAAAAGCATTTTGAGGTATATATTTTGATGTATTTATCAATATAAATTTTAGAACATATATTTAAAGCCTATGAATTTGATATTATGAGGATCGTTTATATTAACTATTTTGTAATTCTTGTAAAGTTCCTTCATAATTAGATTGGTATGTATTTAACAACTTAAACTATAATTGTTCATCGTTTTATTGGACGGAACTATTATTATTAGAGTATTTTTTTAAAGTTATTATTGTTCTTTATTGTTGGATTAGAGTATTGACACTCTTTTAATTCTTCAAATTTCTTATCACATCAAACATGTCCCGCTCAAAATAGTCATAAACAGTAATGACAGTTAAGCAGGTACGCACTTCTATATTGTAAGATGGTGTGTCTGATTACTCCGAAATGTTAGAGAGTGTAGCTTTATGGTATTTTGGAGAGTTCAACGTTTAAGCTGAACGAAGATCGGACAACCTTCTTCCATAATCAAGTACTTTCCAACAAATTATTTCCATAAAGGAATTCATAGCATGAATCATGTCCATTCTATAAAATGTATCGTTTGGTATTGCTCTGTTCATAGGTGTGAAGCTTATTATCTCCCTTGTTAACATATTAAAGACGTAACGTATATATATATATATTAATATATATATATATAGATGTATATATATATATATATGTGTGTGTGTGTGTGTGTGTATGTGTGTATATATATACATTCTGCTTCAGTATAACAAAAATAGGTCCTGCGCAAACTATTATTGACATACATTTTATATAAGACAATGTATTAGCAAATAAGATGTAAGTAAATAAAACGTTAAACATACATACCTAACATTGCAACGTCGTTTCCCGATTTAGAGAGATTGCACGGTATTTTACGATCATATATTTTAAAATATTAAATATGTTTTTCATTCAGCATATTGAAACCATTAATAAATGTTATGTACATTGACAAGGACAACACTGTATTATCTGCAATGTAGGCTATATCGTAGGGAATATTTCCTACTGCATTAATCAATTTACAATACATAGCAAATAAAAGTAATATTAGTGAGATTATGATTAAAATTAAAAACTTACTAAAACTCCCAATCGTTTTACAAATTGACGGAAAGACTCTTACATGAGAGTACGATATTATTTTGCTAATTGAACTTAACTAATTGAAATAAAGCGTATATTGTTTCATGTTTTGCTGCATTGAAATGAAATGAGAAAATTGTAGATGCATTTTTATTAGTAAAATTTATGAATTGTTTATTTAAGAATAAAATTGTATACAATTGCTTATTGATTTTCTCTTTCGTTCTCACTGGGAGAAAGATCATTTCAAAAATGTTTCTAATGTTAACTAGATATGGTCTCAATGTTTATCTGTTTAACGTGTATATCTTTCTTTCACGAAATTCAGCAGAAGATATAATCGTTTCAGCAATCAAACAGATAAAGGCCGATTTCTCAAAATGTATATTTTCCATTATAGAAAGGAACGTTTAACGTGTGTCCTTAACTACTGGGTTAACCCTACAAAAAGTTTATATTTTTTCGATCAGTGTTGTCCGAATTAAATATCTCAAACTTGGTAAAAAGATCTTTGTAAATAACGATATGTTTCCTTGCAGTTTCCAATGTTATCATGTCCTAATTTTGAAAGAAGTAAACAATATAAATATGTAGAACTTTTTAAAAACTGGTTAGCTTCTTCCGCAAATGATATCATTTCTCTGTAAGATATGATGAGGGGTACCGCACGATTGAAAATGCCCAACCGCACCTCTTTTGACCATACGTTTGTCCTGAAGCAAGTGTTGCTCGTCCGGCCGCACGTCTTCTGAAAAGAGCTGTAGTTAGTCAAGTGTTGCTCAATCCAATAAGCACCTCTTATAAACAAGAGTGCGTCGTGAGGTGTGGGTTGCTCAATCCCACATGCATATTTTCTGAGCAAAAGTGTGCAGTAAAGCCAGGGTTGCTCAAACCACAGCAGCTCTCTTCGTAACAAGAGTAAGTAGTGAGTCTAGGGTTGCTCTATCTTTAGCTGCACCACTCCTTTAAAAGTCTGTAGTGAGAAGCCAGAGTCAGCGTTAGAGGTTTGGGAAAGGGTCAGAGTTGGATAGTTTTTCTAATTTTCAGCACGATTCGACTTAGATTTTCGGTGCTAAAATAACACATAAAATTTGACAGGTGCGACTAGACCAGACCTACATCGCTAGGCCACGGGCATCGTTGTTGTGGTTCGAGCCCTGTTTAAAGTTGAGCCGTGTTCATTATTAGTAAAACAATTAAACGCGTACATAGATTAATTGTATGTGTGTAGAAATAATATATATATATATATATATATATATTAATATATGTATATATATATATGTATATATATATATATATATATATATATATATATGTATATATATATATATATATATATATATATATATTATATAAGAGATTTTAATTTATATTATCTATCTATGAATAGGAAAAATAATTGAAATATATTTATGTCCCCAGAAAACTTTTTTGAGCCATTTATATTCCCTGTGTAGATGGCATACGTATATTTTATACGCTCATTAATTCTACTCATGTATTAAGCACTGCTGAAGTAGATACCAAGTCAAAAAATAATAATATATGTAATATATTATTTCATGAAACTGTAAAATGAAGATAAACATTTGGTTTACTTTCGGAGGCTCGTAACTCTCGCTTCCCTTATATTCTAATTTAGTCCTTATTTCCGCAGGGGGTTTTCTAACAAAGGATAAACAATTGATTTTTATGGGGGTAAACCTAATCTATCTAATACCTATCGTAAACTAGATTTTTTTTCTAATATAGGTAGAATTTTTAACGCATCACATCAAGTACGATCTTCGCTTTTTCTGAAGTGATGTCTATCCAAAAGAATGTAAATATAACTAAAAAGTATGTACAGATTTCGTTATTTCATGTCCAATGCTATTTCTCTCCATTTATCTATCTTTATATATATATATATATATATATATATATATATATATATATATATATATATATATATTGGCAAACACAATCCCTCAAATGACACCATATTACAGACTTTATTCCACATCGTCGACTATGAAATCAAAACCTGCTTCGACGCCATTACCAAACATACTAATTACAGTAATAGTATTAGTTATAGTATCACTGTATTTTATTGTAAACAAGTACACTTGATTATGGTGTTGGCGAAAAATTAATAACATATATTATATATAAACATTTCGTACTATTAACCAAGGAGTGTAGCAAATCTACATATTTGACGCAAACGTTTCCGACCATCATTGGTCGTCTTCAGGTGGATGATTGAACAATGCAAAATAAAATTGGTGAATTTATTTAAGAGGACGTTTCCATGTGATTAAAAACATAAAAAACTTTCAACAGCATTTCAACACGCCTTCTCACCCCTCATAACGGGCATGGTTGATGTTGGGCTTTTTTAATTGAATGAACAATGCTTCCATTATGGGGAAGTGAATACCGCAAAATGACACATTCAGGATGAGTGTACTACTGGTTGAGATTTTTCTAAAATTATCTGTGGAGATGTTATGTGCTGTAAGGTGTTTGTAAATGGAGATTTGAGAGGAGGTCAGGTGGCAAGTTTTTCGACGTGAAATACCATGCCCGTTATGAGGGGTGCGAAGCGTGTTGAAATGCTGTTGAATGTTTTTAATCACATGGAAACGTCTTCTTAAATAAATTCAACCAATTGTATTTTTAATTGTTCAATCATCCGCCTGAAGACGACAAATGATGGGCGAACACGTTTGCGTCAAATATGGAGATGTCCTACACTCCTTGGTTAATAGTACTAAATCTATTGTTCGACGAATAGAAAGATTGGATCACAAAAGGAATGAACAGAAGTTGGCACTATTGCTCAACCAGATATGTATAAAAGAAGAATTGTTGCCTTATTATACACAATTTTAACTATACGATCCTGCAGAATACATGAACCCAATACCACCAATTACAGGTTAAACCTAGGGGAACGGGAGATACAATCTAGCGGAGTAAAGATTAGGGAACTCGAGGAAGAAATTCGAAGCATGGAATATCGACTGCAATCTGAGACTACAGCTGAACAGTACCACCATATCCAGGAATAGCTTTCGGACCTTAGAGCACAACAGCACCTTGAACATAAACATATTATTTTTAAAAAACTTAACATATTACATAATGGAAAAATTTACCTCCCTGATACTATGTTAACCTATCCACAATTTAATTAAGTAAACACCAAAAAGAACTATTAAACCTAGGCCCGAATTGTCACATTCAAAAAAGATTTAACCCCATCCCAAAAAGTTGAAATCGAACTCTTATTTCAAAACATTAATAAACTAGCATAAGAGAACAAAATCCACATCCACATCCAGACACTCGCTACCTCCTTAAAGCGGAATCCATTAAAAATAGAAGCACCTCCAATAAACCGCAATTACTAACTACTGACCTTAGTAAAGCTGCTAAAGAATTAAAAAATCACCCGGACATTATTATTAAACGCGCAGATAAGTCGTTAAAATTAGCAAAGAACAATACTACTCGAAATTAAATGACATTAAATCAGAAACATTAAAATTTTAAAAATACAACGTAACCCTACCGACCAACTTAAAACACACATCAATAAATAAATCACAGCAAACAACGCTCATACAGATTCCATAAAACTTAACAAATTATCGGCGAGTATAAGCCTGACTACATATACGGAAACGTTAAAACACATAAAATTAACTACCCACTCCGAACTATTATATCTCAAATCCTCACACCTATACACACACTAGCCAAAACCATCAATAAACTATTTACACCTCATCTGCCCCCTAGCTATAGAGTAAAATTATCAGATGAATTATTAGATATCCTACATACGGTGCAACCTAAAGATGAACTGATAGCTTCTTTGGAAGTTGAGAACCTATTTACAAATGTCCCAGTACACGAAACTATTAACATAATTATTAACATCATATACAATAACCCAACTCTCCCTGCACTCAAAATAAACCCTAATATATCACGCAAACTCCTAATTTCGTGCACCACTGAGGTACCGTTCTATGGTCCTAATGGAAACTTATACACCCAGGTAGATGGCTGTTCAATGGGATCAGCTCTAGGACCATTGTTCGCCGAGTATTATATGTCTAACCTAGAAAGTAAAACTTGTAATACTATCCCTAAACTCTCCATATATGTCCGATACGTCAATGACATTCTCCTACTAACAAAACACTTATCTAATTTAACTAAAATAAAAAATGCGTTTAAAAATAATTCAACATAAAACTTTACACAAGAAATAAATATCAACAAAATAATTCCTTTCCTAGATATGGAAATAGAAATGTCTACAGATAAATTTATCACCTATCCGTATAAGAAACCTACTAGTAAATTTCAAACTTACTTAATTTCAAGAGTGAATGCCTTGATGAATATAAAATGGCTGTCATAAAAAAACCTTATCTATCGTTGCAAAAGGAACTCCTCTAGTAACGAAATATTTTTAAAACATTAACCGATATCAAACAGACATTAATTAACAATAACTTCCCGAATAATATAGTAGATCAACAAATAAAAAAACTCACTAACTGCTATGAATAAAATCACACTAACGGCCATAAATAAAAACACTAACAACAACATTACTAATAATAATATAAACTTGTTCAGATGCACTCTAACCATGAAGTTGATGAAAAAATCATTTAAAATATTATACATAACTATATTAACCTTGTAGATACAAACTTTAAAATTAGATTTATTATTTACTACAAAAAATTTAAAACTAGCAATTTACTAACAAAAATAATCCTACTTACAATGGCTGACTAAAAACTAGTAATACCATATACGTGTTTAAATGTCCTATCGGAGAATGTGTCTTCGCCAATGGCACGTATATTGGCATGACTAGAACCAGTATTTCACGTCGAATAACTTGCCACCTGACCTCCTCTCAAAGCTCTATTTACAAACACCTTACAGCACATAACACTTCCAAAGATAATTTTAAAAATATCTAAACCAGTAGTACATCCATCCTGGCTGTGTCATTTTGCGGTATTCGTCTCCCCATAATGGAAGCATTGTTCATTCAATTAAAAAAGCCCAACATAAACCATGCCCGTTATGAGGGATGCGAAGGCGTGTTGAAATGCTGTTGTATGTTTTTAATGTTTTTAATCATATGGAAACGTCTTCTTAAATAAATTCACCAATTGTATTTTGCATTGTTCAAATACGACCAATGATAACGACCAATGATGGTCGAAAACGTTAATGGTTAATAGTACGACATCTATTGTTCGACGAATAGAAAGATTAGTTTACAAAAGGAGGGACTCCTGTTTCACCATATATATATATATATATATATATATATATATATATATATATATATATATATATATATATACACTAGAGGAATACGCTTCGCAGGACGGGTGAAATGTATTTTCCGTACATTTATGCACACTCTTTATGCCTCCATTCGAAGATTAAAAGCCAGATATAATGATAAATAACCATATGTTCTGAATGCTCATTAGTGAAATGAATCACAATATTTGTATTTTAGAAATGTTTGAAATGTAAGATTTCAGCTTAGTTTTACGAAGAAATTGAAATTCAGGTAATTCTGTCTAATTCGGGTCTAATAAATATGGATTAAAATCAATGCAAATCTGAGATATTCGATTTTTATAGCATATAATGCCTATATTGTGACCAATAAATACCCTTTCCATACTCCATAGAAACTTAAATGTTGTGAATAGTTATTTACTGAGGTCTAATGCATATTACTAACATGTTTAAAAATATTAAGATATTTGTACATTTACTAACGACTTACACAATCTGTTAATCCCTTTGCGTGAGACTAAACCTAACACAGTATGACTCACATTACACCCTCTACGTTTAGCAGATATGTTTTTTAAATTCCTAATCATCGCTTAATTATTTTAAGAGTTAAACATATACATATAATGTGTCAACATATGAATACACGTAAAGTGTGTGTATATATATATATATATATATATACATATATTATCGATCATCATAAACATGAAATTTATATCTCTCTCTTTCAATGATTTTCGTATTTTAATAGATTTTTCCCTTTAATTGTCGCAATTATATTTTACTGTTATTATACTGCGTTATTCATAAGCGCAGTTGTCTATGATGGACATATATGTTTACCTCTCTTAATATTTTAATTACCTTAATTACCTTAAAGTATTCTAAATATCAAGTGAACATATTGTAATGAATAAACCCTATTACTGTTAAGATTTGTAGGTAGCATTTATTTTATGGTGTCGCATATACTTCTCTAGCCAACCCTTACATTTATTTCTATGTACGTCTCTACATACAAGAGGCTGATATAGTTATTTAAAAACTATTTCTATTGTGGGAAACTGTTCCATTAGTTTACCTTTATACAGCACACATAGCTCATCAAAGCAGAACAAAGAAAATATATTACGAACCATAACATTGTTACTGGATATGGCATGAAATTATTCAGAAGGTGTTGATATTATTTTTAATAACAATAATATTATCTAATACATGTCTCTTTTATAGCGTATTAGAAAAAAGGTTATCTTTTTTCCATTTTCGTATTCCCATTTCCCATATGTTTAATGAAGACTATACTCACAGCAATATTCATAAGCGTCAGTGCTAAATGTGTTTAATTTGACAAGGAACAATATTTGATAAGCATTTGAAATAAATGTTGTTTATATTCCTCCCAAAAGATTATAATATTCGCTGAAACAAAACAAAAACTCTCGGAATGCATAAACAGCTTACGTATCATGTTCCTGAATTTTTTAGATGAGAATTGATAATTTGTCTAATTTTGATTATTCGGAGTACTGTTCTCATCAATTGTAGCTTAGTATACCACCGAATCTTAAAATAAGGATGGAATAAAAGAAGATTAGCAGCCTCTCCTCGCTGAAAGAGGCACTGTAGCCATATATGAATTTAAGTTCTATAAGATATTTCTGTTATCCGCTTGCTCCTGTACTCGACCTTTATGCGGCATTGCCAGACTGAGAGTACGACATTGCTAATGTGTTCTTCCACATCTCTGGAAAAGAAGGAGTGGATACACAAGAGGATATGTATTAGCATTGTTCCTCGTTCAACATCTGTGTCCAGTGGGATGCGGGATACTGATATAGATCTATAATCACTATCCGATCATATATTTTCAGAGCAAGTCACATTTTGAAACGTGTATTACTCCCACCGAACTGCCGAATTTTCTCACTCATTTATATTTGATTCATATGACATCACCCCAGTCTATATGAACTCACACAACGCCATTAATTTTTGGCTCAAGTCAGAAAGTAGACACCGACTGAAGTTCAATTTCCTGTTATTTATAGCAATCTAATTTATATAGTAACGTGTCTACTCGCCCCATCCTTCTTCTTGGCCTTTTGGCTAAAATCAAAGTGTAGTATCTGTTCCGATGGATACTACACACCATAGACTGGTATTGTCTTGGTCTTCGGGGCTTGATTTACGCCGGTCTATGCGTCTGTCCTGTGCAGTTCTAGGAAGTCCACCCTCCCAGGCTTCGCCTCCCCTCTTTGGGGAGGAGTAAGTTTATTGCTTACTGCCTGAGGCGCCACTACCGGGGAATGCCGACGGGGCTGCTTAGGCAATTTTTAAACCCCACTTTCCCGACCCGACCTTGGGTCACATCTTACTTGTGGGAGTAAGATAAAAACTGGCCTTGTGCCTAACTCCTGGAGAGGAGTAAATCAATACTCGCCCGATATTAAACAGGTCAATAGAACATCTGCACAAGTCTTGGATATAATTACACATGTTAAAATAGTTCAAAAGAATACAGATGCTTTTAAACGTTCAAATAAAAAAAACGTAAATATTCGTGATAATAACTTTATTTTATTATCAAAAGATGAAGTAAAATATTACATGTTGTTTTGATGTGTACGATGGTTTCCTACTATAAATATTGATAGATTGCGTTTGTTAGAGAATGTTGCAATTACATTATTTTGAAAAAAAGTTGTCGCTTGTATTTGTTTATATATACAAACAAAACAATATTAAAACAACTGCCATAAAAGGTTCGTGTGAATTACGTCTAATGGATTTACGCATGCGTACTGGTATTATTACCATCGACTGAGGAAAATGCACAAATAATAAGTATATAAGTTTAACATCAGATTACGAAATTACGATTTCTGATTTCCTTGACGTCTGTCTCAAGTTGTAAAGTTCACAATCTTGACCTATGTTGCCATTAAATCAAATGCTTTATATGTTCCTTTGAGTCTTTCTCATTCACGCATAACAACACGAACGCAATGTGGTTCAATTCTTCAATTGTCTGACCTAGTCTCTTCTGCTACTTTAAGCGTTTGATTTGATAGCATTCATGTTTAAGTCGACCGGAAGCTAGAATAATTTCAGTGTATACGCACGATTCAACACATTGTAAATCGAAAATGCTGTTTTTCGTATTTTTAATCATATGGAAACGTCTTCTTAAATAAATTCACCAATTTTATTTTGCATTGTTCAAAGACGACCAATGATAACCACCAATGATGGTCGAAAACGTTAATGGTTAATAGTACGACATCTATTGTTCGACGAATAGAAAGATTAGTTTACTAAAGGAGGGACTCCTGTTTCACCATATATATATATATATATATATATATATATATATATATATATATATATATATATATATATATATATATATATATATATCAACTAGAGGAATACGCTTCGCAGGACGGGTGAAATGTATTTTCCGTACATTTATGCACACTCTTTATGCCTCCATTCGAAGATTAAAAGCCAGATATAATGATAAATAACCATATGTTCTGAATGCTCATTAGTGAAATGAATCACAATATTTGTATTTTAGAAATGTTTGAAATGTAAGATTTCAGCTTAGTTTTACGAAGAAATTGAAATTCAGGTAATTCTGTCTAATTCGGGTCTAATAAATATGGATTAAAATCAATGCAAATCTGAGATATTCGATTTTTATAGCATATAATGCCTATATTGTGACCAATAAATACCCTTTCCATACTCCATAGAAACTTAAATGTTGTGAATAGTTATTTACTGAGGTCTAATGCATATTACTAACATGTTTAAAAATATTAAGATATTTGTACATTTACTAACGACTTACACAATCTGTTAATCCCTTTGCGTGAGACTAAACCTAACACAGTATGACTCACATTACACCCTCTACGTTTAGCAGATATGTTTTTTAAATTCCTAATCATCGCTTAATTATTTTAAGAGTTAAACATATACATATAATGTGTCAACATATGAATACACGTAAAGTGTGTGTATATATATATATATATATATATACATATATTATCGATCATCATAAACATGAAATTTATATCTCTCTCTTTCAATGATTTTCGTATTTTAATAGATTTTTCCCTTTAATTGTCGCAATTATATTTTACTGTTATTATACTGCGTTATTCGTAAGCGCAGTTGTCTATGATGGACATATATGTTTACCTCTCTTAATATTTAAATTACCTAAAGTATTCTAAATATCAAGTGAACATATTGTAATGAATAAACCCTATTACTGTTAAGATTTCTAGGTAGCATTTATTTTATGGTGTCGCATATACCTCTCCAGCCAACCCTTACATTTATTTCTATGTACGTCTCTATATACAAGAGGCTGATATAGTTATTTAAAAACTATTTCTATTGTGGGAAACTGTTCCATTAGTTTACCTTTATACAGCACACATAGCTCATCAAAGCAGAACAAAGAAAATATATTACGAACCATAACATTGTTACTGGATATGGCATGAAATTATTCAGAAGGTGTTGATATTATTTTTAATAACAATAATATTATCTAATGCATGTCTCTTTTATAGCGTATTAGAAAACAGGTAATCTTTTTTCCATTTTCGTATTCCCATTTCTCGTATGTTTAATGAAGACTATACTCACAGCAATATCTATAAGCGTCAGTGCGAACTTTGTTTAATTTGACAAGGAACAATATTTGATAAGCATTTGAAATAAATACTGTTTATATTCCTCCCAAAAGATTATAATATTCGCTGAAACAAAAAAAAAAACTCTCGGAATGCATAAACAGCTTACGTATCATGTTCCTGAATTTTTTAGATGAGAATTGATAATTTGTCTAATTTTGATTATTCGGAGTACTGTTCTCATCAATTGTAGCTTAGTATACCACCGAATCTTAAAATAAGGATGGAATAAAAGCATTGTTCCTCGTTCAACATCTCTGTCCAGTGGGATGCGGGATACTGATATAGATCTATAATCATTATCCGATCATATATTTTCAGAGCAAGTCACATTTTGAAACGTGTATTACTCCCACCGAACTGCCGAATTTTCTCACTCATTTATATTTGATTCATATGACATCACCTCAGTGTATATGAACTCACACAACGCCATTAATTTTTGGCTCAAGTCAGAAAGTAGACACCGACTGAAGTTCAATTTCCTGTTATTTATAGCAATCTAATTTATATAGTAACGTGTCTACTCGCCCCATCCTTCTTCTTGGTCTTTTGGCTAAGATCAAAGTGTAGTATCTGTTCCGATGGATACTACACCCCATAGATTGGTATTGTCTTGGTCTTCGGGGCTTGATTTACGCCGGTCTATGGGTCTGTCCTGTACAGTTCTAGGAGGTCCACCCTCCCAGGCTTCGCCTCCCCTCTTTAGGGAGGAGTAAGTTTATTGCTTACTGCCTGAGGCGCCCCTACCGGGGAATGCCGATGGGACTGCCTAGGCAATTTTTAAATCCCACTTTCCCGACCCGACCTTGGGTCACATCTTACTTGTGGGAGTAAGATAAAAACTGGCCTTGTGCCTAACTCCTGGAGAGGAGTAAATCAATACTCGCCCGATATTAAACAGGTCAATAGAACATCTGCACAAGTATTGGATATAATTACACATCTTTAAATAGTTCAAAAGAATACATGTGCTTTTAAACGTTCAAATAAAAAAAACGTAAATATTCGTGATAATAACTTTATTTTATTATCAAAAGTTGAAGTAAGATATTACATGTTGTTTTGATGTGTACGATGGTTTCCTACTATAAATATTGATAGATTGCGTTTGTTAGAGAATGTTGCAATTACATTATTTTGAAAAAAAGTTGTCGCTTGTATTTGTTTATATATACAAACAAAACAATATTAAAACAACTGCCATAAAAGGTTCGTGTGAATTACGTCTAATGGATTTACGCATGCGTACTGGTATTGTTACCATCGACTGAGGAAAATGCACAAATAATAAGTATATAAGTTTAACATCAGATTACGAAATTACGATTTCTGATTTCCTTGACGTCTGTCTCAAGTTGTAAAGTTCACAATCTTGACCTATGTTGCCATTAAATCACATGCTTTATATGTTCCTTTGAGTCTTTCTCATTCACGCATAACAACACGAACGCAATGTGGTTCAATTCTTCAATTGTCTGACCTAGTCTCTTCTGCTACTTTAAGCGTTTGATTTGATAGCATTCATGTTTAAGTCGACCGGAAGCTAGAATAATTTCAGTGTATACGCACGATTCAACACATTGTAAATCGAAAATGCTGTTTTTCGTATGCGTAGGATTTACTTTGCTTCTGTGTACCAACATGGTTTAAGTTGATCGCAAATACAAGTTGAAACTGACAACCTTTATCCTTGAATATATTGAAGTATTTGGTTCAGTGAAAGGTTAGATATCAGGTCGACAATATTTCTGATATTAATGGCAAATACTTTACGGCTGACAGGTAAAAGTAATGCTAATAGTTGAATAATTCACACTCATCTTTGTAACTGCTGAAGGTGTTTGACAGTGTTTTATTGTGTATTAAAGTGTGAACAGATGGCATTGTAGAAAAGTAATTGAACCTACTGTCTGCTCAGTAAGCATTACACGTTTAAAAGCCCTTAGTAAAATAGAACTTATTTAAGTTTACAAGATATACATAAATTGGTGTAATTAATATATAATTTTCATTTAAGTCAACGAGTTTACTAGAATGTGTTTACATTAGACTTGAATACAACCATGTTGTTTTCAGCTGGTGAACATCCTTGGCTTATTATGTTCTACAGATGTGGAATTATTGGAAGTAAACTGTGTTTAGAGAACCTATAATGCTATGAAAATATATCTATACATTTTACAGATTTCCTCTGTACTTCCTCATTTTACAAATGTTCTACTCTTATTCTTTCTATTATATGTTTAGCCTCATCTCCTTGCTACCAATAAATGTCTCTTTCGTATTTTGTTGGTGTATATAGCTCGTTATTGCTACTCCATTGTCGATTTCTTCCTTACTTAGATAATTCATTTATATAATTGTCAAAATGTCCCTCTATTATGATAAAACACTTAGATTTTGCCATATCCAAACGGTCAACAGGTATGGTTGGACGGGTTTGAACATTAATTAAATCTGTTATACTTTGAAAGTGTATAATTGATGAATGGTTGTGGTCAAGTTAAACACACAAAATGTACAGTAAGATAATCAGTTGATGTTTACACGTTTAAAGAGATCACTGTTAAGAGATCTACAAAGCCCTACACCAGAAAGCGATACTTAGAATTTATGTATGATTGTATTCCATCTATCTGCCCGAAAACATGTTTGTTCCATTTAAATGTGTTTGGACTTTATCGTGAACTTTGTCACTCGAATGTGCATATTAATTTGTACTTGTTAATCTCATATAGTTTTAGTGTTATCCTGCAGTAGTAGGACACAGGCCACAGACACTGGGCGCTCTTGTTACCTGTTAATAAAACAAAATATATAGGCACGTGTCAATAGAAAATGATTGAAATAGACGGTAGTATGCAGTTTTGTTGTTTCTTCGTTTAATTCTGACTATCAATGCAACATATTATTTTGCTGTACCTTATATAGAATTGTTGGAACATATGCCCATGGCTCAATACTTATTTCAGTATCACCTGTTTTAAAGATTTATTCGATAGAAAAGTGAATTAAATAACAAAAGTTCCTTTCCAATGTATCATTATGGATGAACAGCTTCAGTTCAATAATCAATTTAAAACTCGCACGGGTCAGATAATATTCAATATCATGCACGCCGGTCAGAATGTGTCTACTGGCAAATATATTTTTCAAAAGAAAGACAAATACTGATATAATATTGAGTAATGCATTATGGGTTTGTACAGAGTACGGAAAATATATTTTTAATTGTAAGTATTTCGAGTAAGTAGTGTGAAAATGCTTAACCACAAAAATACACACTGACATATTACACTGATTTTTATATTTCTTTCATTTTTTTCTTTTAGATATGCATATTTTGTTGTGATTGAAAAACACACATATTTGAACATATTTTTCGAGATATGAATATATTGCAAAATACAAGCACTTTAATGAACATTTTATTTAAATATTTATTAATAAAGCTGACCTATTAATAAATAATCAATTACATTATTAATCAACTAAATCTTCACAAAAAATGTAACATTTATAGTGGCAGAATATATAAAATAAGCCAAATTGATTCTCGGAGTTTATAATCAATAGCTTCTGTCCTACAATCTACCTATTTCTTTCACATTAAAACACAGTTCATCTCCAGCTACTTATAACATAACAAGTCATGCTCGACTAATCTTATGAAATGCAACGTAATGATTGTGTGTCCACATATTGATTAGTATGCTGTAAAACAGACAGACTATAACAAAGCTGCCAGTCTAATTCTTTGTGCGTGATTAAAGCCTGTGGTCATACGACAGTTTCCAACTTCTAAAAGCAGTCATTTGCATTATCATTTGAGCTGCGCTGGTTTAGCAGTAAGGGGCATATAAGGCAGTTTGGCATCGTATGGTTCTCATTTCGACTTCAGATATGGTTAGGTCAGTGTTGTAGTCCATATACTTATAGAAACTAGTAATCGCCTATTTCAGTGTTTTCCACTGGAGTCAGGTTCTCCGAACCGTTAGGAAGGTCTAAGAATATAAATACATATGTCAGTAGTAGGGGGCATTCTGTAGACGTTTCATCTACAGCTGTATTCTGGCCCCTTTCTGAGATGTTGTTAGTGGCTGACCGAGCCTCTCCTTGACTTCAGTCGATTGTTCTTTGATTCACGTCGATGAATGAGCTGGCGTTAATAACTGATAGCTTTTATGATTTTTACTCGGCTGACAACTTGATGTTTCACATCTTAAGAGCAATGTCAGTAATAACATGCATGTTGTACAGGTGTGTATGATCCAGTAGGCCAGTGATTAAGTGGCGGGTATGGTTCAATGTTGAATCCTTGTTATTGCGTATGCCTTGACCACTCCCAAATTCGACAACAATACTGCGCAAAGGAATAGCACAGGGCTAAGGCAGTACATCTTAGTTTGTGGTGTGTGGATATCCACTTGGAGTCGGTCAGTTTATGTATGGTTGTTGTTCTGGAATCTGTCAGTGTATTTATATAAATCTTACCTTTCCAATGTACTAGTTAACATATATCGTCGAGTAGATATAAACGGAATAACACCCAGGGCGTATTTTATAATTGTATGTATTATCATGTGTTGTTTCCAATAACTTTTCTTACGAATGTTTAAGCCTGGGATTTCGAAGTGTACTTTAAATCCTCTCATCGTCTGGCTCCAAAGGGGAAAACGGCAGCCAAATATTGATTACTACTGAAAGAGCCATAGCTATATGTTGCCAAATTCTTTATTTTGTAATCAAACCCTAGAAGATAGAATAGTGATATATTATTGATGTTTCGATTGGACACATTTCCGATGTTGCAAAAGAAGACATTATAATTAAATATGCATACACTTGAAGGCAAGAAAGAAATAAACGAAATGCATGCATTAATAGTAAGACTTAGAGTATTTATAAAACTTACTCAAGAAAGGAATTTATCTCTGTATATTCTGCAAGAAAAATGCAAATATATATTATAATTTAATAATTCATGATAAACACACAAATAAATTGCTGACACATCCTATAATATAAGTACAAGAATTTGAGCAAACCATGTTTTTATGAATACATTTAAGTAATCAGACTTACATGCTTTAAATAAAAATATGCATCCATAGTGTAACCTTTAATCATACTTGTAAGTCTTTGTGAAATAATAACTCAACGATTTGCTAATTAAAAATAGAAATTAAGTTAACATGAATGTAGAATAACGGGCGGGAAAGTCATCTAATCTTAATATAATATTTATGATGCCAAGTAAACAATACTACGGACAAAGTATAAGCAAGAGTAATTAGAAATGATTTTATTTGAAGTTTTTGAAAACAAATATGTTATTCTAATAAATAAATTGACTGAATTGACACTTAAATGTTTTGTAATGCGGAATTGGAAGATCAACATATGTTGATAACGGTCGACTAAATTGGATATCGCGAAGATTTCTAAACTAAAGATCTTTGGTAATATTGTATTCAAAACCTTGATTATGTTTTTGTCAACATAAACGGAAAAGCAAACAAATATTTTAATAGAGATAAAGAGAATATTTTTTTATAAAATATTTAGAAAACCTTCACAACGCAGATTATTGTTTTTAAAAATAAATTATTTATTTATCTTAAAAACATATATATTTTTTTTTTTGAACTTGAGCGCTTTCGGTAATAAAATCACCATCTTCAGAAGAATAAGCATATTTTTTTTTTCTTTTCTTCATTTTTTTTTTTTTTTCCACCCCGACTGAGACAAGCAGTAAGGATGAATTCGTCTCGATGTTATGGACGAAATGTTTATAAGTCGTGTGTATCACGTGGTACGTGGAAAGTTATTTGAAAATTTCACACATTAGGAGCGTTGGCGAAATGGCAGAGATAAAGAGAATATTTTTTTATAAAATATTTAGAAAACCTTCACAACGCAGATTATTGTTTTTAAAAATAAATTATTTATTTATCTTAAAAACATATATATTTTTTTTTTTTTGAACTTGAGCGCTTTCGGTAATAAAATCACCATCTTCAGAAGAATAAGCATATTTTTTTTTTCTTTTCTTCATTTTTTTTTTTTTTTCCACCCCGACTGAGACAAGCAGTAAGGATGAATTCGTCTCGATGTTATGGACGAAATGTTTATAAGTCGTGTGTATCACGTGGTACGTGGAAAGTTATTTGAAAATTTCACACATTAGGAGCGTTGGCGAAATGGCAGAGATAAAGAGAATATTTTTTTATAAAATATTTAGAAAACCTTCACAACGCAGATTATTGTTTTTAAAAATAAATTATTTATTTATCTTAAAAACATATATATTTTTTTTTTTGAACTTGAGCGCTTTCGGTAATAAAATCACCATCTTCAGAAGAATAAGCATATTTTTTTTTTCTTTTCTTCATTTTTTTTTTTTTTTCCACCCCGACTGAGACAAGCAGTAAGGATGAATTCGTCTCGATGTTATGGACGAAATGTTTATAAGTCGTGTGTATCACGTGGTACGTGGAAAGTTATTTGAAAATTTCACACATTAGGAGCGTTGGCGAAATGGCAGAGATAAAGAGAATATTTTTTTATAAAATATTTAGAAAACCTTCACAACGCAGATTATTGTTTTTAAAAATAAATTATTTATTTATCTTAAAAACATATATATTTTTTTTTTTGAACTTGAGCGCTTTCGGTAATAAAATCACCATCTTCAGAAGAATAAGCATATTTTTTTTTTCTTTTCTTCATTTTTTTTTTTTTTTCCACCCCGACTGAGACAAGCAGTAAGGATGAATTCGTCTCGATGTTATGGACGAAATGTTTATAAGTCGTGTGTATCACGTGGTACGTGGAAAGTTATTTGAAAATTTCACACATTAGGAGCGTTGGCGAAATGGCAGAGATAAAGAGAATATTTTTTTATAAAATATTTAGAAAACCTTCACAACGCAGATTATTGTTTTTAAAAATAAATTATTTATTTATCTTAAAAACATATATATTTTTTTTTTTGAACTTGAGCGCTTTCGGTAATAAAATCACCATCTTCAGAAGAATAAGCATATTTTTTTTTTCATTTCTTCATTTTTTTTTTTTTTTTCCACCCCGACTGAGACAAGCAGTAAGGATGAATTCGTCTCGATGTTATGGACGAAATGTTTATAAGTCGTGTGTATCACGTGGTACGTGGAAAGTTATTTGAAAATTTCACACATTAGGAGCGTTGGCGAAATGGCAGAGATAAAGAGAATATTTTTTTATAAAATATTTAGAAAACCTTCACAACGCAGATTATTGTTTTTAAAAATAAATTATTTATTTATCTTAAAAACATATATATTTTTTTTTTTGAACTTGAGCGCTTTCGGTAATAAAATCACCATCTTCAGAAGAATAAGCATATTTTTTTTTTCTTTTCTTCATTTTTTTTTTTTTTTCCAAATATTTTAATATTTGTTTGCTTTTCCGTTTATGTTACTTTTATTTTACGTGTTTTAGGAGAAATATAAGCATATAAAGGTAGTAAGATATCAAGCATATTATGGTCACGTATATTATTGACAGTTTTTTACAATTATCTCAGAAATTATATAAGATACGAACAAATACACCATCATATATACATAAAAATAAAACAGTATTTTTTTGGGGAAAATAACGTTAGAAATACAACTAATTCTCCCTGAAAATTATTCTGGTTTAAAAGTTTACTTTGGCATATAAATGTCTTGCGAGAAATAGATGATACGGAAAATGGTTCAAAATTGTTATATCATTGGTGTTGTCATGATGGATAAATATATACAATTATATCATATGTGCTGTCGTTATCTCTGGTCGACGCTTGCTTGTCATGTAATTTCTGGAAACGTTGTGATGTTGAATTCCTGTAAGATCTTCAACATCTTTATCATTAAGAGCTGAATATAACTCAAACGCAAGCCATTTGATAAGACACTTGTTATTGTTTTCTTCATACATCTCTATAGTGTACTGTTAATGAACATACGTTTCTTAAAAGTATAAATGCTTTCCAGAGTAAATAATGTAAAACAAAATATTGTTTTTTTTGCATAATCATTCATTATAATTATCAGCAAAATAGTGTTCGAACAAATAAAACGAATAAAGCTCCCCTTTTATTATATGTAAAAAGCTGTAACAATTTCAATATGTTTAAACTATAAAACTATTGTCTTATTACTATAAAAAATAATTGTAAAACAAATAATTTTAAAATAAAATGAATGTTACTTTCAAAGTTATTAATTTAAAACTAAAACAGTTGTTTGTATGAAATTACACTAAAATACAAAGTAAGCGACGGGGCAACAAATTTGTAATCTATGGCGGAGATTTAAATTTATTTTTGAATGCGTGAAGTCGGAATTTTCGACGAATGGCAGCGTAATTTTCTTTAAATGTATCTATCGAAATACGTATTTAATGAAGTGTGTGGAAGTACAATCAAATTAAAATACTCTGACGTAACGTTGTTTCTTTTGGAAAAACCAAGTCGCTAATATGCGATTCGACTTGTGTCTGTACTAGTCATTAAGAGAATCTGTGCCAAACCCTAGACATAAATCAAGGTCAGCGGATTACTGCAAACCATCAAAATGTACCGGTGTTAACCATATCTGTTTTTCAATCAATCGTTGTCTGGACTAGGGAAGTTATTGGTCCGCCTCGCGGGACTTCGTCAACTACTTGATGTAATGGATATATTCTTTTTAAATTTGTTTATTAAAACATTTTCATGAACATTTAAATTAAACCCTAATATTCAGTTTTTAAAATATAGAATTATATATTTATTTAATATATTTGTACACATAAAATAACAAAAAGAGTATAGTGTTATACAAAGTTGTCCAATTGCTGACGACGTATTCGAACTTACAGGGAATGCCCCCACTAAAATTTGCAAACAAGTATTCGAGCTCACACGAGACCCCACCACAACAATTAAAAACAATGTATTCTAACTTACACGGGACCCAACAACAACAACTGTGAAGATATTAGAATCTACACGGGACTCTACAATAATTAACGAAAACCCTTAAAAGGACCTCATAAAAATTGGCTACGAGGTATTCGAATTTACACGGGACCCGACAGCAATTGTAAACCTTACAAAGGACGTCACAAAAAGTGGCTACTAAGTATTCGAATTTACACGGGAACAAACACATTAAGGATTTTACTTGGGACCTTTTAAAAATGACCCCCACAACGCCGGCAACATGGGATTTCAGATTTCAAACTTACATCACTACAATAGACTGACAGCGTTGCCCCAGTAAAAGATTCAGGAGAACTTGTTACAAATGAACGCCACAACGCGCGACAGAAGTGATAGAGTAAAAGCTTAACACAGAAAAAAATCAGCAGACAACTTCTTTATTACAAAAAGACTGGCTTACCGGTTGAATAAAAGAAGACAAAACACGTAAGATAAAATTATTATTCTCTTAATGGAAGAAATGCAACTGATACTTTTTCTTAATTGCTATTTCGACACTGTTTTAATATTTAACAATAAGGGAATACGTGTTTCTCTCTCCAAACGAGAGAAAGTTATTTTTAACAAACAAAAATGAAACCGTATGTTCATTTGTTCTTTAACTGAAGTGCTGAACACAACTTCTACAGCTACGCACTACGCGTAAAAGCGTAGTAAAACAGATGTTAAAAGTACGTTAAAAATCAAAATTACCAAACACAATTAAAAGATAAAAAAACGGGATTTACATTCGTACAAAAAATAACCAGCCTAATACAAATAAATTACCGCCAATCTCTTGTTATATGTGCGGGAGCATGCATTGGGTAACTCTATGCACATTTTGTTTAAACATCTGCTTGATTGTAAAATAATCGAAGTTAAAAAATCGCATTGTAGAACGATGAAAATAAATATGACGCGAGTAAATGCTATCACACGTTGCGACAATATTATAAGGAGATATGCTCAGGTAAAAATTTCAATAAAAAGTAAAACTACAATTGGATTCGTGTTTAGACGTGTCAAGGATTAAAATGCAGACATCGAGATTGTTGAGAAAATCGACCATATTAAAAACCAATAAAATTGCCAGAACAGTGAAATGTGAAGAATCAATTTCAAGGCTAAAATAATCACGGGCATTACTTTAAACAAAATAACGAAACAAGTTAAAATGTGCATATTAAAAAACACATGTAATTTATTTGGCGTAGACATTATTCAACTATTTAAATTAGAGAGGTGTTACCCAAGAATTCTTGCCAGAAGAAAACCAATGTGACGACTGTATTAGAAAAGCGAAAAAAGGATTTTGTTTCAACCATTAATCGTATGAAATGGACTAGAAATAATTTGCCAGCAGAAATGACAGAAATTACATCACATAATGAGACGATATGCATTCTGAAAAAAGCCTAATCATATGAATAACCAGTTTAAAGTTAATGAGAGTGAAGTGATGTTAAAGAGCTACACTTTTTAAAATTACAACTCAAAGAGTTTTATGTAGAACTAAAAAAATAAGAAAGATGACATTTCTTGAAATATTAAAAATGACATTTATTGAACTCGAATGTCGAAGAAAAGGCGCCATCTTTTCAAATGCTCAGAAGTCATAACTCCAGAATGTAAAAGCTGGAGGATATCAACTATTAATTTAATTGAGACCATCAATTCTCTCATAAGAGAAACTTACACCAAATTAGGGAACGGCTATCGGAAGAAACGGACATCATTAACCAGGAATATGTTCTAGCTATCAAATACAACACTTTCGATATACAGCTATATCAGAGTACCTCGGAATAGCATGAATCCGAAAAAAGAAACAATAAATAAGGCTTGTGATGAGAGGTTATAATGGTGCCGTACCAATGCCGAACGTTTGGACTCGTCCATCATCAATAAATACTTGAAACATTACACCTCGCACGTGTTCATCCAACCCCAGTCTACACTGACAGTAAGTACTGACGTACTACTCCTCTTATCTATTTGTTGTATATATTTTACTAGAATATATTTGTTTTACTTAATCCCCGTGTATGTGTTCTTATTCCTGCTCCTAAACACGACCATCACAATGTTCGTCGAACAGTTCTCCTTACTTTTGATAGATGTGCTAATACATTTTCGCGTTTTCTTCAAATAGTTTCGTCATGATGTTATATTTTAGAGGATGCTTAAAAAATCCACGAGAATTAACAAGGTAGATCTCAGATAAACATTTATTCGTCATGGCTTTTTTTAGTTTGAGTGGATCAGCTTTTTCGACGTTTTATTCTTTTTTATAATCCTAAAATGCTTACGTTTTATCGAAAAGAGAAACTCAGATCATCGACTTAATTTTAACAATAGTTCTAAAAATTTGGTTGCACTGTGCTTTTGAAAACAGTTTTTTTTTTGTTTTTAGTATATTCCTTGCTTTTTTTGCAAAATAATGTAAACTTAACTTTAGACAGACAAGTGTAGTTCAATTTAATATTGTTTATTCACGGCATATAAGCCATTTTCAATAGTATTTACTCCAGAAAAATCTTCTCAATAAAATGAAAATTCTACAATAGATTACGGACCTATAGAGAATGATTCATTAAAGTTTATTTTTTATATAAATAGCAAGATAATCTTGAGATTTCTTACGTTTAACAACTGTACTAGTGTCCAATTGAAGATCATGCATCAGTTAGTGTTTGAACCCGATATCAATGAAATAGAAAGCCCACACTAATATATATTATTCTGTCAATGAAAAAGCTTAATATGTACTCCATTTAATATGAAAACCAAGTCAATAAGAGTCATTATTCTTTTTACTTTTTCGTTTATGTAGATATATGGCATTTATTTTTATGTGATCTTGGCCAGATAGATCCGTCTACTTAATTCCCCGCTTAGTATTCACGAAGAATAAATGTTCGAAATTGTTTTCAGAATGATATAATTGGATTTCTTAGAAGAGCATCAATTTTCCCGGTGATTTTCTACAACTTTCCTGTGACCTAAATTAGTACTGAACTGATGGCGCTTACTTATTTTGTAAAGCCTCAATGAAAAACAATCGTTATTATCAGTATATTGGTACATTATCTAATCGATAATGAAACGTAATTGGAGACTAATGAAATGATAAAAGGTCGAGCTAAGTACGGACATTTAAATTAAAAGGAACAAATAACAAAAGTGTACTTTTAATAGTCAGATCGATTGGGGAATAATCTTAATGTGTTTCGCTTTGATAGTGCGACTCGAATATCTAAGTCCAGACACTGAGAATAATTAGACAATGATTGCAATACGTACATCGATTAATATATATTTTCAGTCAGCCAGCTATAACCTTGGAAACACAATAAAAAGGTTACTAATTCAATAGTATAATATGTAAGAAGATATATGTAACGTTATCAGTATGGATTATGGTTATATAGTTTAAAATATAAAGATAGTCGATTGTCAATTATTGACACTAATATGTGTTTTCTAATAATAGAATGGGTATATTTTATTATATTCGATCTAAAAAAAGTAATGACATTATTTATGGAGTATAGTTATTTAACAACTTAAATACGAATAAAGAAAGCTTACCAATAGGTAAACCCTTTAAAAATGGACAGTTAAGTAATTGATAAACACTTAGGTTTTAATATATTTTTCAATGTTCTAATCTTCTGCTATGTTACATTCATCTTATGAGATGGTTGTCTTAATTTTTACCGTTACGTTGAACAGCCGATAATAATGAAGACATAACAGTGGTATATTTACAAGTGTGTCTTTCACAGAAGTACAGAATAATATAATACAGAAAGTAACCAATGGCTGCAACCATGACGGTTTTCACCGCAGAAACATGTAGCACACCGCCCGAATGTGAAGTCAATGAAACTAGGGAACTTAATTAAACGGCACTATAGCCTCATGAAAATAGCCTGGGCTGTCCCGGCGGCATTAACAGTAGATGCGCCTCAGGATTTACCAATAAAATAAATCCACCGGTAAAAGAGGAGGCCAGGTCTGCGAAGGCTGATTTCCTAGGACAACCCAGGACGAATACCTCAGCCGCACAGGTTACAGACTACCTAAAATGCTTAGTTTCGTCTAGATTGAGTGTCGAGATGTGATCATCGACACGTGTGTATACGGCAAATAAACGGCAAATTACCACGCCATAACAGTTTTAAGCAACTTTCTTATTCAAAGCGAAGAGCCTTAGTATTCAATTTTACATTAGCATTCTCGGTGAACATTCTGTAAGAAAATATCTCCGTTTAATGAAATATAATAATTTCTGTCATTGTCACAATATTTTCAAATTATAACTATATATACAACGCCCATTTCAATAATAATAAGACATGAATCGAATAAAATATGTGTTATATTGACCGCCCTAATAATCATGTCTACATTCGTTCTATATTGGCCTTTTTCTACGAAAGTCATATATATTTGAAATATAAAACTATACTTTTATTTTTAAATTCGATGTTATTTACAACTTTACATATCTACAATTATCTGTATTCTACATTATATTAATATAACGGACGTAAAGTCTTAACCATCATATACATGGGAGGTTTCCATAATGTTTTGTTTCGGAGAAAAAGAGGCCTAAACTAAATTTATTTTGAGAATTCTAATCCCAATTTAATTACATAGTGATGCTAAATTATGAATGCTTCATTTTTTATAAGCGCTTTCTACTTGGCACTCCGGTAATTCCCGTAAATCATCTATTATTGCTCAATATCTCTTAAATATACCTTCATAATATTTAACATATAATGCGTATACAGCTGTTCTGTAGAAATAGTCTAACTACAAATAGGCAATTAAATATGCATAATTCTTTTTTTATTATTTTGTTACTACATTATGATGAAGTTATGTTTAAAAGTATTAGTGGATTATACAATATACAATATCCAATTAAATGAATGAGACTAATCTACATGTAACAATATGCTTTAACTGAAACAATGGTAAGACGAAGACTGAGAGCTAATATGAAGACACCAGACAATAAAATGAACGCAAATCAGAATCGAGTATATGAGTGAAATAGACTATGGTTATGAAATTGGAACTATAAGGTATATGTAATCATAACTGTTACTGTAATATTATTTACTGGGCAAATGTTTATTTTTAGGATAACACGTTATTGTCTAGTTTAGTTCCCGAATATAATTTAGAAAAAGAAATCCACACATACATATTTATATTTTCTCAAAAATAAGTCATCCAGTTAAATTAAATATCGTCTGAAAAGAGCTTATACAAACAGAAGTGTCGGCTTGCTATTTTGAGCTTAAAACACGCATACGTATACCAAATCTAGTAAAACTCTACTTTAGATTAAGAACTTTTAATATAGAGATATAGCGATTTCTTATCGTATGATATACGTAAACAAATTATATATATATATATATATATATATATATATATATATATATATATATATGTATACATGGTCTGAAAACTGGTTTCTTAACACTATTTCTCACACTCTCCTGACATTGTGTGAGCACGGCAACTAACTGAGATTGTAAATGTAATATCCAATCGTACATTTGGATATGACAACAGTTATCTCCCTTGCACCATAACAATAGTAATCTGTAATTATCCCCCTTTGTTCTTTCTGAGTGTATATATAAACGACCCCGGACACGTCATCACACTCTTGATCGACCGGGCGAACTACAAGTAACACGTTGTTGATTGTTGTCCTTGCTTTGACCTCTGTTCCTCATTGCTTCGTATCACTTCTTGCTTTCAGCGTATAACCAGAACACAACAGTAAACATAGAATAACTATGATTAGTCAGTAGACTTGAGCGTTTTAGGAATTCTGTATTTCTGGGAATATCGGTATTCATCTATTGTAGGTTATCGAATATTATTAGAAAACGAAATCGTATGATATATCTGTAATTGCATAGGGATCATTATGCGAAACATCAATTGTTTATCTTTTGTGGCAGTATAGCAATATAACTACATTCATTTAAATGAAATTGTTGTATTACTATGTTAATATTAAACAACACATCAGTTAACTTAATAATGGCATGCACTTATTATTTAATGGACACTTATCATATTAAAAATCACCAATAGTGATTACATGTGAATAGTTATGTTATCAATATATGTATTAGTTTGTATATTTAATCCTATCGAATCATAGGTAATAACGCATTTGCATTAATTACAGCACGTGGAATGAGATAGTTTACTTATTTTTACTCATAAGTTAACTGCATGTGTGTTGAGTGTCAAAAATATTTAAATTAATTTTAAAAGTGATGTCGGGATATTCGTTTTAACTTTAAGTGAAAATGAAGGATTTGGCAAAGAACATGTTCTTCTATGTTTGTTTTCTTTTCATTTTCTTGTTATTAATTAGTAATATATTCTTAACAATGTTCCCCTCTTTATTGAATATCTTAGGTAATTGTAATTATTGCATGAGCGCGTTTATAAACTTAAACATTTGTAATATTATTAAGTGATAGTAGTATTTATACGATTGATTAGTTTAATTGTCATGAACATAATATCAGATAGAATATCAGCATTTTGTTACGTTCATTTCGACCCTCTAAAATGTTATTATATCTTTATATCTGGAATTAAAAATAGGGTTATTGTATTAACCAGAAATGCTTTAAAATGTGCATATTTCCATTATCTTGACATTTTATTATATATTTGGAACAATCGATTAAATATTATACGTTAGGTAATTTGTGTTCGCATGCACCTGTGATACTATATACTCCTCTCCACAACCAGGACCACAAGACAGTAAAGCGGAAGTAGATGCCAATATGGGAGTTGCAAATTCATTGTGGTAAACATACGATGTGACGCCATGGACAATTAACCATGAACGACGTCAAGTTTGAACATTCAGAAAGAAGTATTTATTCCCAGTTGTAGTTGTGTGCGAGTACTTAGAGAGACGGACGTATCAAATTCCCTGTATATAATAAATGCATTTAAACGTGTTTTGAGCATACGCTAGGAAGGGCTCGAAACGAGCAGCGTACAAAATAAACGTCGAGAGAGGAGTTCAAGCAGATGACAGTGAATAGTCTGGAGAGGCAGATCGGATCGTTAATCTAGGGAAGACTCAGCTGATGTCCTGAACTTGTTTAGTTATATAAGTGTAGATTTTTGCGAATTATAAGGCAATCGTAATACCCGTGGTTGACATATTATATATATATATGTGTTTCAGTTTTAAGTTGGACTTATCGGATTGTTTATGTATGTCATTTTCCAACGGTAGTTTACGTGTGAGAATATTGATTTCTACAACAAGTCAAGCCTCATGCTTTGCAGATGTGTGACTGAATATTTAAGAAGATTGTATAAGCTATCACTGCTGTAGTTATCTACTAGACAGAAGCTGTCGTATCAGTATGATCAAAACACGTGATTTGGGAACTGATTTTACAACAAATAATTCGACCCAGTCACAGATTTACGATCTATTCAAGTGCTCTGTTAATACATCGAACACGTGCGAAGGGTTTGATTGTTTTACCCGTGTTCCCTCATCGCTAAATCAGAGTGTATTTCCTGCGTGCATGTATATATCAAGTTATATCTAGCGTATATCAAAAAGTACACCTTTTAAGTATAATTTTCAAAGACTATTGATCACATGATAGAGAGGTGATATCGAAAAATGTAAAAGTGTCTCAATTTATTTGTGCTAACTTATCAGGGTAAACACAACACTAGGATACCAGATAATGATTGAAAGATTGCCAGTGGAATTATTCTGAAATGATTGGAAAATAAGTTGACTTTCCATAGGGGTAGTTTATTACAATTAATTGTTGACACTGTATTCTATTACTACTATTATGAAGCCGGTATGAAAGCAGTCAACTAGTAATGTGTGTTACGGATTGGAAGTTTTTGAAAATATATTTTACTAATTGAAATTTCATTAGATCTTAGACCAACGGAGAGAGAAATGAAAGTTATTGTAGTAATCACTAACGACGTCTCGTCTATGATAAAATAGATGTACAGAACGAAAGAAATAATATAATACTAGATTGTGAACTCGCTTATGTGCTCTACCAAGGCAAAACAATTGATCTTATGCATACTTCTCTATATGTTGAAGCAGTACTTCTTCTCAGAGCGTCGTTGACTTTTATAGAGGAAGACAATTGATTCAAAGACAGGTCATTTCAAAAGCGGTGGCATGATCCAACAAATTCTAACGATTTTAGCAACAGATTCGATCGAACTCTTCCATTGTCGATCCTGAGAAAAATGTAGCGTTAGGTTCTGATTAAAACAAGAATCTTCATCAGGGCGGGAGCAATTCAATGTACCTAGCGAAAACCAAGGATATGAGCGTCGGGGCTGAAAGATACATGCTGTGTTTTAGATGTATTGAACGTAACCAGACACTTTACTTATTGAACCACGAGTGGCGTATAAAACTTGTTTAAAAAGTTGATAACTAGCATTACTCAATGTGCATCAATATATAATTGTGCCGTTTGCATAGATATCAACATGTTTATGTAAATCGCTCTAAACAATGATTGAAACCACTTGATGTAAGCAGCGTAAAATTCTACTTCAAGGTCAAAAACTCGCCAACGATAAGTTTTCGATGGACAGATTCCAACCCCAAAACAGCAATAATTTCCCCTTTGCCAAAAACATCGCACATGATATGTGAGGACTAAATTACATAATTAGGGAGGCGAGAGATGTGAGGCTGCCGAAAGTAAACACAAAGTCCACTTTCTACCTTCCTTAAATGAGCTTAGACAATGATTTAGAATATCATTAATGAAAATCAGGCAAATATTCGCGTCTAGAATATATCCTTAATGTAAGTTAACGTTGAGTATATGTGCTTCATACTTCTACTTATTAAGAACTAGTTTTATAACACATTCTCTAAAGATTTAATTTTTGAGAATACATTTCGTGATATTATATCGCTAGCAAGTTCATGACACCACCATTTGTGCCAGACACAATCAAACACATTTTACACTTCGAGAATTATACATTAAAAAATACTCATCGAGTTAGTCGTTTATCAGATAGGTAATTAGGCCAGAAAGCATTCATAGTGCTCATCACTAAGTATATAATGGGGAGACTGACGGAACTTTTTTATGGAAATAGAAAGAATTTCCAATTTAATTTGAATTGTAAGGATACAAGCTATTTTGGGCGGTATATTCTTAACGACAATCACGGGAATATCGCTAGGGAAATTTACCTTGTCTGTTTTTAGGTTCTTGATAAGGTTGAGGATATATATGAAATATATTTATATCACTTTCATCATTTTAGCCGAAAATTTACACAGCAGGAAGCCCTGATCACAAACCGTGGGATTTGAAGCAACATTCTATTATAAAAAGTAGCTTTCGCAGATGCTGATGACATAACGTCTGGTCCAGTAATGCTGATTGGAACTGAAGTCTCACATGTGTTCAGTATCCTTTTTGTTCATCTCCAAAACTAGAGAATAAAGTATATGCTTAGCAACTCTGTATTTAAGTGATTGGACATTAAACGTTTTTGCTTATTCGTCGATCGAAATTAAAATATAGGTTCCTCGAAAGCAATGGGCACGGAACAATCAGTAGTATATAACATATGGCTGTTTTTTTAATAGGATAACACTCTCAAAACCAACTAGTAAGCAATCATATATATATATATATATATATATATATATATATATATATATATATATATATATATATATATATATATATATATATATATATATATATATATCAGCGACACAGGGAATCTTATATTATAATAGTAAGTTGGTATTATACGTATGTTGTACATTCGTTTTATTTATCATACATTTTCTAATTAATTCTAATTCTGTTGTATGTCTAGTTTTCTCATTAATTCTATTGTAAGTTTTTCAGCTACTGGTATTTACTGTTGATTCTCATAAAGACTCTTTATTTTCTGGGATAAATCAAATACGGCGTTAAATATAAATGTACTTATTCATTAAGATATCTTTTTTAAATGAGTAATGAAATTATCGGAAGCCAATATAGGAAATAATGTCTAGGGGGTATGCCTGAAAATACACTCAATGTTTAATTGAAACTGAAACTTATCGGTGTAATTGCTGACATTGTCATTAACTTACAACTAGAATATCTTTTCATAGAACAGGTTCCGTTTTCACTATAGATATTTATGATTTAACTTATCCTGAGAGCGCGTAATCTTCTTAGTAGAGTAACATAACCTGTGAACCATTATAGCCTTATGTGTTTAATATGTGCATAGGATACGTTAATCTTTTCTCCGGGATGTACTCGAATTTTAGGGGCTAACCTTATAATGTTCTAAGGACGGGTGTATGATCTCTGAAATGCCCTATACAAGCTCTACCTATCGATATTTATTGAGAGTAATATAACCCCACGGAACAATTACGTGTACACTATTTCTAATAGGAAATATACAATACAATGATTTTGAATCTCATAACAAAGGTTAGAGTAAAGAAACATCACAGTTTTCCTGAAGCAAAATACCAGATATCTCTTTCTTAAAGTAGAAAAAATACCGGAGGTACAAAACGAACGATCGAATCGGAAGTACGATCTCGAAAAGATACTTGGAAATATATCGAAGATACGCCTCCAGCGAACCTCATCTCTTAAAGCAGTGATACTTACGCGCATAAATGTATAGGTACGTACGCCATATCAGTATGATGGACTTTGGAATAAACAGAGCATACACATCCGTTAACGCTGTAATATATTAATGATATCATGGACCCTTTTTTTAGATACACTTTTATTCAACAACAATTGTTTCTGCCAATTTCAAGAACACATATTTCTATGATATACCTGATATCAAAGATGCTTCTGACAGGGCTTAAAAAGCATAAAAAAGTGTTATTAGTATGGCAGAAACAACGCTAATGCCTTCAACATTCATTTAACTTATACATATTTGCTTTTATATTCAGTTTTCCAAAGGGAAGCACTTGAGCAATTCTATTTTTTACATATACATACTGTTAAATGTTTTATTAAACCTAAAATAATATTTTTTTGGTCATGAACTTTTTAGCTACAACATAGATTGTTGTGTTAACTAAATAAATCATTAACTTGTAATAATGGCCAACGGGTGAATGAATGTATATATATATATGTATATACATATATATATATATATATATATATATATATATATATATATAAATATATATATATATATGTATATATATGTACATATATATATACATATATATAAATATATATATATATGTATATATATATATGTATATATATATATATATATATATATATATATATATATATATATATACATATATATATATGTGTGTGTATATGTATCTGTGTCTGTGTAAGTTTAGTGGGAAAACACCCAGTAGAGTGATCGATTATTAAGAATAATTCAAAAATTAGAACTTAGCATTGATTTAAGTTAATGTAAATGTGTGCGCATATAAGATTAGTGGGGAGAAAAACCTAGCATAGTGAATGATTATTAAAAAAGATAAAAAAATAAGAGCCTAGTATTTATTTTATTTTATGTAAATACATATATATATATATATATATATATATATATATATTTTTACATATATATATATATATATATATATATATATAAATGAGTAGAAGTGTGGATCAACATCTATAAACATATATATATATATATATATATATATATATTTATGTGTGTATATATATTTAAATATATCTATGAATAAAAGACGTACACAAGCAGAACACATACATATTATACACGCTCATATCCGACATATACATACACTCTAACTTACACACCAGGGACCATTTAGTAGCTGTACATGCATTGGCATCACTGTTTATTGTGTTTAATTTATATCGGAACTATATATTGTGAACATGTGTATGTGTGTGTATATATAAGGAAACGTTTTTTGAATTAATGGAATGATATATGTTCAGGCGATAACACAATACAACATGTGTGTATTAATTTCAGAGATCGATTAATTATTGAAGACAAAACTACACTCAGTGGTTAAAGTTTATGTTGCGATGAGTTACATTTATGACATAATGGATATTTTGAATATCCTAATTTCGCCCCGAAAATCATTACTTAAATAGCGTATCTTTATGTATCCGCGTATAAAAATATCATATTATTATCACTGTTTATTCAGAATAAAACTTGAAAACCCTTTATGATTTTCATCGTCAGCATATTAACTGAATCATTTCTAATTCAGATCATTTCTAGTAAATATATTGACAATAATTCTCGAACCAAAACTATGTACAAATTTACGTATTTATTGAACTAATATAATAGTTTTTACAATAATAAAAATGGTAAATACATAAAACTAACCTGTTAATAAAAACACATTTTAAAAGGGGATCAATTTAAAGAGCAACGATTAACTTTTTCTCTCTCTTATTATCGTCGTATATCTTTTCCATGTATATATATATATATATATATATATATACATATAATTATATATATATAATTGTATTTTAAAATGACGTAACAATATTATCCGTTGAGTCGCGCCCCTAATGAAGAAACATGCGTTCACATTTTGTTGTCAAAAAAGTAGATGAATATTATATGAATATAATTCCAAAGTTAAAACCAACTTCAATTAAAATATAATAGTTATAACAGCGTGTATGCATCACCTCATAGAGTGAACACGTCGTAACGCCTGGTAGACGCGAGACAAGATGGCGTCTATATGAAGGATGTCCGTTAGAGGAGGACTGAAGCAATAATGCGACTGTGATTATTGTAAATATATATTATTATTATGAGTCTAGTAACATTACATCTGCATTAGTGAATGAGTATTGATACTTCCTTTATTTATGTGTAAGCAATAATATACTTATCAAGAAATAGATTAAAGATAAAGTATGTTATTGTGCAGTAGATTAAAAATAATTTTTTTGTACTGGCTTTTCCTCAAATCAGTTCTCTATAGAAGTCGTTAAATAATCTGGGTAAAATGACATTACATACATGAGTAATGCATGTATAATGCATTGAAAATAGTTTAATCTTAGTTTGTTTGTTTTAATTACTAAAGGAAATTATTACCTTACAGTTTAGAGGACTATATAAAGTTGTAAGGCAAACGTTAATTGTTATTTAAATATTAGTTGAAACTGTATTTATTGAATTATAATCAATTATTATTGTATTCCTTTTTATATGATAAATATACTTGCAGCATGATTCAAGTAAATAATCCTTGTTTGAGCTAAATTTAAGTTGTAGTTTACAATATGTTACTAATACAAGGTGACTGTAATTCATCTATTTCCTATTACATTTCATATCATGCTAAATGTTCACTCTGCTATAATATAAGAAGTGTATGCATAAGACATAATTGTCTAATTAGCTCTTCTCATCACAATATCTAAAACAAATATGATTATCTCCCTTGTTAACATACTAAGGAGTATGGCACATTGGTTTGGACTAGTAAAAACGACACAAGTGTGAAGAGATTCTACATTCGTGAACATTTTAGAGTATATGAATGGGCATGTGATAGTGATTAATGTTTTAAGACTTATTCAGCTTTTAACAATTAGCACGGTTTTGTTTTTACTTTTTCTTCATATGTGACTGAGTATATTCACACGTGTTCTGATAAAAATTAAAATATTAATATTTAACTGCTCTATAATCATATATGATCGTTTATTAAAATAAACGTGATGAAACGATTGTACAAAAGGAGAAATATTTTTATGAGTGAATATCAAGTAAAATTCAATTGAAGCATTTTAATGCACAACACATAAATATTAAATCTGCATCTAGCCATATTTCGTGGAATAGTACGCATCCAATTATTCTTGAGTATCGTCTATTTGCAACGTATGCTATGCAAGGATAACCATATGGTTGTTTACCTTCAATAAGTTATAAAAAGTAAATAGCTGAACAAGATTCATGTTTATGTTTTTATACTCACCCACAAAACACGACAATAAACTTGGCGGCTATGTTGGAATAAGATGCTTTTTAAACCTCATATGTTTGGCATGGATTTTTAGACGTGCAGGCATCTGTCGTTTACGCGAAATCGACATTAAATGTCAACATTATATGTCGGCATTTTTGAAGAAACAGATGAAGTTAAATCCTTGATTAACTCAAAATACATCAGAATGTTGGTACATAGATGAAGGTTCTTATTATTTCCAATTGATAACAGAAATGCCAACTAAAGAACACAAGCTCATTAATACAGCCAATAACAAAGGCTAGATGATTGAATTTTTATAGTGTGTGTTCTTTTTCTTCGTTAATTTCCGTTTATTCGGACGGTTTTTGTCTCTGCTCTTCTTTTTGTATATCTCGATTCTCTACTTTTTTGTTTTTCTTCTTCTCTCTTCCTCATCTAATCATGTACGCTTTTATACGATTTTTTCATTTATTATTTTGGCTTTCTGATTTCAGTAAACATGACGTCTCCAAAACAATCATGAACATTTGCCCATTTAAAATTGCTGTTCGTCGAATACAGGCAAAATAAAGTACTTCAAAGTCTCGTTTCGGTGAAGGTAAGTTAATGGTCGACCCTTTCAATGTTATGTATTCATCTAATTGAATACACTTCCTGTCGCTTTATGTGTATGTATTGAACTATTCGAGACGTACCATTTCAATCTGAAAATCGGCTGATATATGAGAAGGAGCTTGAGACACATGAGCGAAACAGAAAAGACAGATTTCGGGTAAATCTACGGAGTTTGTATCCTTCTCGAAAAATTCTGAAATACACACATTGACTTTTTTGTCTTTACTTAAGAGAAATGTATCATTTAAGAGGATTTTAACAAAATACATGTGTTCCGTCTTATTAAAACTGTTGATTATCGGAGTTAGCTGAGTCGTTTAATCGCGAACACATTATTTATTAGGTTAATTTTCATATAAAAAATATAGTTGTCTTCGCATTTTTTGATAGGGATTGCTAAATCGAGTGTGGTGATAAGTCAGACTAGTTTTCTCTGTAGAAATTCCAAGATAACATCATCCGAAAAGTTGTGAAAATCACAACCAAATAATAACAAAAAATAATACCGTTATATTCTACCGTTACAATACAATTATGAAATGAAATGGTTTTCTATTTTGAGAGTTAGATTTATTCTGCTAGCGTATATATTGTTGAAACAGATTTCGGCATCGTAAAGAGTGTAACATCTAAAATATTAGTATGGGAAAACGGCAAAATGATTACACCTGTGCTACAGTCGATATCGGGTTACAATGAATCTATCAGATAAAAGCAAATCACCATCAAATGTGTTAACATAAAAACACATTTGTATGGGATGTGAAACGGGATTCATTTGCCTTAAAAGTGTATACTCAGTATCTATGGATCTTTCTAAAATCCAGCGCAAATTAGAATCATCCTTTATACGAAACGACACTATTTTCTATTTGCTAATGAAATCAAACGATTTTTAAAACTATTTTGTCTTCATATATTAACCTCAATGATCGTTTGTAGAAATCAATATATAAAGCAATTACCATATTTAAAAAGTATATTTTCAAGAGACTCTAAAGACCTAATTAGAATATTCCTTTGATTTAATATGAGGTCAATACATGCAATTATTGTTGAGCTCCGTAAAACAACTGGAATATGATAGAACGTAAAGAAACGAAATTCATTTTTTATATATTTATTGCTATATTTCCTAAAAGAAAAACTAAAATAATAAATACGTATTGTAAACTGTTTAACAACTTAAATACCAAATACAGTACACACCCGGTTACCATTTTACTATTAATATATCGACATATGGTAATGAACAGCTGTAGATGGATATAGCTCTATATATCTCTCTGTATATATATATATATATATATATATATATATACATACATATATATACACATATGTATATGTATATATACATATATATATATATATATATATATATATATATATATATATATATATATATATATATATATATATTAGTATATATTTTATTAAGAGATATAATTTTTTCATGTATCAATTTTCAGTATTTACTTTAACAATTCTCGATACGTAAAGAGAGCTAGGTAGTAAACTATGAGAATATATGTATGGCAATTAAGCTACACAGATGCTCCCGCGTTTCATCCCCGCGGGGAATCTTCAGGCTAAAATGCATGGAGGTATTTTTACTTGGTGTTTTTATATACACGTCTAGCTGGTTTACCAATCAGATTCTTTGTTGTTCTCTCAGCCAATCGTTGGGCTTCCCACGAACAAAGGTTGTGTTGGTGTTACTTCCTATATCCTGTACTACTGTTAACTTTCCTATAGATTGCCCTATATCTTGTTTCCATTTGTTTTGTCAATATAATGGGTGAATTTATTTTAACACGTGGTTCTTGTATTTCTATGTTAGGTTTTACTTTACGAGAGCACGCCAATAGAGGGTTTGTAGTAAATACAACACGCACATTCGAAGAAATATAACAGTTTTCAACTACTGAGCAGATTTGCTTGGCGAATTACTTACTTACTGTGTCTAACCAAGGTTTTTTGTTACCAAGACATCGAATAAAACTAAAGTGAAATAACGCTCTTCTTTATAGGTATATTTTTATTCGGGATGGATTTTATTGAGTCAAGAGAATAATTAAAAGCTGTATCTTATCAATTAAGTTAATTGATAGTAATTTCCTAAATACTTTCTAAAAAAACAACACTGCAATTTTATGTCAATATATTCAGTAGAAACTATCTTCGTGTTGCTCTATATTAGTTAAGTGTCTATATTCCTAGTGACATATATTCCTAATGCCATATGATGTTTAGATGTGGAGATTAGTATGTATCGTCATGTTTTGTTCTGCATAACGTTTTTCTATTTTTTGTAATGTGTTGCAGATCGCTCCTATATGAACTGTGTAATAGAGTTGTGGTAAAACTATGTGATTAGATGCGGTTAACATAAGAAAATAGTATTATTCGATACCGCGCAGATTTATGTAAGCACTATATCTTAAAAGTACAGAACACATTTTGTAAAATAGTCCAGAAGTGTTTTTAGTTCAAACGCAAAATACTAAGTGTTTACTAAAAACACACACTATTAGTTTGGCAGCTTAGAAAGGACTAATGCGATAATGTTATAAGGCATAGCAATGTTCAATAGCCGGACACATATAGAAAGTATTCAGTGTGTGCCCTTTGAGAGAATTGTATTATGGTTTAATAACAGAGTTGGGCAGCGTTGCGCCTCGCAACGAAAAAATCTGCAGATACGGTGAACTTTAACATCACGCTTCAAGGATGTAATTTACTATCATACTTATACATCGATAAATAACTTATTTTTAATCTTTTATTTTGTTTCATGATCTTATTACTCCTATACAAATTCGCTTTGAGGACATAACACTTACACATTAACTGAATTACATTTGTTGTAATATAGAATTCCATTTTGATGATCTTTCTAAGTTAATTTTGTATTATTCCATGTTATTGGTACACTTAAATCGCCAACAGTATAACCTCTGTTATAACCAAATTAAAATGGACTCTAGAAATAGAACGTATCGATTGTTAGATTAATAATTACTGAAATATAATGTGACAAATAGGTTCATGCGTTTCGTTCGAAATTGAAATGTCCATCAGTGCAACGTAATCTCTTTCTGTAGTAATTACAATTATATACTCAAAATCCTTGCATGGGTCTGTAACCTTGTTGATTCATTTAGAAAATATTGGTTAGAAATAGAAAACAACGAAAAAACAACAAAACGTTATCTTTTTCTAAAGAACATATATTTGAATTTGGAAATGTTGAATTACAGATGTATTATTGTGTATTTGACACGGATGAACATAGATTAAACAGAGTTCACCTAAATTATGGATTTTCTCCATTACTTAATTAAGCGGGTAATAATAACATAGAGGACATCTTCAAACTATATACTCAACTAGAATATATGACAAACATCCAATATAGCATTTATGTTTGTTATGTAATCAAGCGTTGTTTCTTCTTCGGAAAAATTCAGTTTTACTAATCAAACATATATATCGACAAACATATTAATGGTATGTTGTAATAATGTATTACATACTTTGTGAGGCTCATGCATTATTGTACAGTGTCTCGTTGTGGAACACGAATGCGATCTTTACAATTTCAGTGGCTGTCAAATTTAATTGATAACGAAAATATGCTAGCTTTTTCACTTTTAACTAAAGGACTTTGACACTTTGTGGGATCTAAGTTGTATCACCCCGCTTATTTGCAAGCGAAAGATAGATGTATTCGTTATTATTGTTTGCGTGACATTGGTTCCCTTTCAGAATGAACTTTCAAAATACTATCCAAGACATTCCTGGCTACACAGGCAATATTCTTTCTTAAAATTACACACATGTTATCTCGATATCTAGGTCAATATCCCCACATCCTCCGCAGTTTAAAGATTTTTTATTAAATATAATTTGAACATTTTAATTGTGTATTTTTCTTAGATGTTTCCAAAAAATTGTTTCGTGTATTTTATCAGTGTGGGCTTCAGAAAGTCTGTGTTATGTTTATTTTTATTTGTATTCTATTTTATTTTCTGAGTTCATATAGTATACTTAACATTGTTAAGTTTCTTTCGGGACTCATTGTTACATGTAATCTTATAAGATATTATAACCAATCACCTTGTGTTTGGGATTTTGTTAATATCGTCTTGGCTACTGCATTCTGAAAAAAGTACCGGATTTGCGAGGAAACATAATGTAAGAGTCAAACACGCTCTAATATGGAATAATGCTACCACATCATCCGGGCATTATTCTTTGTTTTTGATAGATTACAAATTGTTATTTCAATTCTATTCAATCGAAAATCTTTTCTATTCTCTGTAGCAAATTAATTACAGAAAAAGTGTTGCTAATCGTTCCCTACTTCATAGATTTTATTTTTTTTACAATATTCTCAATTGAGCCCAAATCTCTGGCTTATCATTCAAACAATTATTCGTACTACTAGCACGACTTAAAATGACTATACATTAAATAGCACATGTATGCTCGTCTCTTAAATAAGCGAATTTAGAATAACGCTCTATTTTATATGCCTTCCCACATTTGGTTTCAGGACATACAGATAACAAATATAAATAAATGCACTATGTTTGACATTGATCCGTATTTTTATTCAATATATATTTCCTTGTTTGATATCGATCGTTTTTATGGCTAAACATTTAACCGATATAACCAACTTCGAAATAGATATTATACTAGCCAAAGAACATTAATCTTATATAACGATAACTTATGGACTATAAAGAATAGGTTGGTATATTTTGTTATCCCTATTGGAGTCGGTGGTTTGCTACAGGAAAATCGTTTTGTAGAACTTTATATTTAGGGAAATACACATACACATACTTCAATTTGTGAATGGCTATATAGAGGTAATACCTTATATTTTGTAAATTCCACTAAGAGAAACCTAGATATAAAGAGAATATTGATGTATAGATTTTTGAAGAGATTTAATTTGAAAATAATTTGCATATCACTCATTGTATCGTTATTTTCTTGGATATTATAACAAATTTAGTTAATAGTGCCTAAAAGTCAATCCCATTAAATAGTCATATTGTGTACTATAAGAATAATAACTATGACTATCCAACACTGGTAATAAAATAATAATTCCTTCAATACCTAATAAAATCACAATATTGTCTAAAAATGAACAATAATTCAATAAAAAAAACAATACCACAATAAAGCATTGGTTAGGTAGGAAACACTTATTTATAACATATCCGATCCTTAATGCAATAAGGTTATTCGAAGTAGGTAAAGTAGCACTTCATATAATAGAGCCATGTAAAAAGCAAACATAGAGTTAGTCGGATAAACATTGCAATGGACAACCGAATGTCCATAACTCAGATCTAGTAGATTATCCACCTGGTACCCATACCACTAATGGTAAAAATAGGAAATGTAAGCCATTTTATTCAATCCTCTGTATAGCAAAAAATATTTTCACAGTCATTTGTATTCTGATATTATTCAAAAACACGTTCCACAACGAAGTAGAATAGGTAAATTCATAGATAAAATATTGTTAAGTAATCTTTATCAACTTTCAAAAATCTGATTGCATCCATCATCGATTATAATAGTTCCAACATACTATGAACCAATTTTACAGATTCGGAACAATTTACATAGTAACACACCTGAAAAAGCCGATAAAAAATCATTGGCCACGCTTAGATGGATTAGAGCACCACAGAATGATGGGTGGTTTGGGGGATTTATAGAGATGTAGTAAACTGATAGGATTATAGCATTAGGGTAAATAATATTACTGACAATTACGTATTATATATATATATATATATATATATATATATATATATATATATATATATATATATTAGCAATTTGGGTACGGGTAATATGGGTACTTCAAAATAAATCTAGTGGATTCATCAGGGTATACGGATGGGATAATACATCAATAGGGTACTATATCTACTGTGTCACGGGTCCTGGCGAAAGGATTCGTGGCGCAGTAGATATAGTACTAAGTAACATGTAGTTCTAAATTATAGTCATTTAAAGGCTGAAGGTTCAATCCTCGGTGCGAGCGATACAATGAATTGCGAATTACTGGAGACATCGCCTCGTCAGTGCTGACTAAACGAGAGCATGCTATCCGAGTGGACATTATATAAATGTAGAGTTCTGTTCAGAATTCCGTCCAGATTCCGGAGTCCGACATAAATATTCCCTTGTTCGAAAATATAATTCTGAAGAAGGTCTGATATTACAACGGAACAAAATGTTGAGAACCGTAGCCCGAATAATTGAAATTATACAAATTATCAAACCCCATCTAACAAATTCCAAAACTATATTGTAAAATTGGAAATTATTTACATATTTTGGAGTTGAATTAACTGATACACTACCATTGTAAATCAATTAGGGCATTCCATAATGAGGTGAAGTCCGAACTTATATGTATCAACATAGTTCACTTATTTACTTTAATAAAATTAAGTTATAGCATTTTCCATATATTAATACAGGAAATGGTTAGTATTGTACTATTATGATGAATCTTGTAAATAAAAGTAATATATTATGTTATATCAATATAATAATACGGAGGGATTAATGAAATAATACATGTTTTTTTAAATAAATAACTTGCAATTCTGATTCGAAATTTCATGTAAAATAATTTTATATAAACATAATTTTTACATGGGGGTATAATATAATCAGCTACATACACACAACGATATAGATAGATTATTAGTATATATATATATATATATATATATATATATATATATATATATATATATATATATATATATATATATGTGTGTGTGTTACTGTAGTTTCCGGATCATACAGATGGACCCAAGTTTAATCCTGTGTAGTCAGTCTTTTGAAAAACTTTGACTCATCTTCTAAACATATCTCCAAATTCATCCTCACGCACTCGACGCGTTACTGCTTCTGGAAAGGTGTTAGCAATCCGGAAATTCATCTGGCAGACACCTTATGCATATGCAAATGGTCATGAATGATAGTTTCCACATACTCTGTACTAATCTTGACATCTGGGTGTATTTGGCGTATAGTAATCCGTTGATCTTCCAAATTGGCAGCCTCAACTTGACGGACAGATACCCCATCAATGGCAGTAGGGGGACAACCAGGTCTGAAAGCTGTTTTCACAGAGTTCCGGCCATGTTTGAATTCACGATGCCAGCCTTTTAAAAGGTCATATGATAGGGCATTATTACCATAAGTTTATTTCATTTCATCAAAAGTTTCCTTTGGTGTGAGTGTTTTCAAATATAAAAACCGGGTCAATTCGCAACAGTCAACTGGCTCCATTTCACATCCAACTCAGTTCAAACATCTGTAAATCAGAAACCACAATCGGTTCAGAGCTGAGTTTTGCAACATAACCCATACAGATATACATCATTCACATACAACATTTCATCTAGATCAGACAACTAGAAAGTGTGTCAAGGACATTACTTAGGTTCGTTAAGAAAGAATGCGTACCCACTTTGTACTTTTTAATTAATTCAAAACTAGCACGGTGAGCGATGTAAACAGTTTTATTTTCAACTTGCAAAAAAAGACATGAGTTTAATATTTTCTCATATGATAGACTATATGTTAATCGATATGTATATAGCTTTAAATCACATTTCAGAAATCTAAATGTGTGTAGATTTAAAGCACATTTCAGAGATAAGGAGTTATGCTGAGCCAGTTTTTACGGATGTTTCGCTGTATATTTTTGATTTCAAATCAGGTTTTCGGTGATACAAGAAATAAACACAAAAACAATCGCATTTTTTCATCCTTTAAAAACACAATGTTTTTAGAGTAGGAAATCAACATGAACATCGACAAAAATCAAGAGAAAAATACACATTTCGCCAATAAAATAAAAATACTAATTGCATAACTGACACATATGCTTCCAAATGTTTGACAAAATAAACTTTGCATAGACTGCTGTGTCTCAAAGTCTATTTACATGTTACTTAATATATATATATATATATATATATATATATATATATATATATATATATATATATAGTCGATTAATTTCATCCAGGAATAAAGCTGTGTAGCTTATTAATATAGTAATATGTTATTACTCCTATTCAGCTCTCCGAACGTATTAATCACTGTTGAATTAATGACTGGAAATATATACACATAATGTTATATGCCCTTATAATATTAGGAGTATATATAGCAAGAACAATAAATAATGACTTTAAATTGGTGCGTCTATGTATGTGTATCCTTTTAATTATGCACATATTTACTATGTAATCCAGTTTAACATTTAAATTTGCTGTAATTATCTGTTACTTGGGTTAATTAGTTTTGTTTGATGATGACTCCTAATGTATTATAGAAGTGCACATTTGCAAATTGTTAACGTTGCTTAATAAAATATATGAAAAATTAGTTTAACATTTAAATCAAAGAATCGATAATAATTTATGATACATGCAAAATAATATATGATATAACAGCTTTTCTTTTATTTATATAGGCCATTCTATATATATATATATATATATATTCAGGATCTACTTTAACAGTAAAGCTACGTAGTATTAAGGACACACACACATATATATATACATATATATATATATATATATATATATATATTACAAGTAAGCTCTACATAGGTGTCAATGTTTAAGTCCTGCAGGAAATCATCAGACTAAATGCAATATATATATATAGGACTAAAAGTATAAATATGTATATATATATATATATATATATATATAATTAAAAAAATGTTTTTAATATTTGGATATCTTGATATTTTTATATTTTTAATATAAAACTAAAACTAAAAATACATTAATCACCTAAAAAGTAATGTAATAGATTCGTTTACACACTTTAAAATGCAACTACATTTTTTGTAAGTAACGGATACATTTTATTAGACAGACAAACAACACAGGTAAGGTGGACTTTTTTTCTTTTTTTTATTTAAAACTAATATAAGTTAGCAACACATTTATACGGAACAAAACTTAGGTTTAGTATACGGAACGTTTATGTTTTTGTGTTTTAAGGGAAGTGGAGTCTGATCAACTCTGCTGGGAATCCATGAAATTAAATACTGTCTTGTTTTTAAACTCCCGAAACAGTTTTCCATGGTAAACAACTAATTATCTCTTAAATAATGTTAGAAGCACACTAATATAATAACTGTAAAAGTTAAATTGACTTACATGATTGCTTTTCCACTGAAAGACTTGGGACTTAATTTTGTTTTTGTTTTTTTAAATTTTTGTTTTATATAGTTTTAATGGATGTGAAACTTCCAAGACTATATATATATATATATATATATATATATATATATATATATATATATATATATATATATATATGTCTGCTATCTTTCCGTATTTCAGACTTGTTTTTTTCTAAGAAATCGATTATTATATCTGAACATAAGTTTAGGCTTTGTAAACGTAACTGCCACTTATGCAAATATCTGTCAATTTTACTTTCTACTAGAAAACCGCTTAGAATAGGTAAACAGATAAAGCAAAACCAATAAATGTATATAAATTTATGTTATTCATCTGACATGTTATGATGCTTTTTTTCTCAAGACGAATGACACAAATATTTTTTATAATTATTTCACTGTAATTCATTTTCAATTCTATTCGGACATATAAAATACGATTATGCACAGTTTTAATCTCAATGTGAGCAATTATAGGCCTGTATATTATCAATTCCTGAAATTATTCTCACGGTACTACAAGTTTAAATATATGTCCAGATTTACGTTTCCGTAAGCTTCGATTTATTGTGATGAAAATACATCAGTGTACATATTTCACATTATGCTGAAACACCGGGTTGAATCAGAACTATATGATGAAACAATAATAAGAATGCACCATACTAATATGGCTAAACGCAAATGAAATTCGTTAAAATCAACAAGATTGCATATGTTGGACGTGCTCTATTAGGTGTTGCTTTCATTAGTATCTCCGATAGAATTAGATAATAACATAAAGGGCCAAGCGAAAGGTTTCAAATCCAGATCGATATCCTGGTATTAATACGACATGACTCAAACATGTCATCAACACCACCCTACAATTAGATATCTTTCACTGAGATAATACAAACTGAATTTCTATGCGGTAATGTATGTTTAGTAATTTTTCTTTATACGCCTATTATAAGGTATTAACCCATCTCTCTTTTTCAGTGTTAGTGGAATCTCAGAGTAGGTTATACTATCAAGTCTTGGTAGGGTATATTGTTTACGATAGGAGGGATATACCGAAAACATACCAGCTATACTTCGTAGTGGAATTCTCTCTTAATCAAGAATGAAACAATGTCGGGTTACAAAAACATGGTTAAAGTTTGTAAAATATTATTCAAAATATAAACTGTCAATTTAAAGATCACTCTTTCAGACAATACATATTTAAGTGTTGCCGGTCCTTCAGAACCGCTGGAACATGATGATTACTATCATGATCATCATGATCATCATCATGATCATCATCATGATATCATCAAGATGATGATGACGATGATGGTTATTACAGGGATGATGATAATAAGGAGGATAATGATAATGATGATGATGATGATTTGAATTTGTCAGTCGACGGTTCACCCCAAAACTACAGTTCAAAATCTTTAAATATACTATGCGACACACTTCTTATTGAACTTCACTTTAGAGCTTACATCTTTACTAGTGTCTAGGCGGGGGTAAGTTGGTGGCTTGAATACCACCTCAATATAACAATAAAAAAAGATCAACGCCCATTAATAGAACATATTTTATATTACCTCTTTTCATTAGTATTTCAAAGATTTAGCAAAGATTCGGTTCGTGCGTAAAGATAAACGAATGAGTGTATGAATAAAAGTGCTAAGCATTTTTGAAAGAATATACATGAACACATACGTCTTATATACTTTGAAAAATGTCATGAAGTTTATGCATCAATGTAATGTCTGGTGCCTTTTACCTATAAATAAAATCACTGATGGTATATTTGACATCCGAATCACTGATAATATTGTCGAACGCAGATTATATTTTAAATAGACTTAACATGTGATAAAAGCAAAGATGCATGAGCTATCAACTCGAAGTCAAGAATATGTTTTTATTCTTGCGGATTTAATGTAAACTGACACATTTTATGAACTCGTTAAATGATAAAATATTTTACATTTGTGTTCGTTGTATCGATCAGAAGATGTAAGTATATGTATAAGCAACGGATATTAAACTGGTGCGTCCATTCTATCTGTTTAACACGTTATTTCAAATTTAACGGTGTCAGACTGACAAATGAAATGGCTGACAGAGAAAAATATATTCTTATTGACGTTAACAGACATATCTAAAATACTATTTCAAACTGATATATACGAGTATTATATTTCAAATCACAGACGGACGTACAAGTCAACGGATCGACCAACATACACTCCGAGTGGCACTATTTAGATCAAACGGTGACAACGACTCATTTTACATTCGTTTTTGATTAGCTTTTTTGAAAAAAAATGTCGTTTCTTATTACTTTTATTTCCAATAAGATGGCCCCCTTAATTTAGTTCAATTAAGGATTTTTTTCTGAGGCAAGAGTTTTCTCTTGCCTCAGAAAAAAATCCTTAATTGAACTAAATTAAGGGGGCCATCTTATTCGATGTATCTATATAGATACAACGTTTCTTGTAAGGATATGTCGATGTAATTATACATAGTCGTTCATACGTGACTGTGATTCTGACTTTAAAGTTACATTAAACTTAACCTATAAATATATCTAAAGTATGACAACCGTACAGATAAATAAACTGAACGGCCAATGTACGTGATTAACTCACAGAGAGTCCTGGATACATTATTAAATGATAGTTCAAAGTTAAGTATTAACAACGGTAATAACGTTTTATAATTATGTGTAGACATATTAAAAATATGTATACAATAAATTGTGATGTGTAGTGATAAACTAATATGGGGTTTACATCTGTCTGTTGACTTATAAAAATATACAGCGGTGTGTAGATTCTCTGCTGCATATTGATTCTCTGAAAATAATACGGCTATAAAGAGGCATGTCTTATGATAATAAGAGATAGGCGCAAACACATCTGTTGCTAGACATACGTAGACGGCGTTGACAACGACTCATTTTACATTCGTTTTTGATTAGCTTTTTTTGAAAAAAAAATGCCGTTTCTTATTACTTTTCTTACCAAATAATTCTAAATAGTATATTGAAAGATGCATGTCATTATTAATGTATCTCTGGGTCAGTATATTTTTAATTGAATCAATTTTAGAACCCGAATTTTAAGATCATGTTATTTTGTTATTTCGATTATTTGGACTACTATTCTCATGTTATGGGTTATTCACATCACTTCTTTCTCGATCTAACCCTTGATCTTCTTAAGTTGTGTCTTGTTGAACTCGGCAAACTTTATAAGAAGTTTTTTTTTCTTTAGAACATTTTCTTCGACCAATCAATATGTGTTTATCAAACTTACTATAGATATTTTAAGTTCAAATAATTATATATATTATTCAATTTTATTCAAATATATGCTCTTCTCAAAAAGCGAGACAAATGTATCTCACCCTCTTTTGAACAGTTATTCTCAAATGACCCCCCTTATCTAACAACCCGAGGAAATACGTATATCTATTGTGATTATGCCTCGCTTTTTTTAGGTAACTGGGTGATCATATTCACATCGTCTACAATCTGCTGTAAGAGATACTTTATCCTGTAATGTAAAAGAGTTGATATAAATTATCAAACGGATTTAAGATGTCAATCATTTGACGTCAACGTTGTTGAAAAAGAATAATTACAAAAATGTTTATATATTAATATATATATATATATATATATATATATATATATATATATATATATATATATATGCGTGTTTATATATGCAATGATCCCGCAACCACCAGATTTGCACTTGTGTCTATTATTCGAAGTTCTTGTACAATTGTTTAATTTTATTCTGGAGACCTAAAGCAACATTTGTGCATTGTTTATTTTTAAATTCAAACTTACTATTTGATCTTTTTATACACATTGAGCATTCTAATTGTTTACAGGGCAAATGACATATATCCAACCCAATCTACACACACACACATATATATATATATATATATATATATATATATATATATATATATATAATATATTTCATTAAATATGAAAGAAAACTCCTGTCTATATATTTACGCTTTGATTATTTCCAAGTTCTTAATAAATATTTGTGTTTCAGGCAGGAACTGGCTAAAGTAATTACATACACGCTATTTACCTGTGTACGTTATGATCCATGCTCATCCATGATCAGGTGTGGTTTGGGGTTGTCAGTTATGGTCACGTTACTAAACATATTTATAGAAGTGAAAGTGTTCTTTTTCCAGGAATAATGTCCTATTTACTAAGGTTTAAATAAAAACACGACTATTAACAAAATACATTTTGATAACAGTGATACTATCCTTAAATGCGTGTAGCAACTAATATTGTACCGTGACCATAGTGGAGAACACGAAATTAGTGAAGAATAAACTATTACCCTTAACTATGTTTAGCAACGTTTCACTTACTGATACCACTAAACAACGATGAAAGATGCATCGCCCAGAAAACAACAAGTGTTATTAGGTAATTGAAAAAGAAATGAGCAGAACAAAAGTTTCTAGACATACGTTGTTTATCATATTTAATGAAACATAAATGCACATCCACACATATATATATATATATATATATATATACATACATTACTTAACTGCCCCATATCTGCTAAGATAAATCCCCCGAACAGAACTGTTTAACGCCGCTTTAATGTTCACTAAGGATATGTATTTGGCATCGATTAATAAATATTTCCAAAATCACAGTTTTCCTTGCGTATTTCAATAGAATTCTAATGGTCCCAACCTTCCAGCTCATAGTTCAAAATTTAAAAATATCAGACTTTGATTTTATCCATAGTTATTAGACGACAATGAACTGAGATTCTTGGAATTAAAATTTCTTTTTGACACACTTAAAGCATATGCAGTAAATGTAATACATGTAAGAGAATTAATATCATGTAATTAGGTTTGATCACAATTAGAATAAGGATGCATTACATGAGGTTCTGTGTTATTATATTAATCTTTGTAAGAAGACTTACACGCTGTGCATTTTTTTTCCTTTTAGAATAATAACATTTTTTTAATATATATATATATATATATCTACATATATATATATATATATATATATATATATATATATATATATATATATATTACTAACTGATTGGCGACTACGAATCAGTGGCGATTTGTGTTCGGGGTTCGTGCCTACCCTCCGTTGAGAATTAGTTCCTAGACTGAACATTGCGTTAGCATGAAACATCGATGTCTCTAGGTATTTAAATAATTAATATTTATTCATAAAAATATTATTGTGTATAAGCCCCCTCCCACAAAGGCTGGGCACTTTCGGGTAGCTTTAATAACAAGCAGTACAAATAGATATATGCACGATCCGAGCGACGTTTCGTAGATCACTCTAACTGCCGCCGATTTTCGCTATTAACAGTTAAAGTTCCTCTATATTTACTAACTGATTGGCGATGGCCGTTTGGATATGGTCCCCGACTACGAATCAGTGGCGATTTGTGTGCGGGGTTAGCGCCTACCTACCGTTGAGAATTAGTTCCTAGACTGAAGATTGCGTTAGCATGAAACATGGTATTTAAATAATTAATATTTATTCATAAAAATATTATTGTATATATATGTATATATATATACTTTTATATTTATACAAAAATTATTGGTTACATCTGTGAATACCTGTGTCGGTTGTACTCTTCACAGAGAGTTAACCTCTTAAGACCAAAGAAGGCAAGGAAGCATGTAACCAATATTGTTTCTATAAATAAACATTTATACTAAAGAACAGCTCTACTTACTATTGAGCACTTTTTATAAACACTAGAGTTTCAACGGATTAACATCTACATAAACTAATACAATACGTGTACTATATATATATATATATACACATATATATATATTAACATTATTATAAGAAGCAATTATTATAAATTATCATGTATTATTATGTTCATTATTTATGTTGTTGTTACATGCTCCATGAGTGATAGTTTTGTTTCTTAGTGAAAAATTAATTCTTAATGGAATTAAACATTGCAATTTTTTTTTAGATCATGCGATACACTAACTTACAACTCATAAAACAGTGCATCATACACACAATTGCTTTAATTGTGAATGCATATCCCACTCTTAATATTGATGTATAGAATACAATTATGCTGTCGTCTAGCAGAGATAATGGTATTACATATTAAAAGTCTATTGTTTCATTTTTCTATGAAAGTGACATAACGCCTATCAAAATCATGTACTTCGAATACGTATAAAACATATTCGATTTTAATTACAGCTTCATTTTCTAAAACGTGTGAAAGAAAAACAAAGTAGAATTCACATAATACACGTGTTCTTATCAACTGTGACATGAGGATACCAATACATGCGAATAAGTATGTGTACTATCTCTGAAATATATTACTTAAAAATCAATAAAACCTTGATACTTTCGTAAAAATTGAAATTATCACTAAAAAACAGTAATTCAACTAGGAAAGTTGGTTGTATTATCTCGTCTAGTTTTGCATATCTGGAAGTTAAGGGAAGGGACATCTGATTTCGTAAAGATCTTGTGATCGCATCAGTTTACCGCAGTTAAAATCGTATTCTGTAATTGAATCACACACCGAAATATTGAAATCGCTATATTGTATGCACATAATTAAGCAAAATATACTATAATACTCGTAATTTTGAGAAACTTGCATTTTCATAATCTATCGAAACTATAAATGCGTAAATGATCAGTCTAGAATATATGCGGATGGAACACGTTGTTTAGTATATAATTCTCCCTTTCTGCTAACGTAATTTTGATTGGCATGCTTTATTACCAGCTTTTATTGTTTACTATCAGCTAATTCAATATATGTTTCACCCAGAAAATATTATTAAATATCAAAGTTGCCTGTGAGAACATAGTAGAAATATACATAATCACTTAATTAGAAGACAATTTTGACCTGGCCACTCAGCCTTTCGTTTATTGTAGATAGTGGCTATTACATATTATTTGTATAATTCGTAATACTGTTCTCATATTGAATGTTATGTAAACATGAAGTAGGTTTCATTTTAAGTTATGCATACGATAGATGATACGCCAAATGAACATGCTGAGGGGCAGAAAGGAAAGTGAAAATCGCTTGGATTTTATTTTGGGCACTCCAGAATCTATGGCCATTTGAAACAAAATAAGTATGTAGTAAAAACAGAAAATCATGCTGATATAAAAAGGTAATCGTCGCAGATTGTTTCCCTTATAAGTCCCTTTGAGTGATATGTCTGGCAGTTGTCTCCGGTAGCTATCTCAAGTGGCCAGTGCGTCGGTTATCCGATGATGACTAGAAAGACTGGAAACCGATATTTCCGGTCAGGAGCAAAAGGTTCCATGGGATGGGAGCAGATTTGAGCCTGACAGGAATTTCGTTTTTCTTAGAGCTATCGGTCATATACAGTTGAACGTGTTGGGAGTCAGCAACAGATGGTCCTTTGTGTCGGATAAGACTTGTCTTCACTTGACCGGTATAAAGATATCGTCTTTTTCAAGTCTACCATTTAACCAAAGAACACGGTAATCTTTTGTAACCCCCAACAAATACACCTGTTATTTGTTATAAACTGGACTTACCTCAGGATGAGATTGTTTGTTACAGCATTGACTGATGTGAATAATAACATTGAACCAGCAGAACGCCTGAGACGATCACAGCCAGTTCAGTAAATGCACTACATATAGATTCACCGTTATTTGAACACTAATTCGTTATCATATTCTTCGTTGTAATAATAATAGTACGATTGTTTTATTACGACCAGGATATAGCTGATTGAACGAGAGAAAGCTACCTACGTTGATTACATAAAGAAGTCCGTTCGAAATTCTTATAAAATATGAAAAACTATATATATATATATATATATATATATATATATATATATATATAGTGTTGTAGTATAATACATCTAAGTTTATCAACATATGTTTCCTTAAGGTGTTCTACCGATATAGTTTAATCGCACAAAATGCACGTTAAAATATGCCGTAGCTTTAGGATTCATTAACGTTTGAATTAGTCATACTATGCAATTATGAAAAAAATTGACACATCTTTTACACTTGTTTTATCTATCACTCTCACTGATACAATCGTGACCGTAACAGTGACTCAGTTTTGTATTCTAGGTGAATATACATTAAAATAATCCGATTCCACGACGATCGCGTGCGTTTCGACTAGTTGATTTGCCATTCTCTCTGCGCCAATAATCTGTATAAATATCTGCAAAATGTGTGTGTTGACGCGGATGGTCTGGAGCACATGTAAATGCCTAGTCGACATTTCTTCTCGTTTTTTCTTCGGGAAAAACGTTTTATTAATACAAGATCTAGAGTATATGTTGTGCTTTGACCGACACTTTAATAACATGGTGTATATAAAAATGTACAATAAGTAGTCGTATCTATAATTCATATTATAAATAACTAACACTGTAGATTGTATATTAGGCTGCGACCGTATGCCATATAGTTTATAATTTTTTTATAGCAGGATGACTAGCTATCTCATCAAATGCATTGCCGAGACATTTAAAATGAAGTAAACTGATATTATCTTGGTAAAATCTTCCGATAGTGCCACTTCCTATTGTATAGCCTACTTATTTTACTTGTAATTTAAAATTATTTAAATCATCCTTGCATTTAAGTATTTATTTTTTTGTTATATATATATATATATGTATATATATATATATATATATATATATATATATATATATATATATATATATATTAAGTTGTATGTGTGTGAGCGAGATCGATCTTGGCAGCATTTCTCCTTTGAGAAATATGAGCTTAAATATTACAGACAATGTGGGTGTGCATGTTTTTATTTTGCCCTGTTCTTAGCTCCTTATAATTTCTAAGGTGTTTATATGACACGGACTCCGCTAAAACTATTAATGAATACTATAAAATACACGTTCTATTGTTTAAAACAACTCCTGAAGGTATGTGTAGATGGATCCAAGATCACTAGGGTCAAACACATATACAGCAAACACATCACCTGAATCAAACCAGCGCCATACAGAGACACATCATCACACACAATAAAAATATAAAATCCGCCGAACATCGGAAAATACTAACCAACAACACTCGAATTATACACAGAAATATCTGCATTAACCGACTTAAAATATTCGAAGCACTATATATTAGAAAAATGCAACACACGATAAACAAAATCGCATTTACGACCGGCATTAATGCCCTTTCCGTATTTTACAATTAACACGTATTTAACAATTAACACTTAAAAAAAAATCTATACATATGTAAATCAATAAAACATAAATGAATTACAGAATGAGGAAGAAAAAGAAGCTATAAAATAGAAGCGGAAAAAGACCCATATTAGCTAAAATCAACCTCCTGAAGATGGACGACACGTCCGAAAGCGCTCAAGATTTGACCCAAACCATAACGATGGGTGCTATACTGCACCAGCTACTACCACCCGATCGTAAAATCGCTCCAAGAGTCGAACGACTAACCAAGAAAATTTCAAAAAAGCAGAACTCCGAGGATTTTAATGAAGCCTGTCTTAATATATATATATATATATATATATATATATATATATATATATATATATATATATATATATATATATATATATATATATGTATGATTGTTAATATATATTTTTCACTATATAATTTCATTAATTTATGTTTACTTACCTATTCCAATCTTAGGTAGATATTGTCAACCAATTACATATATAAGTAATCAAAGTTCATTCACACGCCAAATCCAAGATTTCTATAATTTTCTTACAACACATTTTCAAAAAAGATACATTCTAGTGACCGTTATTTTAACACCTGTTTTACTTAAAGTAAACGAACTAACACCTCAAGCCTGTCAGATAATACATACAACGTCTGTAATTTAATAAAACAAATCATACAACGTATTGAGTGGGATATGATAGACCCACGTTCAAAAAGAACACTTTGACCTCACGTGCGACCATTGGAAGTCCGCTATCTTGAAATAATTTTTAAATTTCAATTTTGATGAGGCTTCATCAGTTCCTGTACAACGTTCCACAAACGTGAAATGCAATCAATATTTTCGTAGTTGTTTTTTATATATTATTTATTTTTTCAGATATTTTCTATTCGTTGATCATGTAATTAAATTGAACATATCTAGGTTTGCCTTGGAATGTAAAAAGCGGTGTAGCCTTTACCATGTATGTGTAACTATTATTCGGCTTATTAATATTTCATCGTTAAACTACGACAAACCATACGTGAAATTTCACACAAACAAGTGATAAATATTTTCACTAAGCGTTGTTGTTGGGATTAAAGCCTTTATTTCCTTTCTTCCAACTATTTATTTTTTATTTTAAACTCCTTTATTCAAAATGTATGTTCGTTATTTTACGTTTTCAACCTAAACAACTAAACGAATGAATTTCCATCCATATTAATACAGAATAAACACGACGAATTTCGACGTACGTGTTATTGATGTTACATATGTTAATTAAAATGCCAGTGTGAGGCTGACTATGTGGGTCGTACTTTTTTGCGTTTTGAGATTAGAGTACTACACCATTTTCATGCTTACTTACGCAAGACATGGAGGAGAAATACATTAACAATAATACACAGGCGTTTACTATGTACATCCGGGTTCTCACAGATTCATAAGTCGTACATTGGTTAGCCCAAGTATGGCAATACAATATTTTGTGATGCATATTGCGATAGGTACTTCCGCGTTTTGCACATGCCACGTTACAAATACCACTTTAGTCTCGTTGAGACCGTAATCCTAATCAGGCGGAGTTTCTTTCTTTGAAAGCAAATATAGTTATTACAAAATGCAGACTTATTGAGAGTGTTCTAAAAAGGCAACCTATTCGCAAATATACTTTCTACTTAACTAATCTCTGCTTTCCAGAAATTGCCTTCTCCATGTTTTTAAAACTTGAGCGATATTGATCATTTCTTCATTTCTTTCATTAAATACACGTCACTTGATACATAAATCACTAACTAAATAGATATTCGTTGACGTACATTTTAAAAATGTGACGATCGAAAGACGCCTCAGATTATACGTATTAGTTTATTGCTCTTTTGACTATTTTATTACTGTTTTGCCTCTTTCCTTACTATTAAGTGTTGTCTTCTCCATTAAGTATACGCATTTACAGTGTGCAACCTACTACGAAATTAATATACAATAACACTGATTTTTATGCTAATTTTTGTTCATACTAGCATATATATTTCAGTATATATATATATATATATATATATATATATATATATAGTGTTGTATTAGTTTCTGTAGATGTAAATCCGTTGAAACTCAAGTGTTTATAAAAAGTGCTCAATAAGAAGTAGAGCTGTTTATAAGTATAAATTTGTATTTATACAAACATTATTGGTAGCATATGTGCATACATGTTTCGGTTGCACTCTTCGCAGAGAGTCAACCTCATCAGACCAAGGATTCAGAGTAATACAAATTTATACTTATATATATATATATATATATATATATATATATATATATATATATAATTGAAATGAAACAAAGATATTAAAAAAACAAAACCACATGAACCTTTGAGATTGAAACTGCAAGAAACCTCATAACTCCCAAACACAGAATGTTTGCACTAGAACTAGAAGATACTAACTTAAATATTAGTGAAGGTCTAGGAAGTCGGAAATACCGACGAGTAAGAGGAATAACAAGACCTACACTGGAAAGATCCGAGGATAACTGGGACTTCTGGGAGGCTGATTTTAATTCAAATTCTAGAGAAATCCAACAGTCGTTTTCCAGCGATAAATAAATAGTAAGCAGTTATTTTGATAACGCCACATCATTTAGAACAGTTATTAAAAAGTGCAGGATAAACAAGATAAACAAGACACAGAAAACAGTAAATGTAGAATTTACATATAAAAAACGTTACACTAAATCACATGATAAGTAATGCAGAAAACTAGTCCTAAAAGAAATAGTAAATAATTATGATTATGTTGGGAATAATGCACAGTCTTCACGTTGATCATGAAGACAAAGGTTAAAACCACAAATCGGCGTTAGTAGTGGGAAATGAGAATCATACAATTACCTAGGAATCGAAATAGAAACGGACAAAGTCAACCAAACAAGACTATTGGATGTGATAATTATTTTTAAAGCCTTTATTTCCTTTCTTCCAACTATAACTGCCAAATTGTAGATGTCACCGTTTAAGCAGGTCCAAGTGACAGAATAAATAACAATTTACATGTCGCTTTCCAAAATCATCATGGAAATGTGGAAACTGAAAGGAATTAGTATACTACAAAGCGGTAGCGCTTGATGTATATACAGCCTTTGACAAAGTCTGCCATGATGGTCTTCTCATGCTAATTCATTGTATGGGATTACTGAGTGAATACCTAATATTATCAGATCTTTCACATCAAAAAGAAATATTTAGTTTATCCTCAATGACAGTTCATCTAAGCAAGATAACATAATGTGGGTGTACCCAGGTAGCAGTTCGTGGCAATCTATTGTTTCTGATTTTCATAAACGACCTCCCTGATGAACACAACGCTTACTCTGGACATGTGGGAAATCAGACGCGAACATATCCAAGGCAATGAATTAATCGTTAGAAAATGACTTCAGTCTATAGTTAAATGGGAAAATGGATGGATGGTAACATTTAGTGTCACTAAGACAATGCTCTGTTACGTTAACATCTACAAAGAACTCTTTCAATCATCGACTACCATGGCTATTAACACTTTATATTAAAGTCAAACGTTAAACTCCTCGGCCAAACATTCATAAGTAACATTAATTTGAACAAATAGATAGAAAATATTGCAAAGGCTACTGCAAAGAAAAGTAGGCTCCCTCTACTGTGCACGAAAACTTCTCACACTTAACAGTATTCTATATCGCTGCAAAGCAGCCATCCACCCATGCAGTGAATAGTGTTATCCCATCTGGTCTCGTGCACAATCTACTAGTTTCTCCATTTTAGACAGGGTCCAAAAATCAATTCCTACTCTTATAAGTTCTTCACTATCGGCTTCGCGTACGCCCCTGCCCCATCGCCGCTATATTGCATTATTGTGCTTGTTTTATAAGTACTTCCATGGAATGTGATCCGATGTTATAGTTGCACTTGTGCCCCCTCTACGTAAATACGCCCAACCAACTTGACAATCAGTTAAATCCCATAATAGTTGTAATAGCTTCTTTCCTCGGGATTGTCAGCTTTTGGTACTCTCTCCCTCTCTCTTTCTCTCTTGATTTTAGAGTGATGGGGGAATGCAATAAAGATACATTTACAAAAGACGGGGCCACGCCCTCTCTACTACTCATAAATCATAGCGTTACATTAAAAAAATATTTACTTATATTACTTCGTAGTAAAACTTTATTGATGGCAGCACGCATTATAGCAGACTCGTTGAAACAACGAACGCATAGATATTAAAGGCTACATATGACACCTTAGAAAATAACCTCTACTCTGTAGTTGAATAGCGACGTAAATAGCTAGTAACAGTAAATACTAATAAGACAAAGCTCCTTTTAACTTTAACAATTGCAAGGATCCTTTTCAACCTCAAATTGCTATGGCTTATAACATTTTAACGGTGTCCATTATAGAAACTACTCGGTTTAACATTCACAGGTAACATTAATAGGAACACATACATATGATGCATTGTCAACGCTGCTACAAAGTTAGCCACCATTCGTCCATGCATATACTAGTGTTGTCTCATCTGGACTGGTGAACAAACCACAGTTCTCGGCCTCTTAGACAGGATCCAAAAAAGCAGTCTTAAAACAAATAAGTCCCACTAAGATTCAGCCCGTGTTCCCTCGCCGCAATGTTCTTTCTACTACTGACCCAGATTTTACTATACACGTGATTTTTCTAATCCGATCTTACTAACTGGTCACGCATCTTCAACTGTAACATTTTGTCTACATCACCTATCTTCTCTTATATTTTTTTATAATTTTATACATTTTAAAATGTTGACATTATAGTGTACTTTATTTTCCTAAATTATCGAATCTCCTCAGACGATTAGATTACATCTTAGCCATGCTTTAAAGAAAGAATAATAACATACTTTTACTTATCAAAATTCCATGTTTTAAACAATTGATTATTTAATAGATATTGTATTCTATACGATATTTATTCTCATCACTTCTATTTTATCAAGCTTTAAAAATAATGAGTCACCCCTAACTAATTGCTTACACCATGATCCTAAATACATTTATCAATGTGTCAGAATGAAGGGTTTTAACTCCATGGATAGTTCAATGTCTAGTAACTTCAATTTACAAAGTCTGAAACATTAGTAGACATATGCACCTATTTAATAATCAGTATTTGTCAATACAAACACCCAGAAGAGATGAACTAATATAAAATTGTAGTATATGTGTGTAGTGCTATCATCTCAGGAATTTAACACATTGTCCCATTTTAACACAATTATATTTTTCAGTCGAGCGATGGCGATCCTACCTCATAGTTTCACTGCATTGTATTATTCTATATACGAACAACCTACAAGAGTTGGCATGAGTTACGTCTAACTGTATTTACGAGTCTTGAAACGGCAGAAGGTTTTCGTATTAAGTTTTATCTAAGTGTACATATCTTGAATTTGATGAATGACTAAATAATATCAAGAGGGTAGCCATTATTTGACAACATCTTACATATTGGTCTTATTTGTTCGTCGAATTTTGATTGTGAACAAATTATTAGGGCTTTGTGTGTTAAAGTCCAAATTAAGTTTGACTTGCGTTTGCTTTGACAAAATAAATCCCAGCGAGTAAATGGTCGTGTAAACGTAGATTTACGTTAAATTGATTTAAGGTTACACTGTTGAGTTGACGTAGGCAATACATTAAGGAAAGCGTAAGTGTATTTACGCTCTCCTTCATAAGTACATATTTATGCGTGATGCCTGTTATTTAGTTAGAATAATAATTATTTGCTTTTGTTTGAATATTGTACTGGCAAAGTGTATTGTCTATTATCGAAAGTTAACTAAAGGTTTTCTAGGTTAACTTAATGATACTTTCCTCTAGAAATGTACAAAAATATGCGCTCTCCCTGGTCCTCGGACTAGGCTCATGGAAACATTGCCTATTTGCTCATACACTACATAGTTTAAACTTACTCCAACGGTTGTAGTTGCTAATTTCATCGGATATCAAACACACTCTCAGGAATGGAAGAGGACAATAAGTGGCTGATATATTAAATCTCGGCATAGTTAGCTATAATTTCTAAAACAGTGACACAAGTAAATAAGTTAGTAGTACTATAGGATCACATAAATATATCAGTAACCTTGGTCGTTTGAATGTAATTTGAAAAATAGAATGAATCGTTTAATCAGTATGTACTATAGTGTGGCAATATTAGCTTTAAAAGACGAAAGATTTATTTTGCAACCTTGTGTTGTGATGATCCTACCATAGAGAGAATGGGTCTTAACGTGATATTAGTTTTGTGAGATGCGGTATGGACATGAACGGATAGAGCCGGCGGGGCTTATCTCACCAGCTATACCAGAAGGGCTCATAATGTTTTTTTTACTCACTTAACAAATTGATTTGGAAATTGTTTTCTAGAGACGCTGTTTCATATTAGGTGCCGACATGACCCAACTTGTCATTTTTATTCACTGGCATCTAATATAAGCAAGCATGTTCTTTCTGTCATTTATACTATGTGACACGACTAAGCGTGCAAGTCACTAGTAGTGTATTTTAATGGATTCTTCCATTAACCATACATTCCGGGAGCAATTGCTCTTCAGTGTTGAGTAAACTCTAGTATTCGGACTTACTAACATATGTCGAAGAGTCGTTCGCTACAGGCACTCCGAGAGGTACTAGGACATTTCGGTGACCTTTTATTTGTTGAGCTAAAATATATAACCTATTCTCTAGCACGTAGAATGTGTACTATAGTCAGTGACAAACACTTCCGGATTGCCCGACTGGAAGAACTACGGATAATCGTAACAAGAATAATATATCATTTTCAAATAATACACAAACACATACAACTAGAAGAAAACATACAATTAGTACAATTACGAACCACACACATAAAAAATAA
>OY744527.1:133819509-133832009 GCA_963556195.1 Sepiola atlantica | reverse complement strand
TGGGTGTTCTCTTAGTAATTTGGATAACTTTGTTGATCTGTAAAGATGCCTTTCTTGTATAGTCATTTAAATATGCAATAAACAAACGACGCATGTCAATTGTCAGAAATTCATGAAGATCATATTATGTATCAATGTTAATGTTGACTTATCGTCATATCTCCGGGATACCACTTAATACACACTTTTCTACTCAGAAGAACGGTGAAAATATATCCTCTATCACATCGCAATGCTGAGTAGGAAACGTTGGACATAAACATTGCCATAAATTATATTAAGGATGTATAATTATATAATAGTATAATTATGTAACATAAAATATTTATTTTAAAATGATATGAACATACACATACACAAGGAAATTTACTACGTATACATGTACTCTCACACACATCTAAACACAGTGTGTATATGTAAATACATTTGAAAGTTATGCTAAGCAAGCAATTTTCTGTCCATTTCGCTATTAACCATTATATATACAATATCATATACATAACTATCTATTTTTTAGTAATATTAACACATCTAAAGAACGCTTTAGAATATTTTCAAAGATTAATATCGAAATATTATAATGGACATTTTTTGATCAAACTGGATTATATTTTGTCGAGACGCAGGCGAAAATTTTTACATAATGTCTATAACTAAATACACTATATCGACACAGCTGAGTTTAGATTAAACTATATTATATTATTTCCCCGTCGGTTTATCTTTCATGCTTAAGTTTTCAATAACATTTTTGTTTCTATGGAACACTTATGTTAGAAATTAAATTAGCGTATGTTTCAACTTCAATTTTGAAAACAAAGTTGAGTGTTAAATCATATAAATATGTCACCCACCTCATTTGTTGTATTTTATGAAGTTATAATTAACTTTTGAAATAACAACCTCTCCTCGGAAATAAGAAATATATGTTACGCAGGTCAATATGCAACACAATTATAATTAAAAGCCTAAGTTATCATAAAATATCCAGAAAATGTTGTTAAAATCGACATTTGTTGTCGTCTAATACTTTAATATAAACCGCTTTATGAGACAGGAAACTTCTCTTAAAGAGGTTTGAGCGATCAGTCTGTTGATATGTTTCGGTGAAAATATAAATAGTATGTGTATATATCTCTTATTAGTTTGTGGCGTCGGAGAGAAAATACACCAATCAAATAGTTGTTCGCTTCTTTATACTTTACGCATAGAATCAACATTTTAAAAAAAAAACGTATCCAGTCTATTCGATACATGAAGCGTTGAACATTCAAAGAGTCGGATATCTGTCCAGATAAAGCTTAACAACAAGAATAAACATAACCTAAACAATAATAAATTAAAGAATGATATAAGATAATCCATACTTTTTTCATTGCGATTTGCCTTCATCTACACCTACATTCTTGTACGTGTCCCTACCTGAAGAATGTTTCGTCCATTATCCCTAACTTTTTGTTATTTCTTAAATTACATGTTTTTGAGAAAATATCTACATTTCTTAAAGGATAATTCAATGAAATAATATGTTATCTAAAAATGGATTTTGCAGTGAAATCTTCCGGACAACCTATAAAGTGTGGAATGAAAATGAATGAAGCACCCGTCTTTCATTTGTTGCTCATAAAATACAATTCTAGTTAGAAATTACATTTGAATTGACAATTTTAACAATTCAAAATTACTTTAGTATGACAATCTTACAGAATAAACATTGTACCGGATATTCGCCACGCGTCTAGAATTAGGGAGGTATCAAATTATACCGTATGGTTAAAAGAGACGGTTAAAAAACAAACCCAAATAAACTTAAAAACAAAATTATTTCAAGTCACCTAATAATTCACTTTTACAATAACATTTGAAACTATGTTCACAATGTCGCAGCTATATATTTCGTTCTTTTTTAATCTAATATTGAATGGTAATGATGTCTTTAAACAGACAAACAACATGGAATATCTTTTATAGTAGATTAAGAATAAACCAAAAAATAATCATAGCCGAAAGGATTTGAAACAACTAGCTTCCAAGATGATTGCGTTACCCACTGAGACAAGGCGATTGTATTCGTTCTCATGTCTGTGTAGGATATTAATTTCCGGTGATGTTCATATTGCCATTTGTTTTGTTTTTATTTTCAATAATCAAATAAGTTAATGTATGTTATATTCTTGTGGAAAATATTAGACTACGACATTTATATTTCATATTATTATTATTACAATTTACATTCTTTTAATTACAAAACCAATAATAATATTCACGTTACGTTTGTTTTTAAAGAAGAGTTTCGATTGAGCAGTTCGTTTTTGTATGTAAACAGAGAGAGAATGAGAGGGAGATACGTACAGAAAGCGAGTGAAAAACAGGTTTACTGTTCTCGGTAAAGAAGAATGCATTTAAATTCTTCTTTCCATCAACTGATAATATAACGAAGAGGATATTTGTCAATATGTCAGCATTTCTGCCGCCCGTCAGCGAGAATTTTTCTAAACGTAAGAATTATGTTGAGGACACTCCTAACTACTTATTTTACATTAACTAAAAAAGACATAAACTATGAATAAATGTGACGTCAAGAGGGCGATTCGAACTCGTAACGTTGATATATTTAGTCAACCTTGATGTCTTAGGTTGTCTCTCCAGGAACTAAAGTAAACTAGCAAAAATGATAAAAAACCTTATCTAATTAATATACTAAGCGGCAACGAATCTTGTTAAAACGAGCCTATAGACTGTAAACTCCTTTTTTCAATGTTTTAATTACGTAATATGATATATACCAATATTTACAATTAATTAAAAAAAAGTAAAACAAACTTTCAATATTTGAATTAAAGAACATTAAAGTCAATTTAAATAATGTTATATTCGATAGTTTAAATGCTTCCAAATTGCTTTCAAATTTGTGATGGTAAACAACCGAAATGATTTGTGGTGAATAATTAAAAAAAAAAATAATATTTTAAAAATTTCGTTATAAATTTCAATATATATCCGATTGATAGTGAACAAAAACAATAATAAGGTGTAAGTCACACAGAGGCGAGAAACATGTATACAGACGAGAAGTAACAATGTTATCAATATAGTAGAGTGAATCTTACTTTTTGCAGTTTGCTACAAATTAAAACCGAAAACTGAAAATGATTATTTTTTTATTTTTTTTAACGTTATTATCTTTTAAGAAATTTTAAAATGAATTCCAACTATAAGCACATTATATTTTTTTAAATAAATTATTCTATATTTTGGTAAAGTCTGTTATTGTGAGATCTCGTTGTGCCGTGACGAGATTTAAAAAATTCACACTTTCATTCTTCGTGTCTTCATTAGTAAGTAACGAGCTGTTTGAGTTTTTTAATCTTTTAAATGTTACATATTTTTAGTTCAAATGCACAACAGAAAAACATCTAACCATTTGTATTAGTTGATAGCTTAGAGTAGACTGACCATTTAATTTAAAGGGAGCTCGAATCTTATTTAAAACACACGTCATTATGTATATTTAAGACGAAAAATTTTTTCTACGTAGTTTTTAGTTTTAAAAAATCCTCATAGGAATACGTGGTTGCATGTGTTCGTCTCTTAATTGGTTATTTTAAAAGTATAACAAAAGGTTTTTTCACCTTATTGTTAATGTTTCTTTAAATCCTCATAATAACACGTGATTTAATGTTTTCGTACTTCATGTTTTCTTTTTTAAATAACACCTAGACGCACGCGTTCTGATTAGAGTTGTTTTTAATGAGTATTCTATTGTTTTTTATTATTATTTAAAATATACATGTATATGTTACTCAACATGTTGAGGGGAAGGTAAATAGACAGTCTTGTGTGTTGTCAGTTTGCATGGCCCAACAAGATTCCCTCTCGAACCCAATCGTGGCCAACGTATATTACGTTGGCCACCACCCAGCCCTCAAGCTAAAATTGTCTTCCGAGGCAAAGCATCAGAGTGGTCATGTTCAGTTTCAGAAGGCTATCCCCACAGGCATTATCTCCTTTTTCGGGTAAGTGGATTACTGCCGTTGCGATTTAGTCGTTTTGCAGCTCAATGGCAGACAATGTACTGTCTGCTGATTTCTGATTTTTCCCGCCGTCGCAAACATGGAAGTAAACATAAATTAATTGTTTTGGATTAAGATTTGGAGTGAATTAAAAAATGAGTCAAAACAATGTATTTCGGTAACTTACTCATTTGTAGAATTCGGAAATGAGCAGACGGTACATTACCCCCCCCCCTTTTGACTTCGAAGCGACTAAATCGCCACTGCCGGTTGCCTAGACCACCCTTTAAAGGGAATGTCGACGGGCGATCCAGACTACTTTACGAACGTTCCGGAGGGCCCTATGAATTACCCTAGCTATAGAACCGTATTTGTTTCATATTGAGGTTTTTCAGTTTGAAAGAAAATAAATGGTTAATTCGTTGTTTCGCAGCTAAAATGGCGGACAATGAATCGTCGGCCATTTTTCTGAACTTACAAATGAGTAAGTAAACCCAAATAATTTGATACATTCCAGAATAAAAAGGAACATTTGAAATAAGTCCCAAACAATTTTTCGAAATGTATAAGCAACATGCTACCGATTCATTGTCCGCCAATTTAGCTGGGAAACAACTAATTAGCACAAAAAATACCGTCACATTAGAGCACAATCATCGAAGCTTTTAGTAAATGTACATCGTTTACCATCCCCCCGAAAAAAACATATCTATGAAAAAGTAATTTTAATATATAAAGACGGCTTCTCTCCTAAGCTCAGCCAGAAGTTTTTTTTATGATTGAAGATTCGAAGATTCGGGTGTCTAGTGAAATTAAGGTCCCGTGTGCGCAATGAGTTTAGGCACCTAGCAAATAGTCAAATCCGATTCTAAAACATATCATATAGGGTAAACACTTCCGTTGTCAGTAGTTCAAAGAAGTTAGTTGAAACACTTCCGTTGAAAGAAGTAGTTATAACATCGCACGAAAAATACATCCTGATGGAAATTTCGACGATTAGAAACAATTAAAAAAAACTTGCGTATTAAAAGCAATCATAAAAAAACTTCTTTCTGAGTTTAGGAGAGAAGCCGTCTTTGAAGTACACTAGTAAAGAGGGGGTTGTAATTTGATTAAGTCAATCTAAATCTGCAAGCAGTCAGTGTTGAAGGTATAAGTTAAAGGTTATTTTTTGATACAGGCTTACAGGGTGCGGGCGATGATACAGTAAATGTTGGAGCAGACTCATGAGAAGATAATTTTGGCGTTGAGTAGAAGGGTTTGAGTTACAGGTAGGGTTAGTGTGGTGTGTTGGGGTCTGAGTTTGAGACATTATGGTGAAATACTCCTTATTTACAAGGTAAAATTGGACTTTAGGCGTAGAAATAATATTTAATAATATTATATTAAGAATGGGATTAATTATAGGTAAAAGTATGCAAAATCATGTTATTGTAATGTTCTTTAAATAAAAACAAATGTTTAGAGAAAGCCAGAAATAAAATATATTATGTTAAATTTTAAATAAATTTGTAGCTCTCTGATAGAGGCCAACATCCAATTGATTGTAAAGTGATATGTTATAATAGTTTACGGGGTTGAAATTCATGAGTAAAATTTAATAAAGGGACTTAAATATACATAAAGTGTTCAAATAAAGGGTATATAAATTGAGAACTTATTAAATAGAGATTTGTCACATAAGCAACGTACGATTATGAGTACATACATTGTTTAAGGGATATAGGTTAATCATTGTTACAGTTATATGATTATGGTTTAAATTAGCAAATGATGATGGAGATGTGTGTAAGAATACGTGAAGCATCATTATATAGAGCAGACATAAATTAAAGAATAAAGGAAAAATACATATTGCAAAAATGTTAGAGCGACACAATTACAAAAGATGTGTTTAAGATATGGTAGAAGGAGACTTGTAGCTTCAGTGTTATAGAGGATACCTTTGTAGGGGTTAAGGTTAAGACAGCCGAGCACAAGAGTTTAAAAAGTGGGGATAGCCTCCATTTATAAGAACTAACCTAATTTATGTAATTAGTTAAAAAGTGACAACTAGGATATACAAAAAGATGGGAATTGAAATATATATGCATATGGAATATTAAGATTAGTAAATGTGTAATATCAGTAATGAGCGTATTTACGTTAACTAGAAAAATTGAAGGGGTGACCATGTACAAGGTACTATAGAGGAAAATATAACTATTATTAAATTACAAGTTTAAATCCGAAAAAATAAAAAGGGGGTATAGTGATGGTAAAATGTTGGCATTAAATGCAATAAATTAAAATCCCCTCAGTGCACATTTAAATAATAATTCTGAAAGTTAAATGATATGGTGTTCAGTGGAAGTTTAATAGAGATTAAGATAACACAAGTTGAAGTATGTCATGGATAATTATTGACGAATGGATCTTAAAGTATGGCAATATAATACTGACATTTAATTAGCTAGAAAAGTATTGATATTTAAGTGAGGTGAGGTATTTGTTGGGATTATAAAATTGCTATTTTTACATTTTTAAAAGCCATGATTTTAGAAAAGAGTAATTAAAAAAGTTTCTTATATAAATCCCTTGTTTTGAAAAAGTAATTATTTAATAGATATTGTAACATATACAATTTTCATTCTCATCAATAGCGGATGCATATTATTGCACTATATCGAGCATTGACTATTCGTGATAGATTGCATCGTAAATATGTGGTTCCTTCATTTTTCACTATATATATATATATATATATATATATATATATATATATATATATATATATATATATATTGTGCTAAAGGGGCGATTTTATTTCAATTTTTGAAACATGTGCAAATAAATATTTGTTGATGTAGATTTTTAAGAGCAATATTACATACACTTAGTACTTAATTTTACTCACGGGTCCGATGCGTAACGGATACATTTCTAAGTAAAATGCAGTCCTAAGTTGGACGGGCGATATTAAGAATACAATGGCACGGGCGATATTAAGAATACAATGTCACGGGCGATATTAAGAATACAATGGCACGGGCGATATTAAGAATACAATGACATGGGCGATATTAAGAATACAAGGGCACGGGCGATATTAAGAATACAATGTCACGGGCGATATTAAGAATACAATGTCACGGGCGATATTAAGAATACAATGGCATGGGCGATATTAAGAATGCAATAGCATGGGCGATATTAAGAATACAATGGCACGGGCGATATTAAGAATACAATGGCACGGGCGATATTAAGAATACAATGGCACAGGCGATATTAAGAATACAATGTCACGGAGATATTAAGAATACAATGGCACGGGCGATATTAAGAATACAATGACATAGGCGATATTAAGAATACAATGGCACGGGCGATATTAAGAATACAATGTCACGGAGATATTAAGAATACAATGTCACGGGCGATATTAAGAATACAATGTCACGGGCGATATTAAGAATACAATGGCACGGGCGATATTAAGAATACAATGACATAGGCGATATTAAGAATACAATGGCACGGGCGATATTAAGAATACAATTGCAAATTACCGATTACTTCAACTGGGAGCTGCCTGACGGAACAAACACATACTACAGTCGTGGATTAAATAAAGGGTTCTGTTCGAGATTCTGTACCCATTCCCGAGTTCAACAGACATATTACGAGTTCGACATTATTAACCTGAGGAAGGTCAGAGGTTTAAATTCCGAAATGTTGTGAGAATAACCCCTAAGTTTAGATAAGTAGTCCAAATGATACAGATTATCAATTTTCTCTCAAATATTTAGAAACAAAATGTATCTATAATACATTTTTGTCACATCCTATATACAGTTAAGTTAAATATTCCGCATATTCTGTGACGATTATAGTTTTAGACGAAAAACCCGCATATGCTAATATGTTTAGGCAACCAATTTGGCCAATTTCCTCATGTGTGTTTGCGAGAATATATTACTTTGTACTGGATTTTCTTTATGATTTGGCATTTATTTATAGCTCAGCAACTTTTTTAGAGAAAGTCATCAACACAAGAAGTTCGAGGTTTTTCATTCATGCAAATGTCTACTTTCCTCGTTACCCTCTTAATGCATTCATTATATCAGCCTCGCCCCGACATTGTTTTAATTTGTAAGCTCTTGTTATCGTTCTACCGTGTATTCTCTTCTATTCTATAAACAAGACAATTTGTTTCGCATTCCCGATTGACGGAATAACCTAATATCAATGTGGCTTCGAGAAACGCCATGCGGTGTTCGGAGTCTACACACAAGTGGTTTCCTAACATTATTCAGATGGTAACTATTCATGTATTTATTTTTTAAATTCCTTAGACATTTTTCTCATTATATGATCGATGCAACCACAACAAAATAGATTACCCAAATACAGCTGGTCACATTAAGTTATTTATTTATGTTAGCTTCTTCTCTTTATCTCTGCATTGTTGTTTGCTTCCACAATAACGCGCTCATACATAGGTTAATATTCCGTCAAACCCGTAGCAGGAAAATTATCGGAATGTTTTTCTATGTTTTCACAATCAAAATACGTAATTTATGTGCATGTATTTATTTTCATCTCTAGTTGTTTCCCCTTTAGTTACATGATCTCTACAAAGCATACATTCTTTTAACACACATTGGACTTCTGCACCGATTATAGCGTAGGTTTGTTTAAGGAAAAAATAACTTATAGCTTAAAATGTGCTTTCTTATCTGCGATTTGTGACAATATGCAGCTGACATATACATCGTTTATTGTCCTTCACCCGTTTTACGTCATTCGCTTTACACACTATTCGTTGTTGCTACGTTAAGTGAGTCGGTTTCCAGGTCGACAAAACGTCTTCGGAAATAGGGAAGGCATTCGATGATCATGAGAAAAACGATTAATCTCCGGGTTTTTTAATGCGTTTGTCTTGTTATAGAATGTTTTTCTATTTGCTATTTTATTAGATTTTCAAAGCGTTTCATTTCATGACATCGTGTATTATTTCCCTATAGGCTATATCTGTATCAAATCGTTTGATTATGTGTTTTACTCTCTTTCAAAGCTTTTCGGGTAGGCCAACATTACCATAATAATTCTTACACCCTTTTTCCCACGGGCTTTTCAACAAGCATATTTTGTTTACATTAAATGATGTACTAATTGCACAGGAGCAATAAATATAATACTATAGCATTTAGTACGTTTTATATGTTACCAAAACCGCTATCAATACCCTTGGCACAGCAAGTTCGTGAAAACTGGGCACGCCTCGAGAGCAATAACTTAAATCTGTTTTGTTGTAGTGGTGTATACTAGACAAACACACGGCATTGTTTTAGATCAATAGTAGTAAATATACAGTATTACATTTGGTGAGTGGTATATCTAAGACACAAGTGATAAATACCTAGAAGAACAGGTGTGTTTAACCTAAGCATAACTCGCGAAGACGACACGCCACTATTTGTGTTTTACGGTGTTTCATACTAGACAAGAATATCGGTGTTGCCCATAAGCAATAGTAGTAATGATACAGTATTCTATTTGGTAAAGATATGGGTTATCCAAAGAGTCAACATACCTCACATAGAGCAAGTCGCTACCGACTCCATCTTCCCCGATATCAAACACGTAACTGCGTTATGTTATGGGGCTATAAAATGTGCAATGAACTCTGCGTTACCAATGTGCAATGATACTAGTTATGAAGTATTATATCTGGTAAGTGGTAAATGTGAATCAAAAAGGGCCAAACACCTAGATTGATAACGTGTGATTGAACGCCGCATTGCATTCTGAGTGTCTCAATATAGAGTAGTATACTAGAAACGGAATACGCTATTGTCCAAGTGCAATGCTTGTGATAATAGAGTATTATATGTATTTAGTAGTATAGCTTAATCTAAAAAGATTAATTCACAAGATTAGATAAGTGGAATTTCCCCACAGCAACACCATATATTTTCTTGGTATAGCGTTCTATAAAAGAAAATAACACGCCATATTTCCCGGGAGCGGTAATAACTGAAATACAGTATTTAATTTGATAAGTAGTATATGTTAATCCTTAACTGATCAATGCCCTATATAGCGCAGGTGTGTTTAAGGAAAACAATAACTTAAATGTGCTGCGTTATCGTGGTCTATACTAGAAAGGATACAAGACATTGTCCGGGAGCAATAATAATGATAATAATGATAATACTACTACTACTACTACTACTACTACTACTACTACTACTACTAATAATAATAATAATAATGGTGATGATGATGATGATGATGATGAAGAAGAAGAAGAAGAAGAGGTTTGTAAACGACTACTAGTTTTGTTTATCCAAAAGTGTATAATTCTCTAGATGAGTGTGGTGTTTCTAAAGACGCGTTGCCCAAAAGCTTTGACACCTATGTGTTTCGTTAAGGTGTATTATGCTAAACAAGAAACTCTGCGTTTAAAGTGATCATTATTATTATTATTATTATTAGTAGTAGTAGTAGTAGTAGTAGTAGTAGTAGTAGTAGTAATATTAATAATAATAATCATATTAATAATTTATTTATTCGGGTAAGTGGTATGCATTAAGTCGAAAGTGCTGAATAACCTAGATAAGTGTTTTGTAATGGTGTTAAGAAGAAACTCGGAATTGCCAGAACACGATAAAAACAATAACACAATATTATATTTAAAAGGCGTAATATGTGTATAAAAAAGTGAGCAATATCTTAGATAGAACATTCGTGTTTAAGGGAGAGGGGACAAGACACCCAATACGGGCTTGAAGCGATAACGTAAAAACTGTAAGCACAGGTGAATTTCTTACTATATTTGTTACATTTAATACATTAACACTTGATAAAACAAATGTGAAGGGTGAGGTGGAACACTAGTGTAATGAGGAGAAAGAGAGACAGAGAGAGAGAGAAAGCAGAAGAGAGATCGAGTATAGCCATAGACGATTTAAAACATCCTTTATTGTTAAGCCTACGATTAAAATCAACGTAGGATCAACGTTTTCTCTTGAAATAAACACAACTTAAAATAATTTGGATGACAAAACTTAAAAACTGTAAACACTTATAAATACAAGCAAATATACCTCCCTCCGGTCGTATATTTTAGCCAGTTGTTTTTATTTGATTGCTCAGTAAAATGTATTTGTTTTTATTTTACAAAAAAAGAAAAACTATCAACACATCCTGTATTTTATTTAATTAAACACTGAATAATGAAAAAATAGTTTTTAAACAAAATTTACCCTTTACGGCGTTAAATGTAAAACAACAAAAAAATCCTAAACTCACTTAAGGTCGTAAAAAGATAATAGTATTTGCATTTTTAAAATCAAATAAAAGTACCTAAATAAAATACACAATTTAAAGAATAAAATATAGTGAACACGATTCTAACTTCAGTTATTTAATTGCGCAGGGGAAGGTTTGTTTTTTAAGCAAAAAATGATAATTTTAAAATGAATTATTTTTTAAATTAAACACCTTCCATCAATAAAATGATGCTTTACAACATAATTTCTAATCAGATGTAAAAAAAAGTTTTTTAAAAATATCCAAGTAAATATATGATTTTTAGCGACTCGTACAATAACTCTCAGAGAATGTGGTGTTTACATTTTATTAAGCAAATAACGCGTCTATGTCTTGTGTCCATCTATCTATTCTCTATCTCTCTATGTATCACTATTTCTCTCTCTCTCTTTATCTGTCTCTTTATATCTCCGTTTTCTATTTTTTATTTCGTCTATTTTTCTCTCTTTCTCTCTCTCTTTCTTGAAATATAACTATATGTGTGTTCGAAACTCAAATGTCGGATTACCAAATGTTGAAGTGAACGCCAGCTGTTCAATAATATTCCATTACAATTAAATGTATTTACGTAAATATATTATATACATAAAAAATACCTTCAATTAATTCTATTCATAATTTGCATTTAGATTATAAAATCGAAGCAATATTTGAAATACAACTAGGAATCTTTAAAAAATTATCAGTGTATATTTGCGAATACAAATTTATTAGAAACTTCAAAACACATTAATTAAGTAAATTTGAAAGACGCGTTATGTTTTCCCAAATTTTGCAATAGGTGTATATAGGAGCTAATAAGTAGCTATAAAAAGAGAGCGATCAAAACTAATAGTATAGTTTCAGCTTCAGACAGATAACTAACTTAAATTATTAATAGAGTTTGCTCATAATCGACAGCATTATAACGATGGATGAAGCTATACACATTTATTTCCAATAAAACAGCTGTTTGGTTTTTAACGTGTTCTTAACATGCATTACCCTTACTCGACGTATACTTCTCATCAAAAAGTTATTTATCTTTTGTTTACAATTACATTATCGATTGTTTATCCTCTTATGAAAAGAGTTTGTCTTTGAAAATCAATACATTAAGAATATACAACCTCTTTTTTACTCTTCTGATGTTTAATAAATATTTTATATTTACTATTTTTACTTCAT
>OY744527.1:133807009-133817009 GCA_963556195.1 Sepiola atlantica | reverse complement strand
TTTCTGCGTTCCTACTTCCAATTGTCTTCTGCCGTATTTCGATGTTTTGACACCGGTTTTTCCCGTTTTTTCAACCCACTCGGTCTTTTATTGTTGTCTTCTGAAAATTAAAGTTTTTCTTTCGAAAATTTAAGATTATCCTTTGCCAAACTGTTACTTACCAGACAGTATTTACTATTTTTGTATTTAATCGTTTTGAGTTTCACTTTCTCTCTTGGTTTATTTCTTTTCACTTTTCCACCTTACGGCAACTACACCGCATTGCTACAGCCTGGGACGACTAATCTGCACTTATATATATATATTTATATATATATATATATATATATATATATATATATATATATATATATATATATTAATATATATATATATTAATATATATATATATTAATATATATATATATATATTAATTTATATATATATTAATTTATATATATATTAATTTATATATGTTAATATATATATATATATATTAATATATATATATATATTAATATATGCACATATATATTAATATATATATATATATATTAATACATATATATCATACATATATATTAGTATATATATATAATTATATACATATATATAAATATATATATATATATATATATGAATATATATATTAATATATATATACACATATATGTATATATATATATTAATGTATATATATATATGTTAGTATGTGTGTGCATATATATAATGTATATATATTAATATGTATATAGAAACATATATATATATATATATTAATATGTATATACATATATAAATTTATATATATATATATTAATATGTATATACATATATAAATTTATATATATATATATATATATATATATCAATATGTATACACATATATAACATATATATTTATATATATAAATATATATATATATATATATATATATATATATATGTATATATATGATGAAATCTACTGTCGATTTCGACGTAAGAGTGCCCCTACCAGGGGCTGCCCGCGCGTGGATTTGTAATTGCAAGGGTTGCACAATCCCTAACAACCGCTCTCCTGAGTCGGCATTGCTTGATTCTAATGGCAAGTAGTAATATAAGACGACTGGAAACAATGCCGAGATAAGCAGATAGCACATACAGCACTTGATATTCCCAAATGGTCACCTATTTAGTACTGGCCCGGCTCGAGGGCGCTTAACTTCTAAAAATTATATCTCCTTAAATTATATATATATATATATATATATATATTAATATGTGTACACATGTAGATACTATATATATATATATATATATATATATATATATTATGTATATATTTACATATATATATACATATTTCGTAATATACATACATATGTATATATTTACATATATATATATATATATATGACACGTATACATAGAAATGTGTAATAAATGAAAAAAATACACATATTTATATAATAACAGTATATATATATAGATATATACCTATATTTATAGAGTGTTATATATATATATATATATATATATATATATATATATATATATATATTATTTGATGTGCTCGGTGCAAACAACTCACGTTTTCGTTTTTAGAACATCAGACAGTTATGTATTTTATAGCTTTCCTTATGTTTCACGTGTTTTCCCCCGCTGTATTACTAGAAACTATGTGTAATTAGAAAGATAGCGTCGAAATGAGCCAGTTGTCTGTTTTCACGTTGTTAAGACATATCCCGAGAGTTTATTTGACTACTAGATAAATACGCATGCATAATTTAAACTAGAAAAAACATGTTAAAGCTGGTCAACAACATGAACATTTTATACATTATTTAGCTTAAAAAAAACAATGAACTCATAATTTTCTAGAATTTGTTCGTGTGCCTCTTTCATCATTAAGTGTCAATACGAAATTGATTCAAATTTTCCATGACACTTTATCATCTTTTGTCACGAAAATATTAGTGTTTGTATTATCTTGCAATAACAGGGTACGGATGTCGTGATCAGCATACATTTACTTACAGCCAGCTTATTAATGATTAAAGAGATATAACCGGCACACCGCTGACCCAGGAGAATCACAAACATGACTGAGCTTTCACAGCATGTTTTAGGGTATACACGTAATATAGCGCAGAATTCGAGTGTTTAACTACGAATATTTTAGTTTCTGTTATGGTGCCGTACCTACCTACGGAGAACTAATGGACTCGTCCACCTTATAAATACGGGAAGCACGTGACACTTGTTCTCTTCTTCCGCGGCAAACCGGCAATGGCGGTTGAGAGCACCATCTCCTTGTATCTCTTTCTTTCTATTATATAATATATACCTTTGTTCATTTAAACCATGTGTTCCTGTGTCATTCATTCGGCCTTACCTAGGTCCACAACAAATGGCGACGAAGGAATTCGAACTCTTGGGTCAAAAAAGTGAAAATACCACGTGAAAATGCAGTCACACGGTTAATGCAGGAAGCCGCACGCATGAAAAACAAAGGTTTTTGCCGAACGGTGGAGAGAAGAAAAGGGAACTCAACTGAAACCATAAACAAAAAAAAACAAAAAAAACACGTTGAATTCTTAAGTGCGAGAAAATTGTTATCTTTTAAGAAAAAGAAAACTGAAATGGACATGTTGTCCTCTAATTTTGAAAACTGCTTATCGAAAAAAAAAACAGCTTGAAATCAAGTGCGCGTTTCCTCTAGTTTGGGAAAACTAGTTAAAAAAAAAAAAAAAAAACTGAAATTGAATGCGCGTTTTTTCTCTGGTTTGGAAAACTAACAAAAAAAAAGAAAAGAATACCGAACACGAAGGAAGCGAGCATTGTTTTTTTGAGACGAACGTCACAGCGAGTTTTTTTTTGACGAGCACACAAAAAAAATGAAACCGACACCACGTGCTTCATTTTAAGAAACCAGATAAAAGAAACAAAACATGAAATGAATCACACGTGCGCTACTCCATAAAAAAAAGACGCACGATAAAAAAAGGTCAGTTTTATTTTCTCTCTCTCTTTTCCGACTTGTACTGAAATATTTTAAAATGCAGAAAGAATTAATTGTGAAACAGATTTTTTTCACTTCGTTTAAATTAAAAACGTGTATAAGAAAAGAACATTACATAAACTTTTTCATAACTAAAAGGGCGTCTTGCCAGCGCTAATTTAAAGAAAAGAACTTCTTGTAAATTCATTAAATAACGAGAAAATATTAAATTTCAAAAAAAATAAAATAAATAAGTGAATATACGCGTATATAGAGAAAAGGAAAAGTTTCATAATCTTTTCATAATTAAAACTGCGCCTAGCAAACGCTAATTTAAAGAAAAGTACTCTTATAAAATCATAAGATAATGAGAAAATATTAATTTTCTAAATAAAATCAGAAACTAAATGGTTGAATATGGACGATATTAAGTCTACAATCGCTGAACTAGCGAAATTCCAAATCTCCCAGCAACAACAAACTGAGGAAAGATTTCAAAAGCTTTTATTAGAACAGAACCAAAATGTTTTATTACACAAAACAGAGTATGATGAAAGATTGGAATTTCTGATACAAACAATATCGCGCAGTGACAAAAAAATGAAAAAGACGACATGTTTTCGCAGAACGCAATTTGGAACAGTATTGATAATTACTCATACACGGAAAATAATACATTTGAAGAATATTTCCGAAGATATGAAGACCTATATAAAACTGACTGCGGTAGTTGGAGTGATGCGAAGAAGCTACGCCTCCTTCTGAGAAAACTAAATACCACAGAACATACGAAATTCGTGGATTTCATTTTGCCTCGGAAAACTAGCGAGCTAACTTCCATAGAAGCGGTTGGTTTATTGACAGAACTGTTTAGTCCAAGAACTACACTATTCCACAAACGATGGAAGTGCATGAACCTGGTAAAGAAAGACGAGGAAGACTACGCTACTTTTGCATCGATAGTGAACAAGCATTGTGACGATTTTAAACTAGCTGAATTAAGTGCAGATAATTTCAAGTGTCTAATTTGTGTACAAAGTTTAATCTCAAGAAATGACACGGAGATACGGCGTAGAGTTCTAAATAAATTAGAGAATGAACCAAGCCTTACGCTGCAAAAGTTGGCTGAGGACTGTCAAAGATTTGTAAATGTAAAACAGGACTCAAAAGACATTGAATTGTCCGGCATTGCGCATATAAAAAAGGTACATAAAAAACAAAAGCTCAACCTTATAGAAAAATAAGAAATAATAATTTTGATGTAACAAAGACACACAAAACCAGTAAAAAAATAAATAAATTGCCACCAAGCCCTTGTTCACGCTGTGGTAATCCACATTGGTACAATGATTGCCCATTCCGTTTTAAAACCTGTATGAAATGCAAAAACGTTGGACATAAAAGTTCGCACTGCAGAACGGGCAGAGGAAATAAAATGCGGATTCAAGCTACTAGGACAAAGAAGGAAAAATGCATGAACATAAGAAAATATGTACAGGTGAAAATTCTGGATAAAAATATAAAATTGCAATTGGATTCTGGTTCAGGCGTTTTCATTATGAATTTACATACATGGAGGAGATTATATAAACCTACTCTATCAAGAACAAACAGGCTGGCAAGCACAGTTACTGGTGAAAGAATTACATTTGAAGGAGAATTAATCACAAATGTGTCCCTAATGGGAAATACTAAAAAAACTCAAACTACTGGTACTGAAGGATTCGAATAATCTTTTTGGTTCAGATTTTATGCAGGCATTTGATTTATGGAAGTTGCCGATAAATACATTTTGTAAAAAAATAAATAGTCGCGCAACAGAATCGGAAAAACTACAACGAGAATTAAAAAAATCGTTTCCAGAGGTTTTTTTCTGGCGGTCTTGGATGCTGCACTAAAATGACTGCAAAATTCCGTCTAAAAGAAAATGTACTGCCGGTATTTAGAAAAGAAAGGAAAGTACCCTTCGCCTCGATTGAAAAAATAAACGCTGAATTAAGCCGACTGGTAAAGATGGGTATTTTATCAAAAGTACAACACAGCCAGTGGGCAACACCCACGGTTTATGTAAAGAAAAAATCTAATGAGATTCGTGTATGTGCAGATTTTTCAACAGGACTGAATACTGCCCTCGCGGACTATCACTACCCACTCAATACCCCGGAAGAAGTGTTTGCAAGCTTAAATGGAGGAAGATTTTTTTCAAAAATAGACCTAAGTGAGGCATACCTACAAATACCGGTGGATAAAGATTGTTCTAAGCTGTTATGTATAAACACACATCGTGGTTTATATAAATTCGAAAGATTAGCGTTCGGAGGTAAGGTCGCGCCAGCCATTTTCCAACAAGTAATGGACACAATGCTGGGCGGACTGGATTTCGCAATAGCGTATCTCGAAGACATCTTGATTAACAGCAAAGATATCGAACAACACCAAAAACATGTAAATCAAGTGTTTGCGAGAATCCAAGATTATGGGTTCAAAGTAAAAGAAGAAAAATGTGATATTTTCCTGGAGGAAATAAAATATCTGGGTCATGTGATCGACAAGGACGGCAGAAGACCAGACCCAGAAAGGGCTACCGCAATAAAAAACATGCTGGCGCCAGAAAACGTCATGACATTACAGAGTTTCTGTGCCTAGCAAATTACTACCAGGCTTTTATCCCAGAAATGCATAATTTGCGTGCTCCATTAAATGAGCTATTAAAAAAAGGTAAAGCCTGGGTATGGACACTTGAATGGCAGGATGCATTTAATAACATCATAGAAAGACTTACGTTAGAGTTATTTCTAACACATTACAACCCAGAATTGGACATAATCGTAGCTAGCGACGCTAGTTCATATGGTTTAGGAGCATGTATCCTACACAAAATGCCTGATGGAACCCATAAACCCATTGCACATGCATCAAGGACCTTGCTCCCAGCGGAAAAACAGAATTCTCAAATCGAGAAAAAAGCCCTAGCAATAATATTTGCAGTAACAAAGTTTCACCGATACATACATGGTAGACAATTTACCTTACAGACAGACCATAAGCCGCTAATTACAATTTATGGATCTAAAAAAGGTTTACCTGTATATACAGCTAATAGACTACAAAGATGGGGAACTATCTTATTAAACTACAACTTTAAAATGCAACATTTGCATTCAAATAAAATCTATCATGCAGATGGATTGTCGAGATTAGTGCCAAAACAGAGAGAGACTCTAGAAGACACAGTGATTGCGTCTCTTCAAACAGAATAAGATTTTAAAGAGATGTTGTGCAACGCAGTGAGAGAGCTCCCGGTGACACTATACGAGATAAAAAAGAAGCTCAAGAGGATGAATTTATCACCAGAACAAAAATGAAATTGGTAGATAAGGATTTACATGCGGCAAAGAGTTTCTTACTCTGTGATGACGTACTCATGCATAACGAAAGGGTGGTCATCCCAGAAAAACTACGAAAGCAAATTCTGAAAGATTTTCATATTGGCCATCCAGGGATAACCAGGATGAAGGGGTTAATGAGGAGTTTTGTGTACTGGCCAGGTATGGACGACGACATTGAAAAAGCAGTAAAGCTGTGTGAAGGCTGTGCCTTAGCGGCAAAAGCACCGCATATAAAGCATATGGGCAAAGACCGACCGTCCGTGGGAAAGAATTCACGTGGATTTCGCGAGACCATTGGAAGGATTTTACTACTTAATCGTAGTCGACAGTTTTTCAAAGTGGCCCGATGTACTACGTTGCAAGAATCCTACGTCAGAGGTTACGATAAGATTCCTACATGTACTATTTGCCGGTTTTGGGGTAGTGGATTGTTTAGTGAGTGATAATGGGACGCAGTTCACGTCATCAGATTTTGAGGAGTTCTGCGCGACGTTTCAAATCAGACATATAACGACGCCCCCGTATCATCCTAGGTCAAACGGCCAGGCGGAACGCTTCGTAGACACATTAAAAAGAGCATTAAAAAAGGCCGGTGATACTCTTAAGGAGAAGGCTTTACAACAATTCTTACAAGTATATAGAATTATTAAAAACATGAGCATAGCATCATCATTATCCCCCGCAGAGATGATGTTTGCGCGGAATGTGAAGTCCGTGTTTGATAAATTATTACCTAAACATAATAATTATGACCGAATCTCTACGGTACTGAAGAAAATATAAAACCCAGGAGATAGGGTATATTTTAAGATGTTCAAAAACAATGCATCGTTCTGGGAACCCGGTACAATTGGAAAGAGGATCGGATCGATGGTCTATATCATAAAAGGACCACGGTTATCGCATGAGAGACATCTTAATCAGATCAGAAAAAGACTGTCAGATGACACTGACAGCGCCCCACAAGGAGAAGACGTGATGGACGTGATATATGACACCTTCAACTTACCAGCACCCCAGGTAGTCACACGTAAACCACAACCAAAAAGAAAACGAATGGCTCCGGACTACCTAGAGATAGATCCGAAATGAAACGTTATTAAGACTCCTGAGGAGGTAAGGCTTGGAAGAGGGTGTTATGGTGCCGTACCTACCTACGGAGAACTAATGGACTCGTCCACCTTTTAAATAGGGAAGCACGTGACACTTGTTCTCTTCTTCCCCGGCAAACCGGCAATGGCGGTTGAGAGCACCATCTCCTTGTATCTCTTTCTTTCTATTATATAATGTATACCTTTGTTCATTTAAACCATGTGTTCCTGTGTCATTCATTCGGCCTTACCTAGGTCCACAACAGTTTCCCTCATAAACATACGTTTCATCTCGGCAGATAATACTAGACAATGTAAATATTAAACAATACAACGAAAAGCAAATAGATAATCAACAGATTTGGGAAGTTATAAGGACCTTATGTTTGTACAGTATTTTCAATATTATATATCAACTCGCGAAAAAAGTGTAGATACAATCTTATTCATAATTTCCGATGACGAAATATGCTTTTATTAAGTAGGTAAATACTTCTGAATTCAACATTACTACACGAGTGTTGCTTTTAAAATAACTCAATCAATATTAATGATAATTATCAAAGTATAATAACAATTCACAATGAGCACGCATGAATTATGCTTCCATTATATTACCAATACATGGCAAAAAAACTCGCCAAAACATCGGCTACGTGGCCTTGCATATCCATCAAATTGAAATACAACATTAATTAACAAGAAAAGAAAAAGTATTGAAGAGACTTTGGAGAGAGGTGATAGAATCGAGGGCTATCTACCCACATCTTTTTTCTTTTCCTCTTTCGCCACTGGCGTCTCACTCAGCACTAATACAATCGTTTCCTTTCCATATTCGGTTTAATAAAACGGATATAAAATATATCATTGCTATACTCCTATAGAGCTTCTGTTAAACAAAGAACTACAATGTTACTATACTGATGTACCCGATGATGTATTTTATATTGCATGGCTATTCTTTTTTTTTAATTTTATTTCTATTTAGTCTACTGTCATAGTTCTATTTCATATACTAACATTATTTATTATTTTTCACCACTGTTAATGTTTTAACTGGGACATGTGTAAGACTTTCTTCGTTAATGTGCATAATTAGACGGCATTTGCTGAATATTTCTGACACAAGATAAAATCTGTAAGACACTTGAAAAGTAAAATAATGACGGTTTAAATATATGAACACAAGTGTGCATTCGAATTGTGTTTATTTCGAATGTTGTTAGAACAGTTATACTCAAAATGTACCAAAGTGACTTCAGCAGCAATAATCTTATATGTTAAGAATCTATATATAGTAATCAATTTATTTGAATATATAACATACATCCATGAGCGCGGGTTTCTGTCAATCAGCCCTCATCCGCATGTCTACCCTTGACAAATATCGAACCTTCGATGTAACTGTCTATTGTAAGACGCTTTCCAATTGGGCCATGACGTCTGGCACAAATATGTGCAATGTTTTATCGTCTATCAAGTTACGTAGTTGTGTTACTGTTTTTACTGGCCAGAGAAATGTGTTGATTTTCTACTTCCTAAGCGGTTAAGCATATGCACACTATTGAATTAAGTCGCACTTAATCGGGTATGCCATTATTTTTATTATATATATATACTAGCAGGAGTACCCGGCGTTGCCCGGGGCTCTCCCTCCTCCTCCTCTCCTCTCCGCAAGAAAAATAGGATATTGAGCACTTTTCGCCCGGACAACGCCGAAGCCTCTGGGTCCTAAATTGACGAAGCCCCCACCCCACCCCGGTGCTGGGTCCTATACTGTAGAAGCACCCTCGGTGCTGGGTCCTATACTGTAGAAGCGCCCTGGTGGCTATACTGTAGAAGGACCCCGGGTCCCTATACTGTAGAAGTACCTCTGGTCCCTATACTGCATAAGAACCCATGGTCCCTATTCTGCAGAAGCTCCCGGGTCCAATATTGTAGAAGCACCCCCGGTGCTGGGTCCTATACTGTAGACGCACCCCTGGTCCCTATACTGTAGAAGCATCCCTGGTCCCTATACCGCATAAGCACCCATCGTCCCTATTCTGCAAAAGCATCCGGGTCTTATATTGTAGAAGCACCTCTGGTTCCTATACTGCAGAAGCCCTTGGGTCCTATACTGTAGAAGCGCCCCCCTGATACCTATACTACAGAAGAACCCCCCGCCCAGGAGGATGAAGATGTTGATAATTTCCATCACATCACCCCCCCAAATCCCCCCCCCCTAAAAAAATTCCATCAACCCCCCACCCACCCGCGTCCCAAACATTCTCCCCCCTCCCCCCAAAGAACTATTTTTATGTTAAAAGATATAAGTTTAGGTTGCTAGGTGCGGATGTGATTGAGCAACCCTTGTTTCACTGTTATCGATAGATTCGGACAGAAGTTATAGGATGACTTGATACAACCGGACAGTGCATTTTTATCAAGTTGTTACATGAATACATTGGCTTATTTCAAAATCACCAGTAAATAACGTTGAAAAAGTTTCAAAAAACCAGACCCGCCCCCGAAAACTGGCCCCGTTGACCCCCGGGGACATTTTTTTTTTCGTAAT
>OY744527.1:133789509-133799509 GCA_963556195.1 Sepiola atlantica | reverse complement strand
AAATTAGCAGATATAATTATAAAAATGCGGACACATCGCAAAATGCGGGGTATATTATAGTGTGGGGACTACGATAAAAGTCACGAAAAAATCACAATTAAAATAAGGATTAACACTAAATTGATTATAAAATGGAACATACGTTGTATATTGCAATACCAAGATTATAAGTGCGACGAAATTGACACAAAGTTTATTTACAAATTAGAAAAAAAGAAAATAATTTTACCGTGGGTTTCTTGTGCATACGCACACAATTTAGAATCATAAATCATACCATTATTATTTATATTTACACAGATTAAAGAAACAGATTTTTACATAACAGGCTAGTAATTTTCTATTTATGTCGGTGCTTGCACCTGGCCATCAATTTGTCTCTTTTATTAAATGTTATTACTACGTGTTTTAAGATTCATATTTTTTCTTCAAGGCATTGATTACATCTGCGTCTGAATCTTCTAGGAGTAGTTGATTTACACTAATTTGACCAGGAAATAATTGGTGTCAAGTTTTTGTTCTTTAAAGACCCCCGATATTTTGTCAATTCCGTTTTGTTCATGATATCCGGATTAGAGAATAAATGTTTGTGGACATAAAAACGTTGTTGTCACTTACCCGCGAATATTCCTATATATATTTTCTTATTATTAATGTTCTCTTGTGGGTAAATTGTGGCCTTGTATACGACACTTTCTACATTACAATTTCCACTAAAGTGGGCAATCACTTTTAACTTGGCAATTACATTTAGTCACGTTAGGTTTTATAACGTTGACCGGTGTGGCCAATATTGGTTTATTGTGTATGTTGATTATAATGTCCATATTTTTCGTACAATAATGGCTTATTTTCACTATTTTTCTATTGAATATTTTGATTAAGGGGTTACTAGTGGTAAAGTGTTTGTCTATCGAAGTTAGAAATGTTCAACCGATATTGATATTAGATAATTGACAAAATAGCCGATTTAACAAAATAAGTTTACGCCGCCCCCCCCCTGTTCCTAGGTTTATGTTTCTTTATACTCTCAATATATTTTAATTTTTCAGTGTAACTACTACTTATTAATGCATAATCGTATACATGTTTACTATCATCAACAATCTTTTTACTTGATGAGAGTTTATTAATTCTGGAGTTAATGGTGTTAGGGATTTTTTTGATAATCCATTTTAAATAATTAGATTTATTATATATGTATATGGGTGTGTGACTATCCTTGTTAAATGGTGTATATGTCCGCTCTTTTAAATTGAGGGTAATGTCCAGAAAAATAACTTCGTTACAGTTGGGGGTAATTTCAATCTCTAGACCTAAATACTTGAATGCTTTACTTAATGTTTTTGTGTATGCTGGATATTAATAGGCCATTACTGCTAGGAAAGATAATCAATTCGTCATATATAGACAAGCCACTCAGTTTAGGGTCTACACTTCTACTAATTGTATACAGAATATAAATTCTGACTATGTCTGCAATTTGTGCTGAACAAAGGTACCCATCAGAACGTCAAACTCGCTACTATTTGTCTTAGTCTAATTCTCTCGATGGTAGACTAAAATGGGTATGCGACAAGCCAACATTATGTTGACTTGTTCTTCTGAAATATCTGATAAATGTTTAGCATAATTTATGCTATTTAATTTAGAGCTGGAAGGGTAAACATCCATTATGTCGAACTGAATAAAGAACGCCGTCCGCTTATTTTCAATTTCTTTGAACCATTGAATTGCGTCCGCTGAATCCTTCCATAAATTCAACTGTGTAGAAATCACGCTTTCGGTGATGACATTCTGCAATATTCCTTTGGCTAAATGCCCTAGTTTAATTTAAGTTGTGTTTATTAATCTAGTTTATTTTTTATTTTGTAAGTTTTACTGTTAGACCTTGATTAATACTGAACTAAGACATTCCCGTAGTTTCTCTTCATTATAACCAATCATCAACCGGATGTGTTTCTTTACTTTAAAAACAATGATAACATTTTCTCATCAATCATGTTCTAAATGTGATTGGTTATACATCTGATGAGACCAATCTAGGTCGAAATAAGTTATATGTACAACCAGAACGTGTGTATAGTGGTGTTCCTCTTATATATATATATATATATATATATATATATATATATATATATATATATATATATATATATATATATATATATATATATATATATATACTAGCAGGGCAGGATTAAAATATAGAATAGTGTCTTAAATAAATATTAGAGTATCAATTCTAAAACAAATCAGAAATAAATCTATTCCACATTAAATAATTCTGGTGATTAGAATATGCATTTTACCCTGTATTTCATATTAAGATATAAAAAAGTTGTTATAATTCTATTTTTAAATAACTAAATAAAAGCGCTAAGTAAACACAAGCGTTCTTCCCCTATAATGTTTATTAGTAGCTATCCCGCCAACATATTAAAATAAATATTGTAAAACAAGTATTTATTGTTTACTAACAAATGTAATAGTCTTCTTTAAGTTTTAGGGGACTGGGCTACCTTCTCTATAGTTCTAACGGGGGTCTAACCTAACCATTCTAAAAGCATTGTTAAATAATATTTTGATCACCTTATTTCTTATACTGCTTTCAGATAGCACAAATATAAACAAAATATCAATCCTCATCTAGAAAATTTCGTAAGATTAGTTTCTGTTTGTAAACTTCTTATCAATACTGCTTCAACGTGGCAACAATACTACTATTGAATAATCATAATAATAAGAAGAAGAAGAACAACATAAATGATAATAATAATAATAATAATAATAATAATAATAATAATAATAATAATAATATATTTTACAATATAAATACCAATACTATACTTATAAATAACAGAACAAAGTATAATAATAATTGAAACTAACGAACTTAATGAATGAGAAAAGGTATAGCATGAGATTAGAAAACAATATCAGCAGACATTTTTGTGAGTTTCGAGCAAGCGAAGTTTAACTGTTCGGAAATAGAACTTTAAAACTGTTGTTCTATTTCCGAATTATAAAAAAAAGTAATCTTAACTTTACTACAGACAAAGCACATTGCAACTGAGATGTAAGGGGCTACTGTGGATTAGGGGCCAGAAATTACAGGGGGCATTCTAAATGACGAGTTGTGCAGCGATATGTTTTTAATATAACATTTTAATTGCTTAATTTCTATAGAGTACCCAGAAACAGGGAGCAGGGATAGAATTCTCAAAGCTAGCAACTCGGAAAAATAGCTATTAAAGTAGAATGTGTTCCGGCATCTGGGGACATTAACAGTGAATGGATAAGACTTAATTATCGAATTGGTCATGTGTGCATGCGTCGAGAGGGGACGTAGTAGCCAGTTCATTGGATTACATTATATTGAAGTACTTGTAAAACAAACATAGAGAGCGAACATTGAAGCGATGTGACTTGGTAGAACCTATACGATTAGATACCCTGTTTTGGACCCCATCTCAGAGGTAGATACTAGTGGATAGTGTACCATCCAATATGTGACAACAATAATCCTAGCAGGGGCGGATAGATGGTTGCTTTCTATAAGTATACAATGCTGGCAGGTACCAGACGTTTTCTAGCCGGTAGAGAGAACCCACTTTCTTTGAAGCAGCCTTGTTAATGTCTTATATATATGAAATAAAGTTTATTAACTGATCGAAAATGGTCGTATTACGGCCGAAATATCTCGGTGGAACTTTACAACATGAGTTTTTGAGTTTATTTTTGTTAGTTGTTGAATTGCTTATTCTTTATTCCATTTTTATTTTTACATATATATATATATATATATATATATATATATATATATATATATATATATATATATATATGTGTGTGTGTGTGTGTGTGTTCCAATTCCTGTTATTTGTGAATGTTAGGCTGAGTGGTTTGAACGTTGGACTCTCGAATATCCATAGGAATCGGCGGTGTAAACAGGGTTATTTGTAGTTTTTTAAAGAAACTAGTTTGTTTTAGTTTAATTAAATATTACCATCAATTAATGCCCCAATTTAACTATAGACTGGGTGTCATTTGCTTAGGACCTTTGCCATTGTTTCGATACGTGCGTGTTTGCTTTTCATACATGTCAAGAGTAGAGTGTTGATTAATCGGCAAGCATACGGATCTCAGACTCAATTTCGTTAGAGTGGTAATTTATGAAAATCAGGAATAGATGTTCAAGTATATATTCGTATTTATGTGATGTTACTTAGATAAATGGCCAGCACTGTATATTTTGTGGGTATAGGAACGATCTAATTATATTAAATCCGTCCAGAAATACCATATAAATTAATTTTCAAGAGAAGACCTTTGGGAAAGTTGGAAGAGAATGGCTAGTGTACTACAAATTGTATTTCATGGTGAGCCACTGTGCAAGTAGTTCAGCCTCGTCAGTTGTCGTGCAAACGAAATCAGTGTGATTTGATTGTGGGTAAATTGTTGATAGTCATATGTTCAGCACACTATTATACATTTCCCAGAAATGTTGAGTTCCTAGTTGATGTGTGTCTATTTTTGCTTAGTATGTGGCGCTTGAATTGACGGAATGCTTGTTGCTTCTGAACAATAGAAGCTGCACATTTCGAGGTAAACTATTGGGAAGATTCGGGCTTTATAAAGAATTTTAGCCCAATTACATATGGTTTAATGTCTACTTTGACTCATTCGGTTAACTAATCTGCACGCGAATTAGCAGGGAGGGGAAATGCTTCACTTCATTAGACGTCTCTAGTGTGATGTCTGATGCATTCCCAATCAGTCTGTTCTAAGTAGTTCGGCATTTTCAGAAACGGCTGATTGACTTTTTGACGTGACTTTAGGGCCATGACACTCGTCACACAAGCCTAGGGAAGTGAAGCCTATAAAAAGTCAAGAAGTAAGGCTTGTTGGTCCTCACAGACTGGGAGGAGTGTCAGGAAAGTAACAGTCTGAGAAAGGGAGTGTGCAATGGTGAATCTATATGTGCAGTAACAAGCTGCGTCTTTATAAATCGAGAATCCAGTCCGATAACGCTAGTAAACATTAAAGCTCCAAATACACGTATTTGGATGCCAAGATCTCGCGAGATTGTGACATCTATGCAATGTGAGAGTAAGTTAAGCAGTATACAATCCTGGGTCGAAGGAGAACGTTATATGAAATATAAGTAATTAACGCTCCGTTGCAAGGTTTATCTAAAGTGCATGTAAGCTTGACGATTGTATTCTAGACTATGTGCGATACTCAAGAGGAGGGTGTTCTTAACATAAATCCCATTAGGAGAGAGGTATGCCTATTTAGTTCAAATCAATGTGCAGAGAGTGATGGGGGTGGAGAACCGATGATACGTCGTCGATGTTTGTTCTAACCCATGGGATATTGTCAATGATTGCCTCAAGGGAAGAAGTGAATGTGTAATTTTTTATGGGCGACTTGCTAGAATGTGTTGTTTTACTTTATACTGTTATTTTTAGTTATTTGATAGAGTAGGGGTGGTTTGGTGCCAGTAAACTCACACCTAGACTATTAGCCGAGTATTAATCCATGGATATTGTAGCCTCGAGATATTCAACCGGATATCAGTTCAAGGCCCGTTTCAATCCGCGTCATGGCATTAAAGCTATCCCGATATTATATAACTGATGATAAAGTTGCCGCTATTTGCGCTAACTAAGAGTAAAGGCTCCTTAACTGTCAGTTCGAATCAGCAGCCAGACAAGCTGTCATACTGTAGCATCAACCTGTCGGAACGAGAGAAACTGAGACTAGTAATGTGAGACATAGTGACGTAAAATTTTCCCCTAGTAGTCCAATTAGAAGGAAAGAGAGACGGCGTTCATTTCCCTTGTTAGAAAACAAGGCAAAGCGTTCTGTGTTTTTAATGGAACTCATTTTTGATACCGCTGCGCCTTGCTAATAACCAAAAAAGGTGCATGGCTCAGCGATATGCAAAGCCTATAGAATCCTTAAGCTATTTTAGGTTTAGAAACCGGATAATTTCTACAAGTCTCCAACTCTTGGAAGGTTGTCGATTAAGACTAAGGATGTTTTCTTACCCCATTGGTGCCAGGACGTAAGCCAGTAGAACAGGTTTTGCATAAGCGATTTCGTATAATCTGACAAGATCTATATATCCATCAGACCTACAAAACAATATATATATATATATATATACATATGTATATATATATATATATATTAGTAAATTGTTCCACTGTATATATAATTAAATATATATATATATATGTATATATATATATATACATATTTATATACATGTATATATTAATAAAGAGTTCCACTGTATATATAATTATATATATATATATGTATACATATATATATATACATATATATATATATATATACATGTATATATTAATAAAGAGTTCCACTGTATATATAATTATATATATATATGTATACATATATATATACACATATATATGTACATATATATACATATATATATGTATATATATATGTATATATATATCAATATATATGTATATATATACATATATATATATATATATATATATTCAAATTATTTTCGTTCTTTTTTTTATTTTTTTAAGCATTGGTGATAGGTAATAAGTGTCAATAGAAAGCCCTTACAATGCAAGGTAGATTTTTTTTTTACTGTTGTCTTATATATTTCGGAGAAACACTCCATTTTCAAAGATGTATTTTTTTTAAATAAACAAACTTATAGTTTTGTTTATAGAAGACACGTCTTGTTGGTCTGACGTAATTATCCGCTCTGTGATGGAATTCGCGGTAGTAGGTAGAAAGAACTGAAACATCGGGCATGCTGGGAGTTATATTCAAATTATTTTCGTTCTTTTTTTTTAAGCATTGGTGATAGGTAATAAGTGTCAATAGAAAGCCCTTACAATGCAAGGTAAATTTATTTTTTTTACTGTTGTCATAAGACAACATTAAAAAAAAATCAACATTGCATTGTAGTAGGTAGAAAGAACTGAAGCATCGGGCATGCTGGGAGTTATATTCAAATTATTTTCGTTCTTTTTTTTTTAAGCTTAAAAATATAAAAAATCCGAAATATATAAGACAACAGTAAAAAAAAAACTACCTTGCATTGTAAGGGCTTTCTATTGACACTTATTACCTATCACCAATGCTTAAAAAAAAAGAACGAACATAATTTGAATATAACTCCCAGCATGCCCGATGCTTCAGTTCTTTCTACCTACTACAGCGAATTCCATCACAGAGCGGATAAATACGTCAGACCAACAAGACGTGTCTTCTATAAACAAAACTATAAGTTTGTTTATTTAAAAAAAAAATACATCTTTGAAAATGGAGTGTTTCTCCGAAATATATAAGACAACAGTAAAAAAAAATCTACTTTGCATTGTAAGGGCTTTCTATTGACATATATATATATATATATGTATATATATATATATATATTTCTACTAAGAATAAGTGTTGATGTTACCTTCCAGAAACAAGCAGAAGACTGAAGGTATGTTACCCATTCAAATAAGTAAAATACTGCGTAATAGTCATTTCACCGGATTGTAGAGTGAGATAAGATACACCTTTTCGAGGAACTATAAAACTGTGCATTAAGTAATACACACTGAATAAAATTTAAAAAAATAATCAATTAAATTAAGTAAACTAACTAGTTAAAATGAATACAATACATGTCATATTTAGAGCATGCAAGGTAAGAGTGAACTAAACATTGTCTAACCTATTTAATTATCAGATCCACGTTATGGTAGCATCATTAGTAGGTAAACCACTTTGCAAATCACCCAGTGATAACGAAGATACCATTTCTCTTAGAATAAGACAGAGAAACAGGGATATCATTCTATGGATAACCATTCTTTTTGCTTTCCATCGTATTTCAAGCTTACTATTCTGTTCATGTTTTTCAATATTTATTCATAGATACAATTCTTATTTAACCGCTTTAACTTCCAAACAGTCATGTCTCAAGATATAAGGTTTAATGACAGACACGTGGTAGACAAAAGATTTCAGTACGTCTAAGTCAAAGATACGCGGAATAAAACAAAATTAAAATAAAAACATAGAAAATAAATTCGCTTGAGTGAAATATTTGAATTAATCTTAATTACTCAATAAAACAATTCAATAAGATATCTTAATTAAATGTGAATTTCTCCGACGTATTCCGGTAATGTTATTATTTTTTTACAGACGCGAACTTACGCAAAAAGTAAAATGTCAGTAAATATATGTAGTATTAATGAAGTAAGTATGTTAGTATTCGGAAACTGATATTCTTATGTTCCATGAATTATAAATGTGTAAAAAGAGAGCAGTAATTACTTTGATCGCACATGTATTGTAGGTAAAAAAGAAAATGTATAGCATGAAAAATGAAACACAGTGTTATTGAGAAATACATATACACACATATATATATATATAAATATATATATATATATATATATATATATATATATATATATATATATATATATATATATATATATGGGTAGATAAAAGTATAACACAATCCGACGGCATGAACTTAAAAATGGAACAGTGGAAGACCCATAAGCTCAACGTTTCGCCCGAGGTGATGTGGGATTTTTCAAGAGCGGATGAAAAGTGTCCAAAAATTATTAAAGACGGGAGGGTCATATAATTGGGGAATATACAGGGTGTTTCAAAAGTCTTGGGAACATAACGATTTTTAATAACTCAAAAACTATTAGGAGTTGAAAAATGAAATTGGTACCGTTGGAAAGGTTAAAGTTTCAAGTTTTGTGGGGAATCTTCAAAGTTGCTCAATATGAGCACCATTCGTCACACGGCAGACATCTAGTCGATAGTCCATTTCCTGCCAAACGCGTTCCAGCATCTTGACGTCAATGGTTCCCACAACTGCCGTTACTCGAGCCTTTAGTTCGTCAATATCTCTTGGAAGGGGCGGCACATAGACTTGTTGCTTGACAAAGCCTCAAAGGAAAAAGTCACACGGGGTAAGATCTGGAGACCTAGGAGGCCAGGGCATGAGAACGTCATCACCTCGCCCAGATCTCCCAATCCATCTACCAGGCAGCCTTGTGTTAAGAAACTGCCTTACTCTAAGACTCCAGTGTGGTGGTGCACCATCTTGTTGAAAAATGAAGTCATCAGATTCTGCTTGTTCCAACTGAGCCATTAACCAGTCTTCCAGCATGTTGAGATAGGATTCACCAGTGATAGTTGCCTCTTCAAAGAAGAACGGTCCATAGACACCTTTCTTGGAAATTGCACAAAACACGTTCACTTTTGGTGAATCTCGCTCGTGCTCAAGAAGTTCATGAGGATTCTCAGTACCCCATATGCGAGTGTTATGCTTGTTAACTTTGCCATTCAGATGGAAGGTCGCCTCATCGCTAAAAACAAGCCGGTCATCAAAGCCGTTATCTTCCAACTTCTCTTGCATTGCAATGCAAAAGTCACGGCGAAGTGGCTTATCAGTGTCCTTCAACTTTTGGACCAACTTGAGCTTGTAAGGTACCATTTGCAGTCGTTTCCTTAAGACACGCCAGACAGTTGCTGGAGCAAGCTGAAGTTCCCTGCTGGCTCTTCTCACTGATTTACGGGGGCTCCGCTGAAAGGCTGTCCGAACTTGCTCAACTGCATCTTCTGAAGTTGAAGGGCGACCTGTTCGCTTACTTGGGCACAAACACCCATCTTTCACAAATTTAGCATGCCATCTGACAATGGATTTCCTTTCAGGGGCTTCTTTTTTAAATTTCCTGCGAAATGCACGCTGAACACATGTCCACGATTCAGTCTTTGCAAATTGGAGGACGCAAAATGCCCTGTCTTGTTTAGAGAACGCCATTACTGCACCTGGAAAGATAACACGAAAATCATTAGTATGACCAAAAACTTGATTAAGCAAGCTTTAAAATGGCACCAGTTTCATTTTTCTACCTGGAATAGTTCATGAGATATACGCATTTGTAATGTTCCCAAGACTTTTGAAACACCC
>OY744527.1:133772009-133784509 GCA_963556195.1 Sepiola atlantica | reverse complement strand
GATTATTATAATGTTAAGTCTCTTTGCATGGATTATGTTTTCCGTTTATACTTTGATCTCTTATGGGATGTTATTATTTTCATTGCTTTTACTAGTGGCTTTGCTTGTTATCTATACCATGTTTCTGCATGTTCTAAGTGCAGGCGTTTACAGAGTTTAAGTTTGTTGTTTTTCGCGCGCTGTCGTGTCTGTTTTGTATTCATTTTAAGCTGGTTTCCTGCATTCACTTATTGTATTATTTTTCGTTTTCTCTCTTTTTCCACAGTATCGATATTTACGATTTGCCTGGATTTTGTCGATGTTGGCTTTTACATAGTCCGTTTTAATCGATTTTTTGTGCGACCGTAATTAGATATTCTGTTTGTGTAGGGTTGAACGTTCTTTTCCTTGCCATATTGATGTTATGTTATACGTATTTTCTTTTGATTTTTTTCCAAAATATACATGTATCCCTTTTTTCAATCCATGTTGCTTTTCCTTCCGTTGTTCGATGCATTGTGCAACAATCATCTGTATTGTTTGTAATTTATTTTTCTAGTTATGTTAGTGGTTAATTATGACTGTCTCCTAAACTTAACAATACCCTTTTCTCGCGCTGTTGCCTATAGATTCAGCAGTGGCATTCTTCGCGCGCATATTTGTCAGTTTCTTCATAACTTGATTGTTATGCCAAAAGTACTTATGTCCATTCTATCGAGAGTCCAGAATACCTAACTGTGATTGAACCCATATATTTGTACATTATTTTTCTAGTGTATAAGTATAATTATTATTACAAACAGTTTTACTTGCCAGGAGTTCTCATACAAGTCATCGTCAGTGATTTCTCTCTGATAATAACCTGTAGTGTTCCCTGGAGGCTGTGCCAACAAGCCTCCCTAGATTTACAATATTATTATTATAATTATTATTATTATTATTATTATTATTATTATTATTATTATTATTATTATTATTATTATTATTATTATTATTATTATTGTTGTTGTTGGTGTCGTCGGCGTTGTCTTCGTCATCATCATTATCATTATCTTTATCATTATCATCTTCTTCTTCTATTTTTTGTTCATGTACTCACAAAGAGTTCTCACACATACAGTAATTAGTGATTGTTCACTGATAATCACCAGTGGTGTTTCCTGGAGTCTGCCTGACGACAAGTCTTCCCAGATTTCCAGTGCTCTTCACCTCTTTCGATAACTACTGAACATAAATGTGCGTTATCACAACGGACGCTTACCATCGATTTCTCGTTGGTAACGACCATTGGCTTTTTCTGGAATTTGAATGACAATAAACCACCACAATGTATCAGTGTTCTCCACACTCCTCCGGTGGAGGTCTGGTTAGTGTTATCCTTCCTCGTTCTTTCTATCTTCCTTGACGCTTCACACCTGTTTTGTGTGGTATCAGTGATTTGGTTTTCTTCTTATTGCACCTTGCATGTGATTGGTATGTCTTCGTAGCTCATGTGGAAAGTTTTCCACATTAAAGGATTTTCTTTAAGATGTCAGCTGTTTTTATCATTTCCGTCCGTTGTATTGTCTCAGTTTCCCTTTGATCGTAATTTATCTCAGTCTTTTTCCAGGTTCTTCGGAACTGTTCATAGTGCTCCAACTAGTATTGTTATTATATTTTCTTTGTTTATGCTACATATCCCTTTCAATTCTCGGGCAAGTTCCGTGTATTTGCTTGGTTTTTCTGTCTCCTTGGTCTTCATCCTGTGGTCAGCTGGTACGGCAAACTCTGCGATTTGGCAGGATTTTTCTTACTTATTGACTATTATGACACACGGCCTCCTTGCTTGTATGAATTTATATGTGTGTACTTCAATCTCCTAGAGGATGTTGTATTGTTTGTTTTCGACTACTGTCTCTGGTTTTTGTTTGTACTATTTGTCGAGGATTACAAATGCATTTGTCTGCATGGACCCCAGTGTACTGCTCTCCCCAGGCAGTTATGCCTATTTTTGTATTCTTTTGGGGCCAGTTTTGGGCATTCACTTATCATGTGATTTACTTTTTCGTCTTTTTGTTCGCACAATCTGCATTCACTGTTTTCCTGGTTTCTCTATTTTAGATTTAATGTAGTTGACTCTAATCGCATTGTTTTGTGCAGCCGTCAGTAGGAATGATGTTTCTCTGTTCAGGTGTCTTTTTCGTAGCCATGCCCTACTATCTTCATTTATCAGTGCTCTCCGCACACTTCCGGTAGAGGTCTGGTTAGTGTTATCCTTCCCCTTTTTTCTATCTTCCTTGACCCTCAAAACTGTTTTGTGTTGTATCAGTGATTTTGTGTTCTTCTTATTGCACCTTGCATGTGATTGGTATGTCTTCGTAGCTCATGCAGAAAGTTTTTCTGCATGTCAGCTGTTTTTATCATTGCCGTCCGTTGTATGGTCTCAGTTTCCCTTTGATTCCAATTCATCTCAGTCTTTTTCCAGGTTCTTCGGAACTGTTCATAGTGCTCCAACGATTATTTTTATTATATTTACTTTCTTCATAGTCTAAATCCCTTTTAATTCTCTGGCGAGTTCCGTGTATTTGCTTCGTTTTTCTGTCTTCTTGGTCTTCATCCTGTGGTCAGCTGATACGGCAAACTCTGCGATTTGGCAGAATTTTTCTTACTTGTTGACTATTATGACATCCGGCGTTGTTCGTTGGGACTGTGTCTTTTGCTGCGGTGATCAGCCTTTCTGTGTATTTGTTTATATATTTCTCCAACTCTTTTTAGTGTCGTCCACACAGTCTTCTATACTTACAAATTATTCCCCCCCTTTGTTCCTCTTCATGTAGGGTGTGTCTGTATCGTCCTTTGGATGTAGTACGTTGTGCATGTACATGCATTTCCTTGTCTACTGGTTAAGGTACATGTTTTTTTTTTAGCCCAGCTTATAAATGGTCTAGATTATCTTATTAGTGACACTGGGTATGTATTTATTCATTTGATTAGATTTCTGCTATATAATTTAGTTTCATAAGATATTTCTTGTTCTTCTCATATATTCTTTTCTAATCTTCTCTCTCATGTATGTTGATTTAGTTGTCTCTGCTTCCAAAACTCCCAATTATTTATAGCTGCCTTGTTCGCCTAACGCCATAATCAGGTCTTGGTTTGGTAGGTCCATTCCCTTAGTCGTCACCAGCTTTCCTATTTTAACCTCTAGCAGTGCACACTTTTCTATTCTGCATCATATTTGAAGGTCCTGGCTGAAGATTATTGTCGTATTCATCAGGTTTTTAAATTCCATTTTACTTTTTGCAAAAAGCTACAGGTCGTCCATCTACATGAGATGGGTTATTCTTTGTTCCCTGCCTGTGAACTTGTATCCTGCATAACATTTCCTGAGTATGTATTTTAGCGGCATCATTGCTATGATAAACAGTAGTGATGATAGGACACTGTTTTGGAAAATGCCTCTATGTATCATGATATCCGCCATATGTTGTCCTCACGCTGTCACTTCTAACCTCTATGTGTTCATTGCTTTATTGATGAGCTTAATAATCCTATCGGGTATCTTGTACATTTTGTAACATTCAAGATTCAATGCTTGAGGGATTCTGTCGCAGGCATTCTTGTAGTCAATCCATGCTATATCTATGTTCTTTTTCTAGGTTTTAACTTCTTTCAGGATATTTTGATCTATGTATAACATCATGCGCCCCTCTTTCCCCTTTCTGGCATCCTGTTTGTTGATCGGGAAGTAGTCCACGACTGTTCGGCGAATGGTAAATTTGCTCTCTCAGTTGTGCTACTAAGATTTACTACATTGTTTGTAAACAGGTTATTTGCCTGTAATTGCTTAGTGTCGTTCCCTTATTGGCGTCTTTTTGCTCATCCACTCTGGTGTGTCTGTTTTATGGATGCACCCACTGTGGTAGCCTCTCACATAGGGTTGTATTATTATTATTATTATTATTATTATTATTATTATTATTATTAGTTGTAGTAGTATTAGTAGTAGTAGTAGTAGTAGTAGTAGTAGTAGTAGTATGATTATTACTTACTCACTAAGAGTACTCACACAATTTACATAGAGTGACGCTTATTCAATACACTGGTTGTGATACTCGGAGTCTGAATGAAGACTTGCCTCCCTAAACTTCAAGTACCCTGCGCTGTTTCTAATAATCGATGGAAGTTATCGCTGATTATTATAGAAGTTGGCTTACAAGAGTATTTAAGCTATAATTAAAAAAAAACATCGGATACGAGTAGCTACTCTGCTCTTCCAATGAAGGGTTTCCAATCTTCCCAGCCTGGCACGATCTTTAACTGTGGCACCAATAATTGCTCGTGCTACTGCATTATTTTATAGTGTGTGGCAGCTTATTAATTTATTTGTATCATCATTGTATTAGTACTATTGTTAATATAATTACTATGGTGTCTTGTTGTGTATCAGTTGTCGTTTTATTTATTTATTTTTGGTTGTAGTTGTATATTAATCTTCACACAAAGATCACGTTTACACGTATATGCCCCTTAGAGTATGCGTGTATTCTTTGACTTTCCTAATATCGAGGCCATTTTCTCTGTCTCTTATTTCATCTGTTTTCAGAAGGGCTATTATTCCCATCCATACATATATGAGTTTACTGTAACTACTTATCAGAGAATTAATCCTGATGTTCTTACAGCCTTAAATGTATGCATTTAAAAACGCACATATTTTAACAACTACGATTCGGTGTTATATGTTTAATCTTTATATTTAATAGAATGTAAATCTGATTTGAATATGCATAGCAATGTATACACAGATGCAGATATATCGAGATTAAATTCCCATATTTCCACAAAATTGACGGCATTGCGTTTGCAATTAATATAACATTTACATAATTTAAGGCACATATAGTAAAGTTTTGATTGCATGGTGTAGGTTTAAGCAAATGCATTGCATTTGGATATACTAGCAGCTTATACCGGCGTTGTCCCTCTATAAATGTGTACATATGTGTATTCCTGCTCACAGCTCTTAACAATATATTACTTCCTAATTTATATAACATTGACTTCTCAACTAACAATGAAATAAGGTAAAATGTCATCATCATTATTTATGGATTACAACACGAATTGAGACTTCACGGTAATACCAGGATCAGATTTACTGTAAAGTACTTAGTTTTGTCCGAGATCTATGTATAAGGGAAATTGTAAATATAAACCATTTATGAGACCGGCAATTTTTCCTACAATAGGTACTATGTCTTTTTTTATCTAAAGGCAGTTAGTGAACACTCATACAGACTTATAGGCAGATCTATCTTTCTCATGGATTATTGGAATGTTTTTGTATATACTAACGAGTCACTGCTTTTCAAAGCCTAAAGGCCACGCGATGATAAAAGTTACTGCCTTTCCCAGTTGAACGTTGAGACGAGACCTTGAAGATTGCTAACGTAGTTAAAACTAGGTCTAATTTGAGTATTTAAGAAGAGTGCTCAAAAACAACTTATAAACATTAGACATGACAAACGCCCATGTTATAGTAAGCTGGGAGGCAGCACCGTGGTATGTGTTCCACAGACGGGTAGTCTTTGGAAATAAACTTTTCGGTACACAGAGAAAGAAACACACATTGTTTACTGTGGTTGTAGTGAATGTTTTGCAGGGAAGACCATAGATTGGATCTCAGTCGAGTATCTACCATAAAAATAAAAATAGAGTAGAGTAGGACTAGCAACCTCATTCCCTTGCAAATTAGGCTGTAGGGACGAGGAGAAGACACCCCTACCATATTTTAAAGTCGGTTTTGTACTTTGTACTCAATAAAATGTGCTCTTTGCGGCACCGCTTTATATGTGGCAACTGTATTCAATCTTCTGTACATTATTAAATTTTCAATTATTATTTTATACGCTAATGTGTGAATGAACTAATGCATGCCTCCTGTGCCTGCCCCTTTAATTATAGAGGTTCTAGTTACAGTGTATTCTGTGCATTACCATTAGCATTAAAATATACAAACTAAAGTGAACCGGGGAGTCACTGTTTTAAATACAGACACTAAAAGGATTTACGAAATGGAATACGCAAAATACGACAGTAAAGTGCCTATCTGGCACAGGCTGAGTAGGTTTTCTAACCAGTTGAAAATAGGCCCTCGACATCAGTCCAACGGTGACTTATTTGCTATCGAGCTGAGGTATAGTTATGTTCAATCTCATGAGGTCAACTCTCCCAAGCTTTACTTTCTCTTTGAGAAGGGGTAAGTTTATTGCTAATCATCGATACGCTCCTACCTGGGAATGCCGATTAAGCTTTGTTCTGGGGGCTGAGCGCGCTAATCCTTGTGCGCTAAATGTGCATACCTTACTTTGTGTCTAGCCTCCTGGAGAGAACGTAAATAAAAATAATTTGACCTTATGTCTAGTATTGTTGAAACGGGGAAAATAAATATTATTTGTAATTGATGTCTCGTCTCGTTAAGACGAGGTAAATAAACATTATTTGACTTCATGTCATGTCTCGTTGAGACGAGATCATTAAACATTATTTGAACGTATATCTAGTCTCGTTGAGACGAGGTAAATAATTATTTTACCATATGTCTATTCTCCTTGAGAGGAAGTAAATAAAAATGCATAGACCTTGAGTATAACCCCTGCTGAGAAGATAAGTAAACATATGGCAGTAAGTTAGAGTTGAACCAGTTGTAAGATATGCAAGACGGTGTGTGGAAACGCGAAATCAACGATGTTAGAGTTGAAATATTGCCTCAAATTCTTAGATAATTTACAAGAGTTTGCATGTAGCTAATCTGAATGACGGTTGTGATGTGATAACACTGACAAAGAAATTAATAAACTCTCATGAACGTCTTCTGAACCAGCAGGCAAGCGATTTACTTGAATTATTAACTTGATATTTAAATTACCATTCGTCAGACAACAATCTAAATGCTGATGTGATCTTTTACTTGCATCTAAGATTTACAAACACACGAAGAACCTTTCATATCGATGTTTACAGATTCTCTATCATGTTTACCTGAATAAGTATGTATTGATATAAGTGAGTGGGAAGATTTATGTAGTAAGGCAAATTTAATTTGCGAACGACTGGCAGTTCTCCTAGGAATGTATATAAATACATATTTGATATTTCCAAACATGTAAAATGGTATACATGCACGCAACTATTTATTAAAAAAAACCAAATGTTAATATGTATAACAGCTTTAATGTATATTGATTAATTCATATAAAAATTGATTTCGCATTGCAACGGCTTTTTCATGATATAATCATATTTGTAGTACAGAGTATATATATATATATATATATATATATATATATATATATATATTGCATGTATATATATATTCCATATATATATATATATATATATATATATATATATATATATATATATATATTGCATATACAGGGTGTTTCAAAAGTCTTGGGAACATAACGATTTTTAATAACTCAAAAACTATTAGGAGTTGAAAAATGAAATTGGTATCGTTGGAAAGGTTAAAGTTTCAAGTGTTGTGGGGAATCTTCAAAGTTGCTCAATATGAGCACCATTCGTCACACGGCAGACATCTAGTCGATAGTCCATTTTCTGCCAAACGCGTTCCAGCATCTTGACGTCAATGGTTCCCACAACTGCCGTTACTCGAGCCTTTAGTTCGTCAATATCTCTTGGAATGGGCGGCACATAGACTTGTTGCTTGACAAAGCCCCAAAGGAAAAAGTCACACGGGGTAAGATCTGGAGACCTAAAAGGCCAGATCATTAGATCGTCATCACCTCGCCCAGATCTCCCAATCCATCTACCAGGCAGCCTTGTGTTAAGAAACTGCCTTACTCTAAGACTCCAGTGTGGTGGTGCACCATCTTGTTGAAAAATGAAGTCATCAGATTCTGCTTGTTCCAACTGAGCCATTAACCAGTCTTCCAGCATGTTGAGATAGGATTCACCAGTGATAGTTGCCTCTTCAAAGAAGAACGGTCCATAGACACCTTTCTTGGAAATTGCACAAAACACGTTCACTTTTGGTGAATCTCGCTCGTGCTCAAGAAGTTACTGAGGATTCTCAGTACCCCGATATGCGAGTGTTATGCTTGTTAACTTTGCCATTCAGATGGAAGGTCGCCTCATCGCTAAAAACAAGCCGGTCATCAAAGCCGTTATCTTCCAACTTCTCTTGCATTGCAATGCAAAAGTCACGGCGAAGTGGCTTATCAGTGTCCTTCCACTTTTGGACCAACTTGAGCTTGTAAGGTACCATTTGCAGTCGTTTCCTTAAGACACGCCAGACAGTTGCTGGAGCAAGCTGAAGTTCCCTGCTAGCTCTTCTCACTGATTTACGAGGGCTCCGCTGAAAGGCTGTCCGAACTTGCTCAACTGCATCTTCTGAAGTTGAAGGGCGACCTGTTCGCTTACTTGGACACAAACACCCATCTATCACAAATTTAGCATGCCATCTGACAATGGATTTCCTTTCAGGGGCTTCTTTTTTAAATTTCCTGCGAAATGCACGCTGAACACATGTCCACGATTCAGTCTTTGCAAATTGGAGGACGCAAAATGCCTTGTCTTGTTTAGAGAACGCCATTACTGCACCTGGAAAGATAACACGAAAATCATTAGTATGACCAAAAACTTGATTAAGCAAGCTTTAAAATGACACCAGTTTCATTTTTCTACCTGGAATAGTTCATGAGATATACGCATTTGTAATGTTCCCAAGACTTTTGAAACACCCTGTATATATATATATTGCATATATATATATTGCATATATATATATATATATATATATATATATATATATATATATATATATTGCATATATATATATATTGCATATATACATATATTGCATATATATATATTGCATATATATATTGCATATATATATATATATATTGCATATATATATATTGCATATATCTGTATATACATATATTATAAAGTAATAGTATATATTTCATAAATAGTTTCAGTATTTATATTAACATGCGTCAATAGGCGAGTAAAGTTTTGTAGTAGCATGAAAATATATTTAGTGCAAGTAAGCTCCACTCAAACGTTTCCCTTACATTCGCGGGAAAAAAACAACGGATATGTTGCGTGCATTACTTTTTCTCGATAGCTTTTACATCCAAGTATCGTTTAATCTAGTAATCTAACCAATCATATTCATTGAACAAAAACAGAAACCCCTTCTTTTTAATTTGGTTTCTGTAATCAGTTCAGTAATGTTATATATGGTATTGTATTTGTATCACTTACTACATTTAGACCCTACATTTCCACACTTCACCGCTCCCGACACAAATATCTGAACACCACCAAATCTCGATCAAACTCTAAACCCTTTTTATCGAAGCCATCAACATCTCCGAAATCTACTTAACTGAATCAACACATCGTTGTAACTACACACAATGGGTATAAAGTTAAAAGATGTCTCAAACACAGAAGCCGGAACACATCAGATAACTAAACGAAGTGCACGTCTATCTCACACCTTATCCAACGTTACTTAAATACGTTACTTAAATACGATGACTTCTTTTAATTTGACCCCATCCATGTCTCCCTTTGCCTTATGATACTCGATCTTAGAGACTCAGTACACCAACTTAACCCAAACCTATTTAACATGCGGAGGCGTATCATAGTCTCTTGCAGCTCTCCCTATGGCTTCATATACACAGTGGTGGGTAGAAAGGTGTCTCAAGTACACAGGTTATCCAGCAGCAGGAATCAAAAGTTGCCCGACATTTTACCTTAATTTTAAATCACTAATACGATCGTTTATGAAACTGCAGTATAAAGGGGATCTCATAACTCCATAGAATTAATATAATACTCTGTCCTTCACTTCTCGTTCGCTTTTACCGTATGTAGTGGAGACACTCTTGTTCGGTCCAAGGTTAATCCCCACGACCTCGAATATTCCGTATAGCTTCAATACGCCCGCCCATACTTGTAGCAACAGGGATTCTATCGAAAAATTACCTCCTGCTTTGGGGTGTCCACAAACTCAGAATTTCATCCAATTCCGAAAAGAATATAACGTCCTGCACATAAGATGTAGATCGAAACACATATTAAACACATCTGACCGGAATACCTACTGGACCGACCGTTAAATTGAATATCCAAGAAACGGTAGTCATTGCCTACTTTTAATTTTTTTAATAATTATTCCACAGAACAAAGCATTTTTTCTGTATGAGTTCAGAAAATAAAAACTAAATGAATGATAGCATCTCCGTACATAAAATACACACATGAATGTAATGCATGAAAAAAAGATTATAATTTTCATCCCCCCCCCCAAAAAAAAACATTACATAAATTATATTTCAATGTTCGACAAAATGACAAATTTCGCACAACTAATCACTCTCTCATTGCCCGCCTTGTAAAACCAAAAGTTAAATACATCACCAAAGTACACATTTCGATTTGTGTCTACTTTTATAAACCATTTAGAAAGAGTTTACATTTAATATGCATTTGTAACTTACAATTCATTGCCCTTTATCAATCCTTTCTACTTTGCTTCTGTATACTTCTATTTATCCAGCCATTGTTACCTTTTGTCTTTGCCGTTTTCTAATTTATGTCTTTTTTCTTCCAATTTCTCGTTCTTCAAGTCTTAACTTTGCTCTGACCTTCGTGTTATGGTCTTGTGAACTTTCGTTCGTGATGCTTTGATATAGTAGAACCCATGTCTGAAACGTCAGCAAATCAACACATGTAACAGTGAAAATGTTCAACGTAACCTGAAAGTATTTAAACTTTTGTAGGTTTCCGGGTACTTTAATTCTGTATACGCGTGTGTGTCTTTTCTTATATATGTGTGCGTGCCCTTAAATACTGTAGGCGTGTGTGTGTTCATTATTTATTTATTTTACGGTAGTTTCGCGCACACATTATTTTAATTCTTTTAACGTGGTGCACATTAAAACTATTTTACAAGGGTTATGATGGATCATTCATTCATTAATTTCTCTACATCTTTTATTCAAGCGACTAGCCTAAATTTTCATGTAAAAGTTACCTTTGCCTCGCTATCATTTCGTCACTTTTCTTTTTTTGCTGTCGCCATCGTTGCAACATGAATTTTCTTGTCCCTTCCTTTTCAATGGCTGCTAAACGTTATCGTTTAGCGATTTTATCATAAGTGTAGTTATCTGTAATAACATTTACTTTGGACTCGACGACATTTACTTTGAATTGCAGGTTTTTTTTTTCTGGAGAGAAACATTGACTTATATGAGAAAGATACTAAACCACTCTAAACTAACAGTCTAATGTATAGACTTGCAAAAGTTTGGGATTTTTCTAATTTTATTGCAAGATTAATTGATGCCCTCTGGTTTGTTAAACATTTCAAAGTCTCACAGCATAATTATTCTACATCTCCTTAGCTTAAACTCTAATACGAAACTCTTTTAAAATACCCTTATTTATATACGACAACATATCCTTTTTATGTTTTAATTCTCGGGTTATCCTATCTAATTATTCAATGTTTAGAACATATTAATTTCTCAAAAACTGTGTCACAATAAACTTTACTTAGCTCGACCCTTGTCAAAATTCATTTTAGTGTATTTATTATTATTGGCATAGGATCTCCATATGTAATATATATATATATATATATATATATATATATATATATATATATATATATATATATATATATATATATATATATATATATAAGTCAGGTTCATATTATATTTCATAACAGTGTTTTTATTTTATTATTTTTATGTATTCACAATTCTAAATAACATAACATTACTGTGAGATATATTTTACGGTCAGTTTAATTTGTCTTGTGCCAACGAACATTTGTATGTCCATATCGTCTCTGCAACATTACTAAATCATTAGAAACATTTATAAAGAGTAAAAAGTTTTTGGATTAACGCGTCTTGAAAAAAAACTACACTATAGAGTGGTTCATTTTTTGGTGAAACTAAACAAAAAAAACAAGGAAATTGTAAGCTCACACTTATATATTTCTAATTTATAGTAAACGTGTTATTGTGTATGTATAGGTTCGCTAAAATATAGGTTTTAGAATACACTTGATATTATTTATGTATAGCAACCTCTTCAAAGTGAAATAATTCTCAAAATAAAAAAATACATTTAAAAAGCAAGGTGTTATTCATCTTACGAATTATTTAGAACCCCACTTTTGGGACAATGACGGTTCCGTTGTGTTGACCACAATTATCACTGTCAGTTGTGTGTCATTATCGGATCTTTTTGTATGGACAAAAAATACCTTCTCAATCGAAAAAAAATACACATCGATGCGACAAAACTAACGCCTTAAAAACAAGCAAAGCGCATCGGCTATTTTCCATCGGGAGCGTTTCAGAAATCACTAGCTAAACAGGCAGCATCTTGGTATCTAAAGTAAAGCTATGAAAATACGCAGATCATTTTCTGAAAGCCTCATAGAGGAGATTAATATTTAAACCTGATTGAAGGATAAT
>OY744527.1:133759509-133764509 GCA_963556195.1 Sepiola atlantica | reverse complement strand
CAGAAGAAACATTCTGGGTCGGATGAATATAAAAATTGGCCCAGTCAAGAAGAAGGTATGCTCCTTTTATTAAACACAGAAGAGATACTATACTCTGGCCGTAGCTGTCAGACCTGGAAATTCGAAGTCTTATTTAAAATTAAAAAAAAACGATTGAAGTTTCACCTTTCAATTCTAGTGTACTTATTAATTGAACGTACTATTGTGTTGGATAAAAATAATAAAGAAAATAATATTTCTCGAAATTGTTCAGCATAATGCGGATATGAGGAAAATAAATTGCGTATCGAAGAACATATTTTAAAATTAAACACTGCTTTCATTCAAAAATACACCAACGTTAAGGAAAACAAATGAAACATAAGGTATATATTAATAAATGATACACGGAACATTATTGATCCATCATTTCTTACAGAAAGTTAGTGAAAATCTATTATTTTGTGTATAGAGAAAATACCTAATGTTTAGTATTAAGAAACTAAAAAAAATAAATTATTGATTTGTATTTTTTATAGAATGAAGCTATGCAGATGGTAACAAAAATATCATTTAATATATTGATTGTATATTACGTAAAATTCCTCTAGATTCAGTGTTAACAATTTAAATATTACTTGAATGAAGCTCATTTATCAAATTAACGATATATATATAGCTTTAGATTAGCTTCATAATGAAGCATTGTATATTTGACACATTCACAAGAAAAATTAAAAGATCTCATCAAGATAATTACAATATTTTATAACGTTGTACTTGTATTTTACGACGCGGTTTGCCTATGAAAGTGAAGTTATCTGCGCAAGTATTTTTCCATCATGGAAACAAAACATTTGATAAGATAGGCAGTTCCGAAAAATATTGATTTTCGGAAATAATTTTACAAATGTTGTACGTAAAAATATACGGAAGGAACTTCGCACATAAACATACAAGTTTTACCTCAATGCAAATACTGATTATTAGAAATCAAACAAATACGTCTTTTATTTTCAAGAGAAAATTCTACATAATTTCGAAGATTAATATTAAAGTTTGTATTTTTGTAACTTTTTAATTATAAAAACATCGTTTGCTTCAAAATTTGCATTTAATTAAATGATTAATAAATAATTGTTCCATTTATGTTCACGACGAATAATATAATTGTCAGTCTAGGCATAGAATTACATTTTTTCCGCTGAGAATACGGTGTTCGTTGTAATTAAAAGGAATAATGTATATATATATATATATATATATATATATATATATATATATTTGTTATTGTTTATTATCTATGTATGTATGTATACGTTTCGTCCTTTTTTAATCTGGACTCATCAGCATAGAGATCTGACTATTCACTACTGGTCATGCGATTCGAAACCCTGAATTACAAGTACTTTTCAACTCAAATACAACGTCGCTAACCGCTCGGCCAATTCTGAACATCTAATAAATAATGATAATGTTAACACTTTTTAAAGCGGCTTGACGTCTAGGCATTCTACTTCTATAAGGAAAGGAATGATACATTATAAAGCTAGTGACGTCATGCTGTGTTAGTACTACCATTACAGTGCTCTACTTTTTTACGAGGGGCGACAAAATAGAAATATTTGTTATTGTTTATTATCTGTGTACGTATACGTTTCGTCCTTTTTTAATCTGGATTCATCAGCATAGAGATATGACTATTCACTACCGGTCATGCCATTCAAAATCCTGGATTACAAGTATTTTTCAACTCAAATCCAACGTCGCGAACCGCTCGGCCAATTCTGGACAGCTGATAAAGAATGATCATTTTAACACTTATATATATATATATATACCAATATAAATATATATATATATATATATATATATATATATATATATATATATATATATATATATATATATAGATAGATATATTTATAGATATATGTATATATATAAACACATTCATATATATATATACATATATATATATATATATATATATACGTACTTAATATTTCACTCACATTCTTATCAAATATTTGCTAGTAGTACTAGTGTATTTTCGAATATCCAGAGTATATGTGGATCAACTTATATTAATGGTTTAATAAACAACCGAGTCAGATGAGAGGATTATACGAAAAAAAGAAGAGGAAAAAATATGCTTATACTTCTGACGAAGAATATGCTTATACTTCTGACGAATATGTGTATCATCGAAAGTACTCAAGTTTAAAAAAAAGAAGTGTTTAAAGTAAATAAATAATTTATTTCAAATAACAAATAATTTGCGTTGTCCAGGTTTAAATTTTTTTTTTAAATATTCCCCTTATTGCCATTCTAGTAACGTTTACATGTGTTCTTTTTTCAAACTACCTTATTCACGTAACAGCGTGCTACACACAACGGCATATCAACATTTATCGTCGATAACATCAGGACGAATTTCAACTTGACTATATATATATAATATATATATATATATATATATAATATATATATATAATATATATATATATATATATAATATATATATATATATAATATATATATATAAAATATATATATATAATATACATAATATATATATATTATATATATAATATATATATTATATATATATAATAAATATAATATATATATGATATATAATATATATGATATATATAATATATATAACATATATATATAATATATATAATATATATGATATATATAATATATATAATATATATATAATATATATATGTATTTAGGCAGCATTTTCTCATTTATCAAACATTGTAAACATAACAGAATTCGTCTGTTTAATGAAACTTTTTTATTTTTTCAATTTTTCTGCTGGTCTATTTTGTATTAAAATCAAAAAAAATAATCAATGTCCTATAGGTTTCACATGTTTCACGAACGTTTTTGCGTTATAGTGGGGCTTGTTTGCGCTAGTCACTTATTTATTTCATCTGTTCACCCTTTGCCCACAGCCTGTATTTATCTTTTTCCTAGGTTTTTGATATAATTCGTTCTCATCGGGTTGTACTGTTCAGTTGTCAGTAGTTACTCAGTTTCTATGTTCAAGTGTCCCCGTCATAACTTTTCATTATATATTTTTTCTATAGTTTGTATGTTGTCATCCACACATTCTTCTTAACTTGCTAGTCCTCTTCCAGCTCTTGTCTATTTACGTAGAATCGTTCAGTATAATCCTTGAAGTGTAGTGCATTTTTCGTAGTTATTATTTTCTAGTCTTCTGGTCACTCTGGCCAATTTCTTAGTGGTCAAGGATATCTTACTAATAGTATTGACCAGATAGTTTTACCTTTTATTAGGTGTTGACTATATAATTGTGTTTCATGAGTTTTATTGTTCTTTTATATTCTTTTCCAATCTTTTGTTTAAAATTATGTGTATGTAATGGCGTCTGATTCTAGAACTCGCAGCTATTTATAATCATCATATACTCGAAGTGCCGTACTTCCTCTTTGTTGGGTAGTTCAATGCCCTAACTGCCTCAAGTTTCCTATTTTCATCTAAAACAGTATACCATTTCCCATTCTGAATTTCATTCGAATATCTTGGTTTCATATATTAGTGGTGTTTATAAGCTTTTCCCGGCTTTTGTTTGCTTTTTGCAAATAGCATAGGGTCGTCCATATACATGAGGTAGTTTATTCTTTTTACTGGGTTCGTGAAATTGTGTCCATGTTTGTATTTTACAAGTATTCTTTTGAGTGGCACCATAGTTATGATGAATAGCGTCTGTGATAGAGAAATGGCTTAGAAAAGTCCTATCATTTTTTTAAATTGATGTTTCCATTACTTTCTTTACGAGATTAAAAATGTTGTAAGATATTTTGTTAACTTTAAAACATTAACTTATCCATTAAGACTATGGGTCTTTTTTCTATGTTTACCTCCTTTACAATCTTTGGAACTATGTATAGTATAGCGTGTATCTCCATTGTCGCTTTCCGGCATCATATTAGTTGCCCAGGGAGTATACTACAGTTTATAAGGGAGTGGTAAGTTTTTTCTTTAAATTGTGCCGTCAAAATTTTCCATATGGCCAGTACACAAGATATGTGTCTGTAGTTTCGTCGGAACCCCCCTGTCGTCGCTTCTTCTTCTTCTTCTTCTTCTTCTTCTTCTTCTTCTTCTTCTTATTATTATTATTATTATTATTATTATTATTATTATTATTATTATTATTATTATTATTATTATTATTATTGTTGTTGTTGTTGTTGTTGTTGTTGTTGTTGTTGTTGTCGTCGTTGTAGTCGTCGTCGTCGTCGTCGTCGTCGTCGTCGTCGTCGTCGTCGTCGTCGTCATTGTATACTTCACTGAAGTCTCCGTTTTGCCATTAAGTAATATATATATATATATATATATATATATATTTATATATTATTTATCATTATTATTTCGTAGTAGTTTCAACCTTTGGATTTTTTTAAGTTGGAGTTTTCTTCTTTTAACATCAAGTCAATTATTTTTACCGTAGCTACTCAAGCTTATATATATATATATATATATATATATATATATATATATATATATATATATATATATATATATATATATATATATATATATATATATTACTTAACGGAAAAACGGTAACTTCAGTGAAGTATACACGGACAAAAAGAAAGAATCACTCTCAGCGTAAGGAATAAGCTGGTATCAAATATTAATTTTCAACACGCCAATACAGCAGGTATCAAAATAATCTACATGATTAAACCTTTAAATCAAGCAGAGCTATAGTATAGTAAGTTGACAATTTAATTCATGACATTATGAATTTCAGTTCCAAAAATTCTAATAGGACGATTTCTAAAACGATTTGAGAATATGGTTTATTTTCTTATTTCTGACTCATTAATTGCAACATGGCCTACTTCAGCGCTTTTTGCAATAGATCTCAAATAGAAGTTTAAACATTTTCATTTAATTTGAAGTACATATGCAATTATTACAGATAAATAGAAATAGCAAATGTACATCAATTTATAATTCGTATAATAATA
>OY744527.1:133707009-133754509 GCA_963556195.1 Sepiola atlantica | reverse complement strand
CCAAATATACTTTATCCATGGGATTGAGAGTTTTTTTTTACAATAGATGTTCGTCCTTGTTTGGTTTGTTTGACAGTATTTTTTTAAAACGGATCTTATTTTTCGCCCAAACATTGTTTTTGTAGGTGATTATAAGGATGGGGTGTGACTATTCAGCGTGATTCTGTATACTTGTAAGATCCGCTGCAGGGCCTCCTCCATGTGAGTGCCGGAAACTTTTGGCAGGGATCTTTTTAAAGGGTCGACACACCGCCTGGACGTTCGATCAAGGATGGTACGGAGTAGAAAAGCACACACCACTCTTTAAAATCGGAGATCGCAAATTGTGCTCCGTTGTCACTGACCAAAGAATCGTCCACCCCCGAACAGGCAAACAATTAATGAAAGAAGTTTGTGCTTACCTTCGTAGGGGGCTGTTAACATCAGAACATTATTGGGCATCTGGAAAAACTATCTACTTAAATTAGATAGTTAACCCCATCCCTCAACGTTTATCCTTGATAAATATTAGTCCGTTTTGGTCCACGGACTATGTTAAATAGGATTTACCTTTGCCGCAAAAGCACAGCCTTTACACGTATGCACGATGTTTGCAATGGGCTGATTCATTTTAGGCATAAAACGTAGCAGCCCATTCAACCTTTCATCATATTTATCCCCAGATAGATAACGTGACATTTCTGTAGAATTCTCTTATGTAGTATTTTTGGGATAACGACTCACTCGCTGTAGAGGAGTACCCTGTCACATAATGAAAAACTTTCTAAAATATGTTGGTATTTATCAGACATTTTGTTTCTTGTAATGATGATGTACTCATCATCGAAGCCTTCTTTTTTAATTTCATGTAGGGTCCTCGGGAGCTCTCATACTGTGGCACACAACATAGCTTTTATTTCCATTGTCGGTTCGTAGGGAAGCAATCACTGAATCTTCTACTGGCTCTTCATGTCAAATAAACTAGTCTTGATAATCCATCAGCGTAATAGATTTTTTCAGCCGGTAAGTATTCCATTTTAAAATTCTAATTTTATAACATTTTCCACCATCTATGTAGTATATTTGCCGTGTATAGGTGCTTGCCTTTATTGACCCGAAAATGGTGATGAGCGGTTTATGATCAGTCTGTAACAGACAATCTACCATGCATTTAACGGTAGAATTTTGAGACTGCCAAAATTATTCCTAAAGCCTTTTCTTCGATTTGGGAATAATGATTCTCCGCTGGAAGTAGTGTCTCGGCTCATGATATATGAGCTTGTGAGTTCTGTCTAGCATTTTCTAAAGAACTATTCTCTTATTCGATACGAGATTGCATTGCTAGCAACTATAATGTCTACGTTCAAATTATAATGTGTGAAAAATAAAATCGACGTTAACATTTTAATAGTTTTATCGAACGCCTCCTAGCATTAGAGTGTCCATTTCTAATCTGTATCTTTTCTGAACAGTTCGTTTGGCCGAGCTAGACATTTATGCATATTAGGGATAAAAGATTGTTAATAATTTGCCAGTTCCAGGAAACTCTTGGAGATGTGATGTTTTCAGGAGCCGGCATGCCCTTAGGTGCAGTGGTTTGCTCTGGATCCAGTATTCTGCGGTCGTTATTTATAGCATATCCTAAAAAAATATTTTTCTTCTTTCATTTTAAAGCAATAATCCCGGAATTGCGAAAACAATTTCGGAACATGTTCCCGGTGTTATACCATAGTTTTGCTATTTATTAGAATGGCATCTAGGTATGCAACCGGTAAATCAAGTTGACCCAGCATATTATCCATAGGAAAACGAGACATTCATTTTTATTATCTTGAATCCAGTTGAGCGTTCTCGTTCAGTTTAATTTTTTTACACCGAGCAAACCACCAGAAATAAAAAAAAAACTTCGGGATACTATTTTCTTACAATTCCTTCTTTAGTTTTTTCTTACTTGGACCTCCGACTTCATATTTGGTAGCAAAAAGTATTGATTGATGAATCGCATAGATTAATTCGTTGCATCAAGTCTGTGCCAAATAAATGATTTGTATGATTCAATACGGGTATTATTTATTGTTTAGACTTCTCTGTTTCACAAACGGTGTAGGTATTTTAATTAAATTAAACAGATGGCGAAGACTACGCAAAGTTTGCGTAAATCGTTAATACACACTAATTAGCTGAACGCAGCGCAGATAACATTAAATGTTTGTGTCTAGTGCATGGACTTTTATCAGGAAAAGACGCAGACATCAAACGTAGGTTTCTGAACAAATTAGAAAGTAAACCAAATTTAACATTGCAGTGACTGCCAGAAATGTATAGGTGTTAAACAAGATTCGAAAGGCATTGAAGAGACGGTCATTGCGCACATATGAAGAATACGTCAGAAAACACATTTCAGCTGTCCTTCAAAACAATTAAAACAAAATAGGGAGTATTTCCACGCCCCTACAAAATACAAGTGAGCCTTTAAAAGACGGAATAAATTACTGCGAACCCCTGATTCCGTTGTGGAGCTCTTCCCGTAGCAGGTTATCTATTCTGTTTCAAACCCTGGCTAACTTTTAATAACACTGAGCACAAACGTTCACAATGCAGAACGAATAGAGGAAATTAAACTTGGGATAAATCCTGGAAAACAAACGAACAGGAGGGTAGAATTATAAGAAAACATGTACAGGTAAAGAACATGAATACAAATATAAAATTACAATTATATTCTTTTACAGACGATTATTGCATACATAGGAAAGGTTGGATAAACCGACCCTGCTAAGAAACAACTAAAGATCCGGAACGGTAATGGATGAAAAGTGTATTCGATGCGGAAATTATAACCGAGATTTGTTAAAGCAAAACTACAACATAGGTCAAAATGTTCGTATTAACATATACAAACAATTTATTTAGCACCGACTTAATGCAGCGGTTCCACCGATGGGTGGTTCCAATCAACATTTTTAACCAGTAAATAAAGAATGTGACGACTAACAGAAAAACGAAAAGAAATCATTTTTAATCAATAAAACTCATATGAAGTAATGAAGTAAATTGTCTTCAGAAATTAAATGATACAGACACAATATTTACGCTGAAATAAAAACCACATAAATAATCAAGTCAATTTGTTGGGATAATCAGTTGAAGGCTAAAGAGATTGCACTCATAATCAAAGAGCTGGAATTGTTAAAGCTGCAGCACAAACAAGTCTTAGAAGAGATAAATACTATCTAAGATGAAGTGGTTTTCTTGAAGTTAAATGTCGAAGCAAATAAGACATTTTTCTCTTGTTTACTGATGTTTTTCAAAATCAGAATGCCAGAATTAAAAATTTGGAGTTCATTAAATCTAAATTCGATAGACGTCCTCAGTTCTCTTATAAAATACACTTAAATCAAATTAGGGAGCAGCTATCGGAAGACACTGCTCACCACATAAGTGTTATGGTTACAAGATGCGAGAGTTTTGACATACATCTACATCAAGAAACCTTCGAATAGCGACAATCGAAAAAAGAAAACAATACTGTTACTCCTCAAGAAGTAATTCTTGAGAGGGGGTGTTATGATACCTTTCCTTCTACGGACTGTTTGACCTCTTCAACTCACCATATATACTTGGAAACCTGATTATCAGTGTAGGTACCACATCAGTCTATATTGAAAGTCAAAGCTGGCATACATACACTCTTTTCCTTCTGTTGTGTTATACTTCCTTTAATATACTTGCTTTTTCTCTCTCTTTCCCTATCGCTCTCCCTCTCTCTCTCTCTGTCTCTCTCTCTCTCTCTCTCTCTCTATATATATATATATATATATATAACTGTAGTTGTTTACGTGATGGTGATATACATTACATAAGTATACTTTTTGCGACATACTCTTTGTTGCTTTTATGTTTTTAGCACATTTTAGTTTTAATATTAGACATAGCCACCTAATTTCTAATTGTACTACGTGAGATGTCTAATTTAATTTGTAGTATCTATTCGGTTTTAGAATCACACTTCACTGATTTATGTTTTAACACCAGTATTATTTTGAATTGTAAAGTAAGTAAATAAACGGTTAGTTTAAGTTCTATAGTTTTATTTGTAAAGTTTGATTGATTTAAAGTCTAGAAAAATGTTGGATACATTTACTAGTTTTTAATCGTTGTAACTAAAATTGTATTTCTTATTTTGCAGAGTACATTCTTCATGAAACTGTGGTGCAAGAATGGTGCAGCTGATAAGAAGAATACTATTTTCATCATGACACTTTAGAGTATATTTAACTACGAAATACATAAACGAGATTAAACAAGTTTTAAAAAACAAGTTGAAATCCGTAAGTATGCATAGCAATATCAACGAAAAATGTTTTACATGCATACATACCTTCATCTATCTAGAAAAGTCATCCTTTTTTTCGACTCTCTCTCTTTTCGCTCTCTTCTCCGTTTCTCTTTCACTTTTTTCAGTCTACGCCTCTGTATCTTCCTATGGTACTATTTTACATACATTAGTATAAATTTGATTATGCAAGGCATACTGTGCAGACACGTCTTGAATTCATTACTAAAAGGAGCTCCTCCAGCTTATCCTAAAGATCCACATCTTCCTATCACTTTATAATCAAATTATGTTTACATAAACCTCTTGCAAAACTACACAATATGTGTTTATATAAAAGAACCGCAGAACGTTTTTCTTCACTATTAGCATGAGGAACTTTTTTATATGGCTGAAACATCAACGTTTTTGTGTAGCTGACTCAATATGAATATATTTTATGCAACTATTTCGCTCTACTTACGTATTAAGCATTGTTTACGTAAATACTAACACTGAGCTATGTACATGATACAATATCCTGTGATAGAAGGATATATAACACATTCATTGTATTTTAATTTTGATGATATGTATGTTTAAGGTGGCTGTTTTTAGTAGACACACGTGTTAATAGACTAGATGTGTATGTTCACAGCTCCATGCATAATTACAAAATTACTCGTGATCAGTATACATTTCAGCATATATTTAGTGGCTTTGTAGCGAGAGCTCTGAAACATAATTCTATGTCGATGTGTCCAGTGTATAGGGCAACACGAAAAAAATAAGTACGTATTCAGGAAAGGGATGCTGACATATATGATCAATATACTAGTGTTTTGGGTAGGTTAAGAGGTTGTTGCTGCTTTATGCGTGCAGAATATGTGTTGCTACTTGTAATGGATATAAAAAGAACATGCTGGTGATGAAATTTATAACCGATCGGCCGGAGGTTAAACTGAAGTAGTTTGCTGGGTAAGATTCACTACATGCATAGGAACGATAAAAGATGGCGATGTTTCTGTAATAAAACATCGGAAACAGCTTATCGCCGTATGTAAAACAATGACTACTATAGTGGATGATCAATATGTCGATGGCAACATTGGAAATGTTTATATATCTATCTATTTCGCACACTCTCTCTATATATCCTAGCAAAAACTACTCGCCCTCGGAGAAACAATTACTCTACCTGTAGCTTTATCCACAGCAAAATAAAAACTAAACTATTTTCTTTTCAAATTTTAGTAATTCAAAGGAAAACACAACTAGATGATTTTCATTGTGTTATTAGATGTATTCGAATGCTGAGTCTTTATTTTGTAAAAGGATAAAACTTATTATCCCATTAAAAACTGATTATATATTGAAACAAATAAATATAAAGCGTTCTGATTGTCAAGCATAACAAACGGAAAAATATCTGTGACTACAAAAAACAAATAATCAACAAATAAAACTTACAAATATATTTAAAAACTACTCTTCCGCCTACTTGCTAACTTGGTTTGTATCTTAAAGTATTATAAAGTGTTTCTATTAAATTTTAATAATTGGTCCAAATCCGATCAAATTACAGTTCGATTTTCATGATAGATTAAATGGGCCATATCCAAAGTCTTTCTAATGCGTTTCGTCTTTTAGGTTGAAAAAACAATCGATTTGTGATGTTTGACAATCGGTTAATGCGGATCGTCATTTAGTCAAACGAAACAATTATATATTCCTGAGTAATTTAAAATGGTTACTTTGTGTCGTTCGCTTTAATAATTAAAGACATAAGTAAAAAACAAAACTAAATGACAATTAAAAAAATGTTATTATCTTCTTAATAATCATCATAAACAGCAGCATCATCATCGTTGGTATTGTCAACCACAACGCAAACACCGGAAGGTATCTTTCGTATTTCAAAATTATCATTTTAAATGCAAAACGTTTCTCATCTAAACGTTTTAATTAATATTACTACTACGGATAATAATAATAATAATAATAATAATAATAATAATAATAATAATAATAATAATAATAATAATAATGATGATGATGATGATGATGATGATGACGACGACGACGATGATGATGATGATGATATAAAGAGAACTATTTCATATATAAGGAAATTGTAGAACAAAATAGAAACGCATCATGCATGAGCCACGTTGAATTGATGCGCGCATTAACTTCGCTGATGATGTTGACGTAATCGCTGAGCTATTTGAAACCGTGCGTTCGTGGAAGATCCAGTCTCTCAACTTGGATGGTTTCATGTACATTTGAAATGTATAAGATAACTAACATATATATCAGTTTCACTCCCTTGATTAATTAATTGATTTAAAATGTATGAGATAATTAATATCTATTAATTAACTAAGCAAGTTAAAGCTGAGAAAGTTAAAGTTAAGTAAACAAGTTACACTATCGAAATAATTAGGCCATTTTATATATATTATAAAGTGTGAGTGTCCACAAATTTGATTGGCTGGTATCTTTTCATGAACGAAATAATGTTTTGTATTAAATTACGCAATAGATTTATCCGTATGATGATACATATTTTAGATTCCGTTGAGATCTACAATTTCAATATTTTGTCCGGTTCAATACTTTTGTGTTATTCTTTTTAGTAAGGGAAAATTTGCAGGGTTTTTATCTACTCCTTAATATGCACCACGTCTGACACTTGTTATAACGAACGCTGTTATTTTGAGGCATAAACATTATTTTTCATTCACTTGTTTCTAACATTACGAATGCTCAATTTTGTAATACTCTTTAAAATATACTGATGTTATTACAGATTACTTACGATTTATTTTAAATAAATCAGCTTATCGCACAAAACTAATATTTCCTACCGGTATTTTTTCGATTTTTTGTATTACAGAAATAAATGGCACATAGCACACATTTTTTTATACGATCAACATATATAAGCAGTACTGTTATTGTTTCTGTAAATTATTAGTATACATTATATTTCAGCGTTCGGGAACTGCCAGCTTATTATACATTAACAGCTATTTGCAATTTGGCAACCCTTTCATGAATTAAATTGTTCTGAGTGGTTTCGACTATCACTGATTCACCAATCCATGATAATTGATACTGCACATTCACGGTTCTACGTATTCATCCCTGATGGTCGATCTATGCCCATAAAATCAGCAGAAGATTTGATTAATACAATTGGAAAAGTAAGCTTATGTAGTTAACACCAAAACATTTAATTCTGCAGGATCGCCACACTTCAGTGTGGATAGGGATGCAGTTTGTTTCAAGTGTAGATTCGAAGTACGTTATACAACCCCTGATGATATGAAGTGCCATGTTAAGAATGATTATAAAGCCATCTTTTGTAGATGAAGAATTAAGAAAATGAACTACATTAAACTAAATATATAACCCATCATCTGCTCTTAGGTCCCGTTGTAGTTTTTCAAAATTCCTAATGATCGTTTAATCAGTTGAGGAGTGATTCCTCTGTCTCTCTCTCTCTCTCTCTCTCTCTCTCTCTCTCTCTCTATATATATATATATATATAATATTAGTACTTCATGTATCCACATAAAATATTATAAGGTGATATAATTTTTTATGTGTCAGTTTTCAGTATTTACTTCAACAGTGCTCGATACGTAAGTAGAGCTAGGTAGTAAGCAATGAAAATATATATGGCAATCAAGCTACACAGAGGCTCTCGTGTTTCATCCCCATTTAGCCTGACGATTCCCCCCGGGGATGAAATACGGGAGCCTCTGTGTAGCTTGATTGCCATATATATTTTCATTTCTTACTATATATATATATATATATATATATATATATATATATATATATATATATATATATACTATTAAATTATATAATATTTTATATTTTACCTACGTACGACGACGCTTACAGCTTTCATCAGTACAGGAAAATTACACTCTCAGACGGTCACAGAGTGCAAATCCGGTTCACGTAGACGACTTCAATCTGTACGCCCTCACTTAGTATTAAGGCCACAATAGATTATCACGTGAGTACAGAGAAATAAATTGATATTTACACTGAAAGCGGCGAGCATAAATATACTGAACGACAATAGAACTAAACGACATAGTCTGAGTATTGCAAAGGCGTCTCAGGTGAGTGTCTATTTTTAATAGTTCCGATAGTGCTATGCTTGCAATTTTTCTTGAAAGTTTTTTATTTATTATATTAAATTATCTATATATTTTTATAATTTACTTACGTACTACATGGTTTCGGGCTTTCAATGCAGTGAAATCACAATCTCAGACGGTCACAGGGCGCACCCCGATTCTCAAAGGCGTCAGGGAATTTGCTACTCTTCTCTCAGATATATCTGAAGAAGAGATTAACATCATGAGAAAACAGTATTATTTAGTAAACAAGATCAATAAACAAAGAGCAACCACTCTGGTTCCTTTGATGTTTCGATGGGTTCCTTCGACTCTGCAGAAATCACCGATCTAGTTGGCCTATACATCCTCTACAACTTAACTAAAGATATAGATATTGATCATATTGCCCTATATAGAGATGATTGACTATTAGTAGTCAGAAATTCTAATGGGCAAAAGTGCGAAAATATTAAAAAGATTATCATTAGAGAGATGAAAAGGATATGCCTTAAGGTTGAAATAACTTTTAACATTAAAGTAGTAAACATCTTAGATGTAACTCTCAACTTAACTTAGACAACATATGAACTATACAATAACAAAAAAATTAACTCAATCTATGTACACTCATTCTCCAACCACCCCAAAACTATCATTAAACACATCCCTAAATCTATCCAACAAAGGATAAGCAATAACTCATCAAATGAAACAATATTTAACAAACATGAAGAATTTTATAATAAAGCACTAAAAAACAGTGGGTACAAGAATACACAAATTAAATCTATCAAACACACAGCAACTAACAATAAAAACAATAAAAAAAGAAACAGGAATATAACATAGTTTACACCCCCTAAAATCCAGCAGTTTAAACCAAACTTGGTAAAAAATGTTTAGACCTCATCAACACACACTTCCCTCCAAACAACATCTTACATAAAATATTCAACACAAATACACTTAAACTAAGTTACAGTTGCAGTGAAAACTTAGAAATGATAATTAAAAAAACACAATAATAAAATCCTAAACAGCAACCTAAACCCTGAATCATATAACAAAAACAATTAAAGTAAAGTCCTTTAACTGCATGAATAAAAATGAATGCCCCTTGCAACAAAATTGTTTGATAACAAAAACTATTTAGCAAGCAACCATCTCGACTAAAAAACCCCAGATATGAAAAATACTACATAGGTATGGTAGGCAATACTTGCAAAGAAAGATACACCGACCATAAATGTTTTTTCAACAACACAAACTACCAAAATAGAACTTCACTTACAAGTATCCACTGGGAACTAACTAATAAAAATAAATCACCAACTGTAATCTGGAACACTATCAGAAAAACTAGCACTTGTAACTCCCTAAACTGACCATGCTATTTATGTCTTGGCGAAAAATTTGAAATAATTAAATTTACCGATAGAGGAAAGCTCTTTAAAAAAACAGAAACATCGAACAATTGTAGGCATAACACATCACATCTCCTTAGTAATTTGTAAATACCCCCTAAATGATACCATTAAAACAAAAAAAAACCAATACCCACCAACCCCCTAAAGTTAATCCTTATAAACATCTCTAAACCAGATAACTCTAACCCTCAATTATAAATATAATATAATTACCCCCCTTCTTGGAATAAATATTAGAACACTTTCAAGTAGAACTTTTGGATATGTAGGTGTAGGTGTATTTTATGTATATGCATGTGTGTGAAAATATGAAATTTGTAACTATGTGTATGTATGTATATGTGCTCGTATATGTATGTGTGTGCGTGTTTATGTGTAGGTATGTATATCTATCTATGGGTTCATGTATATATGTATGCATATGAGTGCACGTATGAGTGTCTATGTATGCATGCATATGTAGGTATATGTATGTATATGTGAGTGCCTGTATGCGTCTATATGTGTGTATAGATATTCTCCATATACTTAACCTTGGCCATAAATATTTAATATTTAATTCACAAAATCCCACAAAAGTCAACCACATATTACCAAAATCATCTTTTAAAATCATATATTGCTTACTTTACTCAAAAGTACTGGCCCCCAACATTTCTAGTACCCCCACTCATGGACAATAATTTTTTTTTAACAACTTTAAGTAAAACACCCTACCGCCAATATTATCTTTAATCTTCTGACAGAGTTAAACCCCACCATTCTTAATACAATTACAACGAATAATAAAATCTATAATAACAATGGCATTAATTTATATGTGACTTTCACTAAAAATAAAAGTAATTACTACTATATTTTATTAATTCATTACTAACTATTATTTAGAATCAAAACACATTCATGTATAATCCAACATAATTAAAACTAAATTTAATAGTATAATTTATTAATACCAATGTCATAAATTTATATACGATTCTTACTAAAAATAATCCCCATTATATTTTAGTAACTCATTATCAAATATCTAGAATTAAATTTATTAATACCACTGCCATTAATTCATATATGACTCTTACTAAAAATAAAAACAATTACCGCTATGTTTTATTAATTAACTACTAAATATTACTTAGAATTAAAATATTATTAAAATGTATCCATCAAAATAATTTAAAGTAAATATCAATTTATCAAAATATAATGGTAAAATTTATTAATACTAATGTCATAAATCTATATACGATTTTTACTAAAAATAATCACCACTATATTTTTAATTCATTGTCAAATACTACGCAAAATTAAATTTATTGATCCCCAGTAATAATTTAAACTAAACATCACTTTACGCTTTTTTGCCGCGAAAATGTAAACGTCTGCATTAAATAGGTTGACACATCCCCTTGATACGAAACAACACTTGCCAAATGCCTGTCGCATGCCATGACACCTAACTAGACTCATCAACCTTCTCCAGCTCACAAAAACTTTAAATGGCTACAACCACCAATCCCTAACACCATTCCTACCTATCTTTATTTCCTTTCTCTTTCCCTTTATTTTCCTTTCCCTCGGCCCCCTCTAGCTCAGCTCAGCGTTGGATGAAAATACAAATATAAATTACTGTAAAATAAACTTTTCTAACGGCCAATAATTTTTTTAAAAGTTGTCAGATGACTATAATTTCTTCTTTTTCTTTTTCTTTGCTTGACTCAATTCTTCCTGGACTTCACCGAGCTGGTAGGATCACAAAATAAAAGTTCTTCCTAATGAGACCTCCGCTCTTGATAGCTGTAGATCGATAACATCGATATGCCAGTGTAGCAGGCCTTGTACATGTTCGAATAAAAGCATTCACTATATACATATATATATATATATATGTATATATATATATATATATATTAATACATTTATATGTAAATATATACATTTATATGCATGTATATATATGTAAATAGATACATATATATATACATGTATATATGTAAATATATACATGTATATACATGTATATATGTAAATATATACATATATACATATATATGTATGTATATATATATATATATATGTAAATATATACTTATGAATGTATATATATATATACACCACCCATATATATGTAAATATATACATACATATATATATATATATATGTATATATATATATACGTATGTATATTTATATATGTATGTATATATATATATATATATATATATATATATATATATGTAAATATATATATATATGTACATATATGTATATATGTAAATATATACACACATATATATATATGTATATATATATATATGTAAATATGTACATATATATGTATACATATATATATGTAAATATAATCATTCATATACATATATATATATGTAAATGTATACACATATATATATATATATATGCAAATATAATCATTCATATACATATATATATATATGTAAATATATACATATATATATATATATGTAAATATAATCATTCATATATATATATATATATGTAAATATATACATATATATATGTAAATATATACATATATATGTAAACATATATATATATATATATATATATATGTAAATATAATCATTTATATATATATATATATATATATATATATATTCACCCACATTTATATCGAGATACATACGGATTAGAACAAATATTGATATATCATATCTATAAGATACATTTTGATATTATTTTTTAATATTTTAATCTGAGCGTTTTTGAAAAAAAACTAGATGGGAGAAAAATCTTGTTAATAGATACGATGACGCGTTCGAATGTACCTGTTGTCATCTATGCGCTTTTATTGTTAGAAAGATTCCCAGGATGTTCAGATACGAGTAAAAAAAGCGATTTGTTTTCAATCAATTATTTACAATTGTTATTTGGCCTCGACATTACATAAGTCTAATGTATATAAATATGACGTGAAAAAGACTAATGGAACACATACGTGTGCAAACAAAATAAAATCTTCTGTCAACTGAATTAAACTAATAATTTCAATATTTTAGTTGATCAAAATCTAATTGCTAATAAATGTGTTTAATTGTCTGATGCAATTATAATATCGCAGAGTAATTCAAATCAAATTATATGACATAATTAATTTACTGAACGAAGAAAAAGGAAAATTTACTACTTCATATAAAAGATGCTGTTTGTTGTCTGACATCTGTAATTATAATTTTTTTCTTATTTTTCTGATTTGGAACTTAATTAAAATAAAACTCAATTTGTCATTTTGAGTTAACTTTACATTTTAACCGCGTAGAGCTAATTACACCAGGCATCCTATGCAATGAATTGCCAACAATCAAATGTCAATTTAAAAAAAAAAGACAAATGTTTGTGTGCATTTAGATTTGCTGTTCGTAAGAAGCCAACTCGTTGAATTATTTTCACGATACATATATCGTAATAAAAAAGGCATCCCCAACTAGTGAGGTGTAGTCGAAAACGTAATCATAAATAGCGTGGTGTTATTTCGTATGGAATTTTTTAACTTGTAGAACTTATGATAGATGTCCATATATGTTTCATTGAAATAGATCTCCCCCCCCCCCGATGCTTTTTTAATAAAATCTGTTATAGTTTAATAAATGTGACGCAGAAAAGAATTAGTCTGAATTGATCTGAGGAATATTAACGAGTCATAGCAGAAACCGCACATACGGCTTGCTCGGTAAAATCAAAGCACCCACCTCAGAATTTCATAAGTATTTTACTGATTTTTTTTTCTTAGATATAAAGAGTATTGATTTACTCCTTTCCAGGAGTTACGCACAAGGCCAGTTTTTATCTTACTCTCACAAGTAAGATATGACCCAAGTTCGGGCCGGGAAAGTGGAATTTTAAAATTTCCCCGTCGGCATTCCCCGGTAGAGACGCCTCAGGCAGTAAGATATTAACTTACTCCTCCCTAAAGAGGGGAGGCGAAGCCTGGGAGGGTGGACCTTCTAGAACTGCACCGGACAGACCCATAGACCGGCGTAAATCAAGCCCCGAAGGCCAATACAATACCAGTCTATAGGGTGCAGTATCCATCGGAACAGATACTACACTTTGATCTTAGCCAAAAGGCCAAGAGAGTAATTGTATTGATTTACTCCTCTCCAGGAGTTAGGCACAAGGCCAGTTTTTATATTACTCTCACAAGTAAGATGTAACCCAAGGTCGGGTCGGGAAAGTGGGGTTTAAAAATTGCCTGGGCAGCCCCATCGGCATTCCCCGGTAGGGGCGCCTCAGACAGTAAGCAATAAACTTACTCCTCCCCAAAGAGGGGAGGCGAAGCCTGGGAGGGTGACCTCCTAGAACTGCACAGGATAGACCCATAGACCGGCGTAAATCAAGCCCCGAAAGCCAAGACAATACCAGTCTATTGGGTGCAGTATCCATCCGAACAGATGCTACACTTTGATCTTAGCCAAAAGGCCAAGAGAGTAATTGTAGCGTTCTTTGGTTATTAGATGTATTAATAATATTTAAACGTTAGCAGTAATTTCTAACTACTAAATAGCATCCTCCCAACAAAATACAGACGTGATAGCGAGAAAATTACGATGTTGTGTGTGTGTGGAATGAGTAATTATCTATATACTAATAGTGGAAGGAAGTTAACATTTGGTATGTACAAAAACATACATGTCTTGGTGTATTAGTATCAATACACCTACATTCGTGAGAAAATACAAAAAAAAACAGACTGAAAATGTGTTACAGAATTAATAGTAAGATAAATCGATAAATGACGTCGCTCGCTTATAGATGTAGGGTGTTGACCACGACAGAAAAGAAACCCGTCCTTCCATAAAAAGTAATGCACGGGAGGATGGTTCCTGTTACCATTGAAAATGTTGATGCATTTTAAGCAACACAGAAGCGGTGTAGTTCTTGTGTATATTTACAGTAACCATGAGTATTGATTATTGTTAAGTCACCGGAGTTAAGCGATGTAAAGTCTGGTAAGAACCAGTTGGGTGGTCATTGCCGAATACTTGGCGCTGTTTGTAATCTTCCCATGACCTGGATATACATGCGGCTATAGATCGCTTGTGAACTTTATATTTCCCATACACATTTGTTATTCAGAGTAAGCCAGCATTGCCCCGCTAGGACTAATACTACATCGGTTCGTGTTTAAAACGTGTCTCCAAAGGACAGTGTGAAAGAAAAGACGAAAACGGTGCTCACGGAATGGGCGTAACTGAACTGTTAAAAGTCAACCAATAATGTAAAGGACCAATGAAAACCAATTTCACCCGAAAATATTCTGATCGGTCGTGTCAGCATTCATTCGCGGAAGAGAGTGCCGCCGACGACAGAAAAGAAACTCAACTAGAAGAGATCAAGCCAGAAATATATAAATATCATTGAAAGCGAACGAAACAAACTGATGGTTTCTGCAAACACGCATCAACTAATATGGCAGCCGAAACACAATCGGTATATGCAGCTTTTATATAGAATGTTATAGTTATCAATGACTTAATGGAAACTCTCTTTGTTATATTATGAAGAAACAACATTTAAAAATGACATTTTTATTAATCAAGTATTGCTGTTGTTATTTATCAACACAATTTATGTAAATATTTGATTACACATATAAAGATTACGAAATTAATAAAGCATTTTAAAATATACGCTGGTAATTCGAATCAAACCGGATAATTTACGTTATTTTTATTGTTTCTGTAAACACTGTTCCATTTCTGTATTTAGTTTCCGTTAATAAAAGCTGTTAATTCAATCATCATTAATCAAACATTTGCATCGGGTGTTGTTTTTAATGACGGGAAAAACAAAATAAATGAAATACAGCCATTGCTCAGTTGTAGTTAAGTTAAAGGATTCAAATAAAGCATTAAATAATTCATCCACGTGTAGTCGCAAATTGAAAGGAATCAGGATGCATCCTTGTTTAAACGATATACAAATATGGTTGGTATGGTAACCTATGCATCTCGAGTTATAATGTTTGAGATAATAAACATGTTTGCAAAGCATGGTAATAAAACAATAAAAAGACACGATCAAAAATATTTCTGCTCACTAAATCTCCTCCATCTTCCTCCCTATATCTATTTCCCCAACTACATGTTATATATAATTACTAATCATTTCGATGGTCTATTTTGTTTATAATTTACTATTGAAATCTTGTTATTATTTTTCTTAATTATATTCGACCGCTGACAAACAGACATGGAGATGGTGAGAGAAAAGCGCAAGAGCTGATAAATATATCGTTTTAAGTGAGCTGGTTGTTAGGTTATTTTTCTTACGGCATAACTAAATATTTCGGGTTATTTAATGCCGAATCCAGTCATTTTTGTAAAAGTTCTAGTTTTTCATACCTTCAAATATTTATAAAAAAAGAAAGACAAATAAAGAGAGACGGGACAGTTGTTTTTGTTGTTCGCTTTGCAGAAAATGATTGCGTTTTGCAAAGGGAAAGCAAACTAAATAAAATGAATGGTTGGTGCATTTTTGGTTAGGAAGCTGGTATATTCAAAGAGTCTGATCTTGCAGCACCATAATCAAATTATAGTGGGCAAGGGACATATACTGACCGGGGCTTAGAGTGATACATATAGACTGAGTAAACGATGGTCACATGAAGAGTTAATTGAAAATCGTGGCTAATTAGAGCAATTAAAATAGAAGTTTTGTTTCGAACATAACAGAATCCTAAAACAGAGGAATATTTAGCATGTGTTTTGTAAGATGAAATATATAGAAAAAACGTATAGGAAAAAAACATTGATTAACTCTTTATTATTATGAAGATAAATGTGTTTTTGACAAAGCTTAGAAAATAACTGATATTAAGATAAAACGCAACTTTTTCCGAGTATAATTTTCGAGTATTAATATTATATAAGCGGCTTCTACAAGCAATTTTGTAAAACGTTTTTTTTTCGGGTCTAACATGTATGTACATGTAATGATTTATTTAATTTTATTCATTTTTTTAAATTGTATTTATTTAATAAGCTGATTACTTGTACTAATAATGATGCTAATGCGGCGTCCATATATATCCGTAAAATATCCTCAATAATTCCGGAATAACGCCGTTTATAGCTCTATATTGAAACTTATACTGGTACACATTGACATGGCACTCAGAGACAAGCAAACCTAATTTTAAAAGGTAATTCTCTCTCTCGCTTTCTCTTTCTCTCTTTCTGTCTCTCTCTCGCGCGCGCTCCCTCTTACGAGACGGCTTATAAAAAGGTCATAAGAATAGACATTCTTAAGATTTTTCTGAATTTTTGAGATAAGAATTGATAATTTGTATAATTTTAATGATTTGGACTCCTGTTCTCATAGTGAGTGTTATCATCACAACGTTATTGTCACTGTAACTTCCGGCCTTGCGAATTACTGAAGATTTCTCCCAGTCATAGCTGACAAAACGAAAAAAAAAAGTAATTGTGATCCAAATGTAGTCGGGAAGCTTTTCTCGGTCAGTGAACGATAAGATAAGAGCGCATCAATGTTTATATTTATCCCAAGTGGCCCTGTTATGGGGATATTTATTTAAGTATAGTGTCAACACATATTCTACACTATAGGCAAAAATTAAACTTAGTCTACACCAGCATACATACACAAGATAGTAAATGTGATCAAAAAATAGTCGCAGTCAGTGCATGAGAAGACCTTACATAATTAGTCAATGTTTATCTCAACCCAGAGTGGCCCTGTTTGGCGGAGATATGTAATTGATCATGAATCACCTAGATATTCTCACTAAAATAGCACAAAGAATGTCATACAATAGTGATACATGCGACATTTGTTGACTTTACAGTGATGGGCATATGTAAGTTTTTTTTTTTTTTTTACTTTGATCGTCCACCATGAAATCGAAAAAGAGACTACAACATGAAGAAAAGTTAAAAGCGCGCTAATTATGCATACAGAAAACATAATCTGGTCTTCATGGTATATTGATTATATTGTAATTTAAAAGGGAAGTTTAGATGTTCAGAAATACCTAGGGGAACATAAATGTAATGCTTATGTAGTCTTTAGAAGTAATAAAATATTGAACAATATTATTCTGGTGCCTAAACGTTATCTATTAGTAGGTTACGGCATTGGACAGAGATATATCTAACATAGGTTGGGTTTGTTATAAATATCATATATATGCCAGGTTTTTGCCAGTAATTTTTATTGTAGAATCTTGATATTTTTCAATCATAGCCCATTGTGAAGAGCGCCAAATTATTAAAGATTGTTACATCAAGTTTAGAAAATATACGTTATTTTAAATAGCAACAATAAGGAATAAATTAATAAAACACCATTTAGATGGAATACATAATTTGTATTTGCTCAGCACTTAGTTCAAGGGAAATGAATATGTGATCCAATGGCTTGGCCGAAAGTGTATATCTTGGTCGCGGAACCAATGTGATCCGATTAATGTGATTCAACTGTTTAGCCAGGTGGATCTTGGGACGATGTGTGACGACAGGACGATGTGTCACAGCATGTACACGTATGTGCAATAGATCGTCTTGTTATCGTCAGTGAACAATCATCGTTTGAAGATAGTCACAGTCGTCTGCTTCTGGGACTGGCTCCCTAGCTGGTGGAGACCATATGCTGGAAATCAAACATTACGTAGTAATGGAACAACCAATCTTACTTATAAATATAAAAAATATAAATTATTTTTGCCGAAGAACATTTAAAAATCGAAAATTCGGTTGAGTTCGCGAGCGTATCACGAATGCGTCTTTTTAATTCGGATGTCAAAATCCAACTCTGAATTTTAAATATTTTTACTCTAGAGAAAGAGGGAGAGAATGATAGAGAGAAGGAGAGAGACAAAGGGATAGAGAAAGAGGAAGAGAGTGAATACAGCTGTCATCGGTGTACGCCGTGTCAAATGTTTTGTTTTGCGTGTGATAACTGATTTTCTCGAACGACGACTGGTCTGGTCCCTGAACTCATCACATGTACCTCCCATTGAATTAGTTTGACACGGACATTAAGTCCTCTAAAATGTGGCTGAAGCACAGGTGCACTCAGTGATCTCAAAACGCAGAGAATTATTGTTTTTAAATTAAATCTGGCATAAGGATTACGAATATAACAAGGAGCACTTAGCTCCCCAAAAGGTCACACATTGTGCTACTTACGCCTACTCTTTTATTTGTAACTTTGGCTATGCAATCATCAAAGGTCACCGCTGATGCATGGCACAATGGGAATATATATGCATTAGTTTTTAACTCATAGTGAAACACGACCTTATTAATTTCATTTGTTTTCATTTTATTATCTCTCAGCTTTCCTCCTGAAATATAAACTTCACTTTCTGTATTTTACTCACGTCTTCTTTCCCAAAATATAAATATATCTCATTTTGTTTCTTTCTCTTTATCTTAAAAACAACATAACTTGTTCGCGTTTTTATAGTCATTTTATTTGACTAATTTTATTGAACGTCATTGATTTTTCTTTGATAAAATCATCAGTATTATTAATTCCAGTTATGTGTTTATTTGTTTGATGGTTGATGCCCTTTACCTTTGGGAATCTTTTCAATATAGATTTTCTTAGATAGTCGATCCGGGTTTGGGAAGTATTGGCCTGTAAGTCAGGTGGAAAGGTGACAGTATTTCTGAGGTTACTACAGACCACAAGCGTATGTGATGTGGGTAGGTGTGGAGACACCTTAATTGCCTCTATCACGGGGTTTCCTTTTTAGATTGGTGTCTTTCAACGAGGTGAAGTCTTTTTTTCTGTGTTTCTCTCAACAGATTTAGCAGTGGTCATGCATGGCCATAACTCAACTTTTTTCCATGAGGAGTCGTCAATTTTACGACTGGTATTTATACAAAGTGTTTACATTCAATCGGTTAGGGTGAAAGGTTATTAAAGATCGTTTTTTTTTCAACAAGTCTGCGCCCGATATGAGCTATAAATCGACGTCCGAAGTTATATATAACCTTGACGAAACCTTTAGTTTCTTAACTTTAAAGTGTAAGTGAGCCATATTATCGATAATTATCTTTTGTCCGTTTGCAAGTGTAACGGTTAGATCCGAATTCTTCAGTTCTCGTTTTTCCGATTTTAATTCCTCAAAACACTGCTGTTTTGAAGTGCGAAAACTCTGATCGAGTGTCGATCAATTCCTCTATCGTTCGACCCTTTATTTTTACAATGAAACCTATTCCGGAGCCTTGTTGGGAGAGTGTGTGTCCCTTAGCTCCTTTACGTCTTTATGTGTTTCGGACCGTTTTTACCACCTCCCTGAAATCCATGCACTTTAGGGTTCATATTCCCCGGGGGTTATATTTTCCTCGAAGACTTGGCATGGTTACACGTATGTGTAACCTGTGTGTGTCTGATCATGGTGGTAATGTGTGGTTTTCGAAGGTACCTTGGTCTTTCTTTCTCCTGTATTGGAGTGTTTACTTCTCCATCAGATGAAAATGGGCAGTATGTTTCTAGCCTCTTATTACTAAAATGTCTTCGCTGTGGTCTCCTGAATTCTGTCGACGCGTAGGCACCATACTTACTCTTTACAGCTGTGATTGATTTGGTACAACTGTAGCAACTATGGGTTTTCTCTGAACCTTCCCCGCTGCAGAATGCAGTCTTAGGTACCCTACGTCTATTAGAGCCCCCCCCAAGTCCCTGCTGACATTAAACGACTTTGAATAAGCTATCATGTAGAATAGATGGTTCATTTTCGTGGCCACTTCGGATTCGCTTGTAAAGTTTTTCACTTTGTCTCGCAGCAGACAAAGTCTCTGATTATGTTGTCGGATAAGATCTGCCAACATCCTCCTAAATGAAGGACTAAATTAAAGAATCTCTGAAAATTAATCTAGCTGCACTTGCACAGCCGAACTGCCCTTCATATCTACGTCCCTGTATGCAAGCATAGCAAGTCGGTTCATCCGGTTAGATTCACTTCGATTTTGCCTCATTTTAATTAGGGCCCTAGCAGCATCGGCGGTATTTATAACCTCACCGTACTGTGATACTAATTCATCAAGCAGGTATTTGCTGGTTGTATTCGGATGGTCGTCGAGATATTCTCTGATCTATTCCGAAGGTAGAGCGTCGGACAAATAATACGTCAGGTGTACCAGCTCTGGGTCTGTTAGATGTTACATCAGCTCTCTTTTTTAAGAGCAGCTAGCCCTGACGTTAGGTCAGACGATTTCCTAGTAAATATTGGGATCTTCGATCCACCTGTGAGCACTCTATTTAAGGTGGTTGGATTAGTGTTTGGCATTTTGTCTATTTTTTTTAACTAGCAGACGTTAAACAAAAAGCTCTATACACGAATACTTTTTATAAATTATTTACCAAGAAATTCACAGAGTAAATAAGAGCAGAAGAAAATTGTAACCTACCTTAGCTTGTGCGGTTTTATGGTGTGTTATTTTTCTTTCTTCTTTTGATCGTTCCGGTTAGAAGTGGTTGGTTTTTGGATTGTGTCCATTGTTTTTTATTGTTTGTTTTCAAATATCGTTGTAATCGTAGATTTTTGTGTAGGGCTGTGGTATTTTTAGTTGTGTCCGTGATAACCATTGATCGCTATCCTAGCTCACGCTGCATCAATGTGATCCAACGCTTCGGCCAAAAGGGTACATCGTACTCGCAAAACCAATGTGATCCGATCAATGTGATCCACCTGTTTGGCGGGGTGGATCGTTGGACGACATGTAACGGAATGTGCACGTCTGTATTTTCATTGTTATCGCCAGTGAGCAATCATAGTTTGAATATATTGGCTGGCGTTTATTTCTGGTATTGGTTGGCTGAGTGTTCAGGACCATATGCTAGAAATCAAACATTACGTAATAATGGAACAACCAATCTTACATTTAAATACAAAATATTATTATTATAAAAAAAGTATTTTTGCCGAAGATCATATTTAAAACTCAGAAGTTCGGTCGAGTTCGGCGAACGTGTCAAACACGTGTGCCCCTTATTCAGATTTCAAAAGCCGACTCTGAATTTTCAATCACTTTACCAGAGAGAAAGATAGGGGAAGTGTTAGAGAGACATATGAAGAGAGAAGGAGAGAGATAGAGGGAATACAGTCGTACGCATTGTCAAATGATTTTTTGCGTTTGATAACTCCTTTTCTCGAACGACGACTCGTTTGATCTCTAGACCCATCACAGGCAACTGTCATTTTATTGGTTTGACAGCTACCTTCAGTCCTCCAAAATATGACTGAGGCACAGGTGCACTCAGTGATCTCAAGACACAGAGACTTACTGTTTTTGAAATCAGTCTAACGTAATGATTACGAATATACTGCGGACTTGTTAGCTCCCCAAAAGGTTACCCATTGTGCGACAAATATATATTCACAATATTAATGAAGTACATTATGCAATTATTATCTTATTTGTGTAAATTAAAGTTTTTTAGATAAAAAATAAGCATCACTTTCTAAAATAAAAGAGTTAACATTTCTGGATTTGGTTACGTGATTCATGTAGCTAACTTTGAGTTGTCGTTTCAGGATCGCGGACCTCTTAGGGTCACACCTGAGTTAAAAGTTTTCGTTATAAACGTGTGTTATTTCATGTAACACTACATTGTATATATTTTCTTTAAAATTAAATAGATTGTATATACTTTTCTCTCAACCTTGGGGTGAGCAGATCCACTATTGGCATAATAATGTCGTTTGTTCTCTTTAAGCAAAACGATTCGTAAAGCAATTTACACTAGAATATATATGTTGTGAAAACATATTTGTAATAAAAATTAAAAAAATATTTTGGATTTTTGATTGTTAATGAACTTTGCATATTTATATATACCTTGTTGTTACTGGTTGGCATCTCTCGAGTTAAATTGGAAAAAGTTAATAAAAATAAAGTATTGAAAGTATATGCTTAAACATATATTTTCCCAATATATAATATAGTATATTAAATCAACTCATGTTCATCACACACAATCGATGACTAATTATTCTTTAGTAATGATAATGACTGATGTTAGAAATCATCTAATTTTATTTTGCTTATTAGACTCAATTCGCAATTAACTCACCAAGGGAACCATCATATACTAAATCTAGGTCTATCACTTTCACAACATATGATTGAACCTCCCGCTCACATTTCATACGGCATATATCACTCTTAGTTGTGGCACTCTCTTTCACTTTTTATTAACCGTGAATTTTCTTTTGGATACAATTTGGTAGAAATATCGCTACTGTATTAATACTATTTCACATGTAACAGGAGAAAGAAAGAGCTAAGTGACATGAAAAAAGAGAGAGACTAAGCAATATAGACATATATTGAGCAGAAAGAGACTAATATTATATATTGTGATTTTATTTTTTAAATTAAACCGTCTTTGTCAGATCGCTGTTTTCTTATTTTAAATATATTTTTCGAACGTAACGGATTTTAATAAAACACTACACATTTTGTATGTGTTCTTGATTGGAACATGCTGTACATGAAATAAAGTTTCAATTAGGAATAAATAATTAATCAGAAATAACGGGCGGAAATCAGAAAAAGAACATTTTTTTTTCAATAAAAAACTTAATTCAAACATGATTTGAAAGTAAAGTAATATATGTGAAGGTAGGCATTTGTATAGGTTATATATATATATATATATATATATATATATATATATATATATATATATATATATCAGAGATCAATTGCTAAATTCATCAAGCTAACATTATTAATTTTTAAGCAGATCTAATAGACGTAAAAGGTGGTAATGTAGGAAATATTAAGTTAACTTTAGTTTCATGCAAAGGCGTAAAATCTTGTAAAGTCTTTTATTGAAAATATTAACAGTTTATTCATATAGTAGGACTCAGATATTCTATTATTGGTATTTGTTTACCTGATATATTTATCGTCAAAATTATTTCTAGAAAGACATCGGACACTCACAAGAGGCTTCTGGTGTAGGTTGCCAACATTCTAAGTTAAAGTGGCGTTTCTGTTGAACGAACTGGATACCAAATTAGCACAATCAGGTCGTCAATCCGCGTCGTAAACCACTTAGCCGCTATCAAATATCAATGTTGACAGTATGCATTACACATTAATGATATATATTCCGAAAATAGCAGTCTTCTTTGGATGATATAGTAATAATCATCCCAGCATAGAGTCATTTTGGTAAAATCCTTGCACGAATAGAACTGAAGAGGATTAAAGTAGTTGTAGAGCAAGTCTAGATAGTATTACACTGACGTGTTCGTAGCAGGAAAGATACTATATAAATGATCTTTAAAAATTCGGTGGACATTTATGAGCAAAGAGTCATGTGTTCCTGTGTGTATGTATAGATAGATGGTTCAAATGCAAAACTTGATAAATCCAATTAGTTTAAGTTGCTACTTTAAACATAAAATAACGAATATATTAAATCTAGACTTGAACTGATTTTGATTGAAAGCAAAGAGAAATTATGTCAGTATTACATGATATAACATATGACTTTGGCGTGTTGTCGAGTGTTCACAAGCAACACTTTTCGTAGTGATAGTTTCGCAATTTTGAGAATGTCGTTAATCGCGTTTTGCAGTGGAACTCTTCATGCGATGTCTATATTTGTGATTGTGGCTGTGTCTCATCACGTGTTACTGCCTGTAAAGTATTCATAAGATATGAGAGATGTAAAAGTCGAATAACCATGCCAGCCCATGATATGAGACAGATGCAGACCATTCTTTTTCACAACTTCCTTTTCATGGCAGTGTAATATTTTTACCTCTAGACACGTGCTGTCTTTCAACTAAAATTTGTGCTAGGACGTTAATGAAAAAACGACATAGTAAGTTCGCCGTTTATCATGTTCAATTTCTCCGCGAATAGGCCCCGATATATGCAGGTCACGTTGGGCCGTTCGCGTCAGATCCGTGATGTGCAATATTATTTCGCTGAACTCCTCTTCCGATGGAAATTCAATAATAACAGTTTGACCTACGCGGTTACAAGAGAGCGCAAAATGGTTTTACAATTAAGTTATACAAGGAATGGACACTTGTCTTTTTGCAGACAGATATACACGCATTTTGTGAATGGCATTAACGTTATCAACGTTACAGATCTAATCGACATGCTGGTTCAAAACTTGTTACAAATGGTATTAAGTATTGATCGAGTATCAGCGCAACATTACATCATCCAATGAGTCAAATATTGGTAAAAATATTAAAAACATTAATTGTTTACAATTTACATTGTTTTCATATTTTACTTGAACGCTGTTTCTCATAAAACTATTCTAAATATGTTGATATATCATAAAACATTGAAATAGAAATACTGTGTTTGTATCATTTGGATTATTCAGACTACTGTTCTCATCGTCAGTGTTATTATCACACTGTTTCGGCCGCTGTAACCTCCGGCCTTCTCGAGGTGTATATTTTCGAACTCGGGAATCGTTCTGTCGAATTCGAACATCTGGACAGAATTTTGAATGGAACGCCTTATTTAGTCAGAAACATGAGAATATTGTGTTCTGAAAATATTATACAGTATTTAACTTTTTACAGATGAAAGCTTAAGAGTGTTATTCTATCATAGTAAGTGAGCCATACTCTCATCATCATGGAGAATAGGTTATGTTAATCGCTGTAACCCAAACCCGGCCATTACATAAGTTTACGTTATATTAAGATGAACTGTGCCTTTTATCATTTTATCTTAATAGGTGTAATTGGCAATACGAATTGTGTCAACTTATTTAACTATAATCATACCTACTTTAAAAACGTTATTCTATTTTTTATATTGTGTTTTACATAATGAATCGTACCCTTAATGAAAATTACTTCTTTTAGAAATGATTTTTTGGTATGTTATCCTGATTATTATCATTCGGCAATTGTTTATTTTCATTTTAACAAATGTTATGAATAATGTTGTTGCTGACTGAACAGAAACATAACAAACGGACTGTAATTGCTATCATCGAATTTCTTGGTGAACCAGTTGAATAAAGTAAATATAAAAGTAGACGAAATGTGAAGAAATAGAGTTAGCATTCTATTAGTTCAATTAAATACTCTCTGGTTTCGAATAGCGTAATTTACCGAATATTAACGAAGTCGTTGGAGTGATTAATTATTTACACGAACAAAAATAAATACATATTTTAGCGCTATTAATAACATAAGTATACTAATTAAATTAAGTCTAACGCCACGAATTGATCTTCCGTAACCTCTATTCTATGACCATGTATTTTTCAGTTTGTCATTTGATGCCAGATGAAAATAAAATTATATTAAACTAACTGGAATGACCGGCATTCGATAGATTACATCGTGAATTCGGATGATATGAGAAATGTTAGTTGAAAATAAGACTGTTCCAGATTACATTTTAACTAAAATAAAACTTGTTACGCGCCCTTCTTTAAATGTATTTATTCCTGTTCTATGACGGAATGCTGATTCTTAGGAATTCAATAGATACACAATATTAAATGTTAATGGTATTGACACCACTTTAGGTGTCAAGGAACATAGTGTATAGAATATCTGACCAAAACCTAATTAAATACATTCCTATGTTGATGCTGAAGTCTAAGTAGCTTAAATTACACTTCGGATAGACAATAAAGAAATTACAATGACCTAACTGTAACATTATTTATTCAAATAGATGTGTGTATATTCCTGTTTATGATCCCTTTTGGGGCTTAACTTAGAATTTCACATGTCGGTAATGAGAATAGCTGGTCTGCATGGCTGGTATCTGTATGAGGTATATTAACTGATACAAAATATTTCAAGTCTTCGAAAATGAATAGTTTGTTTGTGGTGATTAAATAAAAGGTACATTTTAACTTTCTTGAAATGTAACCTGAAGTAAACCGTAGAGTAGTATGCTTAAACTATTGTGGATATAACACCTATAATAAAGCCAGTTTGTGGGAGTATATATTAGCATGATAGTGAAAATTCTGCCATGTAATCTGTAAATGACTGTGTTGAGAGAAGTAACTTACCTGGTAAAAATATTGAAAATGTTGAAAAGATCATCTAGAAACAGGCACAACGAAATTGTCAAAGCTTCTGGCGGAACGAATTAGAATGTAGATAGTTTGGCTCGAAAGTTATAATGGGCGGTTCAAAAAGAGGGCACCATTACTTAACATTATTGTATAGATTAAAAATATTATTGTTGATAAATGTAAAAGGAAATATTTTATTACAGATGTTAAACAGTTGAATTCAGTACATACACAATGTGATTAAGGGTGAGGAAATAACCTATGCATTCTATTAGTTTAATAAAATAGACTGTGTACTGGAATAACGGAATTTACAACACATTTATGGAGTTGGGCGTGTGGTTTATTATTGTTACGAACAAAAACAAATACACATTTCAACGCTATTGCTCAGATAGGTATACAATTTATTTAATTAAATTGCTTCATTCCAAACAAATATGTTTTGCAATCATGTTTAGTATTTATATTAGAGGTGGACAGATAAATCATTTTAGTGTAAATTGCTCTAAAGATTTCAAGTAAATTACAATGCTAGATATGGCACGCTGAAATGACAGAACTGTGTCCTGAGATACATGTTACACCGTTTCTTTTAAAGTTGTATAAAGTTTTTCATAATTTGGAAGACTGTCGATAAACGGTATATCTAAACTCTTTTGAAAACTTGTTATTTGTATATTTTATTCTTAGAATTACTATATTTAAGCAAATATTATTCATATTATATATAGAGTTTAAACGATATTTTGTTACTTTTTCACTAGGCTATTGTTCAATCTGCTATTTGTTTAATAAATAGTACCCTTTGAGTTGATAATTATTGATTATTTCTTCAGCACAATGCACATTTTTCATTCAGTTTTCCAATTTGTATTTCTATCAAAGAAGAAACTGTAAGATTATTATAGTCACATTTATAAGAGCGGGTCGAGGACTCATTATTTTTTCATAATAGTAGTTTTAAAGCGGAAAAATAATCTCAATTAAAAAAGTTATTTCTTTTTCGTATGTAATTGAATCACGCGAAATCATTTGCCGGCCATTCACTTGTTGATGAAAAAATAAGAATAGCAAAACTAGAAAAAATATTTAAACGTGCAGAGCAAACTATTTGCTTAGCTGAAAAAATAATTATGTAATTACAAATTTTCTAATCTGAAAATCGGCCGATAATCGACTGTTCTTCAAATAATGCACAGCCAATACACAGTAGAAGTCAACTGAATATTTTACGTTCAAAATGTTTTTGTTAATTTTCTTAATATTATTATATTTGCATTCAAATTTATTGAGCGATTGCACAATTTATAATAATCTTAACATTTCTTAGAATATTTTTTTAGGTTAACCAGTTTTCTATTTCGATGGGAGATTAATTCGATTCATTGTATTTCTGGCAGGTTGGGTTAGTGCATCATTTAAAAACGATAACGTGTTATTTTAGGACATTCCCGGTCGGATTAGTTGTAAAAGGTTTAGTTAATGTCCCTAAAAACGAGGCACATTTTACATTAACTATGTATGCGCAACCAATCCTTTACTCTAAATAAAAACATAAATGTTTTTTTTTATCTTGAAAAATAACCAAAAAAATCCTTGGATTACAAAATGGGCCTAGCAGCCCTGTCGGCATTCCGCGGTATGGGGCGCCTCGGGCGATTAGCAAACACCTAACCCCTTCTCAAATGGTGAGAAAGCAAAACTTGGGACGGTGGACTTTCCTGAACTTCACAGGACAATACCTCAGCCGGGCGAGATCAAGGCCAATGCCCACGACTGTAAATGTTTAGCCACTTAAATCGTATATTCCTATTTTAATCACGTGAAATACTAGAGAAAAATCAGAAAAAGTCAGTTTGGTTCGGTTCGTAAATCACGCACTATTTTTAATACTAACAGGTCCAGGTGTATATACTTATAATATAACGAACACTTTATCTGCATATGTGAAAACCAGCAAAGTATGATTCAGTCGAATAAATTTGTAATCGAAACGGCGAATCTAAGGGCTGCTGTCTGAGCTAACTGACTGAACTTATGACATTCTTTAAAATTAACGAACTTAAACAACTCACTGAACCCACTTAGTTAAGTATGGAACTTTTTAGTCACATAAAGGTTAGTCGCGGAAGCCTAGCTAAAATATATGACCGTTGGGAGTATATTTTCGCTAGTCTATATATGATAAAGAATAACGTCTCGGTGTGAATGTGTGTCCGTTTATAGTAATAAAGTGTGGAAATTGTATCGGAAATATAAAGGTTATACACATGTTCAATTTTCATAGGAAGCTCTCCTGACTACTATGGTTTGCTTTAACGATTTTGTACATTCAATTGTTGGTGTAATTCTTAAAAACGCCAAAACAAAATTTCTCAGTTGGGAATGGATCAGACTGAAAAAGATTGTATATTCCTTTTTGTGATCATCTTTGTAGCTTGATTCTAAATCCTACATGTAGCTCATGGCACAATTTGGTCTTAATGCAATACAAATTATATTTCTATTGAAGAGATTGTTTATGTTGTAATGTTATTCCCCCCAAATACGGCATATTGCCACTGAGACATACGGAGCTACAGTGGCCCAGGGAACAAATGAATAGAAGGCATCATATCATGACTAGAGAGTTGGGCAGCAAAATATCTGTTATTTTACATTTCAATTTCTACATCATCGTACAATCGGGGAAACAGAGAACTAAGCGAGAATTCCAAAGGCGAGCAATCCGAGGAACTAAGCTATTAGCGACAGCTTTTAGTTGAAAACGAGGCCAATATAGGAAGTGGGGGAAAAGGAAAAATATATAACATAAAAAAAATGGGTTAGCTATGGGAAGAGATAATGAAAAGAGATTGGTTGGTTACTGTTTATTGCTAGTAAGCAATAAATCCGTTGCGAGTTAGGATGAGGCTATTATAATCTAAAAGCAGAAGTGAAATTCAGGTCATTTAGAGAATATTTCTGAAAAGAAGGGCGTCCCCTAATTAAAACGGATGTTAAAATCCTTATTTGGCCTCGGATTCAACTAAAAGCTGTCGCGGTTCTTAGACATGATCGAAGTCACTACTTAAATTCCCGACTACCTGCGTTTAATATACACAGTTCAACTTCAACTTCTGAAAAACTACTCTCATTGCCGGTCCACGGAAGTATTTTAAAATGGCCCGAATTCTCAAAATTACCTCCGAATAATGTGTTCCACTTACAATTAAACTAAACATCTTTCTATTGGATTTACTTCATTCTTTAACTTTTTCAATGCTGCCTTCACGAAAATCCTTCTGTTCTATTTTAAAATCTTATTTCACTGGATACCTTACCAACGGACATTTACCCACTGGACATACCCCATATCGTTTTACACGTACATACTCACTCTCCATTAAGTAATATTTTTTAAAATTTTGAATTGTGGCTTTTCCACTGCCAACTTATATATCTATGCCATCCCTCTGATGATAAGATTTTGATCTTTGAAAAAACTCGGCTAAAGGAAATAATAATACACATGTTTATACTGAGTACACCTTACATTAAATAATAGAAGTTAAAATACATTTGATATTCGTACATGTTTGTCCCTCTTCCTTCATCTATGTTTATAATCGCTCTATCTCGTATATTGAGCTTAAACCATTTCACTATAGGTTCTATCTAATTACAGTATACTTTTAGTTTCATATTTTATATATATATATATATATATATATATATATATATATATATATATATATATATATATATATATATATATATATACATAGGCAAGTAAAAAGAGTAAAATAAAGGTCGTAAAAATACAATATATATTACATCTTCGGTTGTTCAAAACAGGTGATTTATATTTCTTAAACCCATCGTTTTTCAAAGAATTGAATTCTAATCATCAGAAGAATACAGATGGATAAGTCGGTAAGTAAATGAACAGAGATAAAGTTTGAAAGGATAAACAGATAACATTTTATTTAGGAATAAATGTTAAATGTAGAAATAATACAATAATATTTTAATAAATAAATATTAATTATTTAAAATTTTAAATTTAAAATTATTTAAAATCTTTTAAAATTATTTAAAATACAGGGTGTTTCAAAAGTCTTGGGAACATAACGATTTTTAATAACTCAAAAACTATTAGGAGTTGAAAAATGAAATTGGTACCGTTGGAAAGGTTAAAGTTTCAAGTTTTGTGGGGAATCTTCAAAGTTGCTCAATATGAGCACCATTCGTCACACGGCAGACATCTAGTCGATAGTCCATTTCCTGCCAAACGCGTTCCAGCATCTTGACGTCAATGGTTCCCACAACTGCCGTTACTCGAGCCTTTAGTTCGTCAATATCTCTTGGAAGGGGCGGCACATAGACTTGTTGCTTGACAAAGCCCCAAAGGAAAAAGTCACACGGGGTAAGATCTGGAGACCTAGGAGCCAGGGCATGAGAACGTCATCACCTCGCCCAGATCTCCCAATCCATCTACCAGGCAGCCTTGTGTTAAGAAACTACCTTACTCTAAGACTCCAGTGTGGTGGTGCACCATCTTGTTGAAAAATGAAGTCATCAGATTCTGCTTGTTCCAACTGAGCCATTAACCAGTCTTCCAGCATGTTGAGATAGGATTCACCAGTGATAGTTGCCTCTTCAAAGAAGAACGGTCCATAGACACCTTTCTTGGAAATTGCACAAAACACGTTCACTTTTGGTGAATCTCGCTCGTGCTCAAGAAGTTCATGAGGATTCTCAGTACCCCATATGCGAGTGTTATGCTTGTTAACTTTGCCATTCAGATGGAAGGTCGCCTCATCGCTAAAAACAAGCCGGTCATCAAAGCCGTTATCTTCCAACTTCTCTTGCATTGCAATGCAAAAGTCACGGCGAAGTGGCTTATCAGTGTCCTTCAACTTTTGGACCAACTTGAGCTTGTAAGGTACCATTTGCAGTCGTTTCCTTAAGACACGCCAGACAGTTGCTGGAGCAAGCTGAAGTTCCCTGCTGGCTCTTCTCACTGATTTACGGGGGCTCCGCTGAAAGGCTGTCCGAACTTGCTCAACTGCATCTTCTGAAGTTGAAGGGCGACCTGTTCGCTTACTTGGGCACAAACACCCATCTTTCACAAATTTAGCATGCCATCTGACAATGGATTTCCTTTCAGGGGCTTCTTTTTTAAATTTCCTGCGAAATGCACGCTGAACACATGTCCACGATTCAGTCTTTGCAAATTGGAGGACCCAAAATGCCTTGTCTTGTTTAGAGAACGCCATTACTGCACTTGGAAAGATAACACGAAAATCATTAGTATGACCAAAAACTTGATTAAGCAAGCTTTAAAATGGCACCAGTTTTATTTTTCTACCTGGAATAGTTCATGAGATATACGCATTTGTAATGTTCCCAAGACTTTTGAAACACCCTGTATATATATATATATATATATATATATATATATATATATATATATATATATATATATATATATATATATATGTATATATATATATATGAGTACACAAGAAAAAAGATGAGAATAACAATAGTATATTATACAATATATATTAAGTCACTAGTTTTTAAAAAACAAGGAGTTTAAATAATTAATATTGCATTATTCCTTTCATGTTGTAAAATGGTGAATTGGTATTATTCCTTCCAGGTTTTTCAAAAGAGTGAGGTCTTATCTCCTGATGAGTGCAAACAAATAAGTTGGTAAAGAGAAATTACTAAAAAGTAATGAGTTGAAAAGACATATAAATAAAGATCGGGTAAAATAAAAGAATATATATGATGTAGAAGATGAAAGGTAGTAAAAGTTTAAAATATAAGCAAACGTTTACCGTTCAAGGCACCATAAGAGTTCGTAAAAGCTGGTGAAGAGTAAGGTAAACTCCAGTCATATGAAATAAAATTCCGTCGGAGTTTTAGAAAGGCATCACATGGCCTAGATTATCTAGTTTAAAAAAATGAGTGTGCGAAAGTTTATGGTGTAAGTGGTGTATTAAAAGCTATAAGGAAAACTTCCATGTACTTTACAGAAAAAGTTTTTATGGAATTATTCAGTTAAAAGTGAAATAATAAAAAGCGGTGTTTAGATGTAAACTACCTTATATTATTTCATATCTTTATTTTCCAATAGTTTATAAATATATATATATATATATATATATATATATATATATATATATATATATATATATATATATATGACGTTATTTTCCAGCAACAATGTTGGGAGTAGTTTACGCGACTCGAACCTTTTTCTCTTCTTTTCGTGAGGATGTTTTGCCAGCCATTCAAAAGAATTCTGTTGTTTATAAATTAATGTGTCAGTGTGGAGCTGACTACGTTGGCAATACACCCTAAAGATAAGAATTTAGAATATCCCAACACATACCACGTTATACTCGCTTACACAAGGGTTCGAGATCATCCGGGTATTTTTAGGCACAGGAATCAGCCATCAATAATCACCTCGTTAGTACAAATAGTTGTTCTGACAACTATTCCGATGGGTGGTTTTCTGTTTTACACAGTGCCAGGTCGAACTACCTTCTCAATATTATTGAGGCGTTAGTTATTAACAATTCTCGACCTAGCCTGTGTAGACAAAAGATTTTGAAGCATCAGTTGGAGATCTTTAATGATTCAAGGCCACCATAACGTTGAGAGATTTCCCTTTTTTTTCCTCTCTCAATCGTTTTCTTCAACTGAAACAATCATATCTCATTCGACTTTTAGTTTTTAATTTACCATTCTGACGTTTTCTCTTAGAGGGTCAGACGATAAAGCCTTAAGATAATTTTAACAATGTTCCTTTTTTTTCCACCCACCTGTTTCATTGAGTAAAATAATGCTTTCTCTAAAATATATATATATATATATATATATATATATATATATATATATATATATATATATACATATATATACGTATATATATATATATATATATATATACATATATATACATATATATATATATATACATGTATATATATATATATACACATATATATATATATATATGTATATATATATATATATATATATATATATATGCGTGGGGTTGTGTTTTCTTGCAAGTATCTCATACACATACACTTACATACTGAAATAATATAGATTATTACGCATATATCATTTTTCAGTATTTTCCTACACCGCGCGTAATATGTGAATAAGTATCATAAAAATATACCCATGGCATTAAGCTACAGAGACATGGTAATGTTCAAATTTTGGTGAAAATTGGCTGGCTAATTGAGTGAATTACATGTTACGATTGTGTTATGTTTGACGAATGTTTACTCGAGCAACTATGTAATCTGAAAAATTAGTTCTATGGTGTTATTCACTAAATATTTATTCCCATCATCCAAGTGATTTCACTCTCCCTGTTTGAATGAAATACTGGCGTTTATTACTTTCAAATAGGTCATATTAAAAAAGTTATAAATTATTCTTACCCATTTTTACTGTAAAATACTATCATCTGAAATGTATGTTCAATTACGAGTTCAGCGCTATACAGGCCGTTGGATGTTTATTCATGTGTTTATTTTTTTTTATTGAAGCGTGCAAGTTTGCTTTTATTCTGAATAAGTTATTTTTAATTTATACTTTATTTGTTATCCGAAATACAGTTTATTCTGTGTCTGCAGTGAGTCGGTTTGTCGCTTCTATACTTATTTTAATAAATTCGCATCTTTGAATAGCTAATCTACTCAAACAAGATCTAAGGAAGATTTGTCATCATTTCTCCATTCCCGATAATCTTATACGGTTGTTGAAAAACATACTCGCGTGCTTGATGTTTTACCAACAGATTGTTATGAACTGTGCTTACCCATTTTTTGTCTGCGTTTGGATCTTCCGATCACTTGTCTAAACTAAGATCAAAACCAAGTTCATTAAGAATGCTGATGTTTTTTTTTCCATCGCAGGGTGTATAGATACTCGATTACTGACTGTGAAAACAACTTATATCTGAGATTCCTTTATGTTACATTAAACAGGATGTGTCATGTATCACCACCGATTTAACTGATTGGTTAATCGCTGGTTAATATGCATACCCATACAAGAAATTCCAATTAAACCTAAACAGTTAGCTGTTTTACACCCCTTAATGTGCCGCCGCTATTGTTAACATAAATAACAATTTCAATTGCGTTATCCGAAATAGATGCTTTAGAATGTGCTAGTTATTTGAATGATGGGCACGAATGAAATTAGCAAAGTGTGATCAGTCAATATTTGTTAGTGAAGACGAAACTTTCCCTGCCCCCATTTTGGACTTCTGCCGCATTTTTGTAATTTTGATTGCGAAATGAATACTCCTAGATGATGTTACTATTTTTAATATGAAACAGACTATCTTTTGAAAAAGACCGAAAAGCTAATAGGGTTCCAAATCAAAACGTAAAGCAACAGAAAAAAGCAAGCGGCTACACTTTAGGTGATTTGCTTGTGGAACTCCTTACTTATGTCTAAGTAAGGAAATTTGAGATGAACTGGACGTCTTGGTAGACCAAAAAGTTCAGGAGACAAACAATCTGCTAGTTTCTTCTTGATGCAGTCCGAGATTAAGTATTCCGGATAACAATTTTGAGTGAAGAATGTTCGGGCAATAATCTATGACGGCTCGGCCCTACTAAAGTATAACTTTATTCTTACTGTTCGATAATCTCTCTCTCTCTCTCTCTCTCTCTCTCTCTCTATATATATATATATATATATATATATATGTGTGTGTCTATCATCCAAACATCTAAATCCAATAACATCGGGATATAGACACACTGATGAGGCACGGTTTTCAACTGGCGAAATTATCTGTATCACTATAACCCCCCCCCCAAAAAAAAATGATTACGGTTTATATAAAGAAGAAAAAAAATCGGCTTCGATTTATTTTCTTTAAAAAATGATATCGCATCTTTATATGCTTAAAAAGGTATTTTTTACCTTATTCTTTAATAAACGTCAACTAGATGCTTAAAAAAATATGAACTTTAAATTTTATATCTGTCTCGCGAGCATACGCGCCTTCATATTTGAAAACGGATACATCAACAACTTCCGCTAAGCCCGTTTACCACAACAGTAGTCGGGAAACATCCAAATCCAATAACATCGGGATATAGACACTCTGATGAGGCACGGTTTTCAACTGGCGAAATTATCTGTATCACTATAAACCCCCCCCCCAAAAAAATGATTACGGTTTATATAAAGAAGAAAAAAAAAATCGGCTTCGATTTATTTTCTTTAAAAAATGATATCGCATCTTTATATGCTTAAAAAGGTATTTCTTTTTACCTTATTCTTTAATATGTATATATATATATATATATATATATATATATATATATATATATATATATATATATATATATATAAACACACACAAAGAAAGAGATAACCCAAGGTGTATAGAGAACGGTTAAGAGAGAAAAGTATAAGAGAAAGAGCGAAAGGCAGTCAGACAGACAGATATAGCGTTGTTACGTACAATATATAGAAAAATTATCCAGTAAAATATCATATGTATATATATATATATATATAAATATATAAATAATATATACTAAAATCGCATATACCTATTTCAATTTTAAAAGAGATACTGTTCGCATGACCCATTTTGGGGTGTTGCCACGTATATATTCGGCACTTAGAGAATAATTCAGTGATTCGGGACAATTGAAATTTTCTTCCCCTGATTATGTTATGCACATGAGTTTAACATGATCATAGCGGGATATATTTGATGTTTAAAAGAAAATACAGCCCTACTAGCTTTCCTTAAGTAAAGAGGGCACGTAGAGGTTACGAATCACTTCCGATTCTTCCCCATAAAACTTATATTTAGAATTTCAATTCCATAAACATGGGATATAATAAAAATTTCCAAGTTATTGGATTAACATAGCTTTATCAGATAAGCACTTATAGATTCGAAACCACTGTTATTATCTTTGACAGTAAAGTTTACATCAGAATGCATTTTTAGATTTGATGTAGATTCTCGACCATTCAAAACACACTCACATACATAACATTGTATTTCATATAGAGAGATATAGAAGATATACAACTATAGAATATATACATAGATCTCGACTTTGATTAAGCAATGAAGAGAAAGGGAGAGTAAGACGAAGAGGCGTTACGCAATAATCATACCAAGATTATTCACTTACATTTTATTATATAAAAACAAATATTCTCGATTTCCTTTTTCAATAATACGTAAATAGAATCGAAACTGCTCACTTTATGTGTTCAGCAAGATACTTTCCAAGCAAAATAATTAAGCTATTCGTTTAGTTGACTGTTAAAATCATGTTAAAACTCATGATAAAAATAGGACATAGGTATTTAAGGTTCAAGTGTATTTTAGACTCATGGGTCACATAGGTGGTGACTTGTATATATTGGGCACATAAAAAGTAACGTACATATTCGCGATTACTTACATTGTCTTTCCCTGGAGTATTTTGTACTTATGATATAAATTAAATCAGTATAGGATATATTTAAAGTTTTAAAGGAGGTGCCGCCCATATAGGTTCCTATAGTTCGGATACACTTTGGGATTGGAGACAACTTCCATTGTGTTTCCCAGTAAAGTATATACATAGTATTATAATTTTATTAAAATAGGATATATTTGAAGTTCCAATGACATTATATTATCATAACCTTATAAGTGGTGCGCTTAGAATTTCGAATACACTTTTATTGTCTTCAACAGTAAATATTCCATAAGAATTCACTTTAAGATTCAATGTAGATTATATACCCTTTCTTTCTATTAAATACACACAAACATCACACATACATTGAGTGTTATATGTATATATATATATATATATATATATATATATATATATATATATATATATATGCCTAAGTTTAGTCTCGATAGAGACATTGATATCTCCTGTAATGGAACCTGCAATGTTTTTGTTTTGTTTTAGAAAACAAAGCTTCTGCAATCTACGACCGGACATCCGAACTTGCATTGCGTGATTGCCGTGTACAGGAACAATATAGGGCAGCTGTAATCGATGATAAGATAATCAGATAAATACTAATGTCATATCGGAATATTTTCGTTTGTTATGTTAAGTTCACAAGGCCACCTTCAGTGGCTTTTCTATTTCAATAAGTAATCAGTAGCTGAAGGTTGATATAATTATTCAAACTTTTATCACAGGTATTAATGACTACATATTTGACCGTTAAACCCTAACCCAAACCCTTATGAAGCATATGTGTGAATTTTAATTCATAAAATAATTAAAGTCACTCGCCTATAATTGCCCCCGTTTCGAATATATACGCCTGTCAATCGGGCTCATGCATTATTGTGGTTTTATATTATCCCCATTTAACGTAGATATCTCACAAATGCAAACGGTGCAAACGAGTAATATGATACACATTCACGCGATGTAAAACTCGAAAATGATATTTGTTCGATGTCGTTATTTTTAGCTATTCTGCTGTATAGAATTGTATGTTTATTTGATTCGATTATATTTGATTTTTATTTCCTTTTAAATCAAAGGTTTGCCATTGCCAATTAACACGGAATTCGTTTTCTAAAAAAACGTGATATCTCAATAATCCACTGACAATGAGATGTAATTAACTCGTTCTTTGCATGGCATTTACACTGGCAACAAGAGCAAACAGTCCAATGAATACAATCAATTATTGATTTTTTAAATGCATGCAACCCTCAGATGTAGCCAACAAAATAAAACACAAGCAAAGATATAATAAAATTATTAGTTGGATGCCACAGTAGAATATCAGTACAAATATTCAGTGGATTTTCATTATATTGGTGATTTCTTTATTTTTAAAAATCCATATATATATATATATATATATATATATATATATATATATATATATATATATATATATATATGGAGAGGCACACAGCGTTGCCCGGGTGCCGGTCGTATAATTACGAAATGAAAAAATATTGGTTTGGTGAATAAAAGTGTTAACTGATAAAGAATTGTCAAAATAAAAGACAAATAAGCACAAATAAAATGAAATAATTTATTGATAGGAAGAACATCATATGGTGTTGAGACTTAACTTTTTTATAGACAATAGAACTGATACTACACTACCTCCACACCTCTACAAAAAGGAGGAGGTAGTGCCTAATAGGTGGGTATAATGACAACATACCAGATACTACCCTCCCTCAACACCTCTGAAAAAGGAGGAGGTAATGCCTGGGATGGGTGATATAATAACAACAGAACAGATACTACACTACATCCACACATTCTCAAAAAGGAGGAGGTAATGCCTGGGAGCATGGTATCATGACAACAGAATAGATACTACCCTACCTGCACACCTCTCAAAAAAAGAGGAGGTAATGCTTTGGAGGATTGTATCCTGAAAGCAGTACATATACTACACTACCTCCACACTTCCCAAAAAGGACGAGAGGATGTCTAGGAAGATTGTATCATGACAAGAGAACGTATACTACACTACACCTGTCAAAATGAGGAGATAGTGCCTGGGAGGACTGTAACATGATAACATAACAGATACGAAACTATCGCCACATCTTCCAAAAAAGGATAAAGTAATGCCTGGAAGAATGGAATTATGACAACAGAACAAATACTACACTACATCCACACCTGTAAGAAAAAGAGGATATAATGTCTGGAAGGATGATATCATCAAAACAGAACGTATACTACACTACCTCCGCACTTCTTGAAAAAAGAATAGGTAATGTCTGGGAAGATGGCATTATGACACCAGAGCAGATATACACTACACTCTGCCCCTAAATTAAGCATTTGAATTAAGTACATTTGTCTGAAATAGTATATACTATACTATTTCATAATACGTACACTAGTCTTAAATAGTATTGTTTTGGCGCCAGACAGACACACATAGAGATACATAATATCCATTTTAATAGATAATAGATAGTGGTATTGCCAACTATTGTTTGGATATTAATATAACAAATATCATGTTTGGGTATAAATCAATAAAATTCAGAAATACTAATAGGATTTGGTTCTCTGTCATGCTTCTGGTGGCATGCTAGGTGTTAATACGCCAGTACTGTGTTAATTTCCGACGTATTATTTAGTGGAACGTACTTGATATGAAAGTTGTTACTTGACCATACACGCACAAACACTCTCAATGTCCCAGCCAAATGGATTTATTCTTTCTTTTCCTTTATTACGCTTATATTTAAAAGATAAATATATTTGTATCAACATTATTAGAAAGGGCACGCTTGTTTATCCATTTGAATGAATGCGAAACATTATATTTCGTTTTTTAAAACAATGAAATGTTTCTTATGCGAAGATTTGTTTCAAGTATTTAACGTAATGACTGTGCGAAAAAATTGATTGCTGAACAACAAACTTAACACATTATATTATTTTATATAATGTATATCGATTCTCATGAGAAACAACTATAAGTATCCATTGTTCGAACATTACCATAGTTATTTAAAATTTTGCAATAGAGCAATAAAAAATAAAATTGCAGATCACAGTTATATACTTAGATTTAATATCGATTTCAGAGCAAATTAATGCGTGTAAGTTTTCTTTGCTCTCCGAGTAAAATCTAATCTCAGCATGATATAACTTTGATATATTATAAATATACATATTATATATATATATATATATATATATATATATATATATATATATATATATATATTGTGTGTGTATTTAGGCAGCATTTTCTCATTTATGCAAACATTGTCAAAAGTAACAGAATTCGTCCGTTTAATTACACTTTTATTTCATTTATTCAATTTTTCTGTCTATTTTGTAATAAAATCAAGAAAATTATTAACGGGTCCATAGGTTTTACATGTTTCACGAACGTTTTTGATTCTTCGTCAAATCATCCTCAGGTGTCAAATGCAAATGAACAAAAAAGCTGGAGAAAGAAAATAATTTTAAAAAAGACGGTGGAGAAACGCGCAGAGAACGTTTTTCGCATTGTTCCAGGAAGTTATATTCTCTGCAAAAGGCATGTAAAAGAATGTACTCCATAATAATGATGATAATAATAAAGCTAATAAAAATTGAGGTGTTATTTCAGCCTTCACCTCAAGATAACAACACACACCCTCCTAATATCCAATCAGATGGCAACTTGTTAGAAAACGTGGATCGTTTCCCGTACCTGGGTAGTCACCTCGCTTCCAATGCCACCATTGATGACGAAATTCAATATTGTATTAGGTGCGCAGGTGCTGCTTTTGGTAAACTTTGAATGATGAATGACTGTGCCGATGAATACTTTCAACTAGGACTAAAAATCAACGTTCGAAAATCTTCACCTCAGGATAACGACAAAAATTCTTCTAATATCCAATTAGGCAGCGAATTGATAGAACATTTGAATCGCCTCGCGTACCTAGGTAGGCACCTAGCTTCCAATACCACCATTGATAGGAAAATCTAATATTGTATAATGTGTGCAGGTGCATCTTTCGGTAGAATTCGTTATGACCCAAACATGACTATCAAAAACAGTTAGACCCCGTCAGATGTGAACCTCGTATTTAAAACAGCCGTTGCATTCCATCAGGCATTTGTTATCTTTAGAGATGTTTTCTTTGATATTGCTTACTTGATATGTTCTACCCCTATGCTAGACGACCCGGGGGTTTCATTATTGTTATTATTATCATTATTATCATCACTATTACTATAATTATTATTATTACTACTAAATCTATTATTACATTCTATTTGTTATTATCAATTTATTAATAATATTGTTAATTTTATTATCATGCCATACTATTATTCTCCTATTTTAGTCTTATTCTGTTTGATTTTTATAAACAAAGACGGAGAGAACGCCATTATTATTACTATTATTTTATGATTTACTAACTAGGCGCTTTCACGCAAGTCAGTATGTGGTGATCCTCTGGAGCCTGAGTGACAACAAGTTTTCTTACGTGTAAAATATTCTTAACATTATTTTGACAATCGTAGCAAATTATTTTACGTTATCGCAACAGCTGTTTACTATTGATTTTTCGATGGCACCGATCATTGTTTTTATCTGAAATTTGAGTGGCAAAAAGCCTACACAAAGTCCCATTACGCTCTGTATCATTCTCGTGGAGGTAGCGTTAGTCTTTTCTTATCCATGTCTTTCGACGCTTTTTAACCGACTATGATTATTTTGCGTAATTAATGCCGAAGCTGGCACTATCTTGTGAGGTGAGATGTATTTCATGGTATTCATGGCAGTATCATTTCTCCGGTTCGTGTGATACTCTTTCAATTTTTGTGTTTTATTTCTATTGCAACTTATTTTGCTTACGTGAGTTGATTCTTGCATACAGAACCTTTCTCAGGATTTTGGCTGTTTTAATTATCACAGTGTGGGATATAGTATCTAGTTTTTTCTTTGATTTCAATTTTTTATAGTATTTTCAATCTTTGTCGGACTGGTTTTAGTGTTTAGATAATTATTGGTATCACATTGATGTACTTTATGTTCTAAATTACTTTAAATTCTGTAACAATTTCCGTGAATTTGCTTTGTATTTTTGCCTCCGTGATATTCACCCTGTCGTTCGCTATGACGGGACAATCTATGATTTGGCTTTTTTACCTGTTAGTTTACTATTATCACGTCCTGTTCCGTTGCTTCGTGGACTTTATTGTTACCTACATATCCAAAGAAACTCTATTATTTGTATTTTCCAGTAATAGATTTGGCTTCTGTCCATACCATTTTTATTCGTGTTGAAACTGCATACATGATCGTAGATTTTAGAAGACAACCGTTCCCGCGCAGTCGTTCTTGATTTTGCGCTAGTCACTTATTTATTTCATCTGTTCGTACCTTTGCCCACATGGTCTGTATTTATGGTTTTTCTGGGTTTTGTCTATTTTAAATTTCAAATAGTTCGTTCTGATCGGGTTGTATTGTTCAGTTGTCAGTAGTTACTCCGTTTCTATGTTCAACTGTCCCCGTCATAGCTTTTCACTATCTATTTTTCTAAAGCTTATATGTTGTCATCCACACATTCTTCTTTAATTTCTAGTCCTTTTTCCAGCTCTTGTCTATTTACGGAGAATCGCTCAGTATCATCCTTGAAATGTACTGCATTTTTCATGGTTATTATTTTCTAGTCTTCTGTTCCAGATGACAAATTTCTTAATGCCTCAGAATATTTTACTAATGGTATTGACTATATATTCATATATTATATAAGATGTTGACTATATAATTTGTTTTCTATGAGCATTCTTGTTCTTCTATATTCTTTTCTAATCGTTTTTTAAAATGATGTGTATGTAATGGCGTCTGCTTCTTGAACTCGCAGCTATTTATATATATTTCATATACCCTAAGTGCCGTCATCCCTCTTGAATGGGATGGTCCATGCCCTACACTGCATGAAGTTTCATATTTTCATCTAAAACAGTATACCATTTCCCATTCCGAATTTCATTCTAATATATAGGTCTAAGATATTAGTGGTGGTTATAAGCTTTTTCGGTCTTTTTTTTAGTGTTTTGCAAATAGTATAGGGTCGTCCGTATACATGAGCTGTTTATTCTTTTTTTCTGTGTCCGTGAACTTGTGTCCATCTTTGTACTTCCCAAGTATTCTTTTGAGTGCACCATGGCTATGATACGTAGCTTCTGTGATAGCTTGGAAAATGCCTATCATTTTTTGATTGATGTTTTCATTGCTTTACGAGATAGAAAATGTTGTAAGATATTTTGTACACTGTTAAACATTCACTTATCTATTAAGACTATGGGTATTTTTCTGTTTTACCTCCTTCACAATCTTTGAGTCATGTATAGCATGTCCTGTATCTATATTGTCGCTTCTCGGCATTATATTTGTTGCCTAGGGAGTACAATACGATATATAAGAGAGTGATAGATTTGTTCTCTAAATTGTGCCGTTAAAATATTCCATATGGCTAGTACGCAATATATTTGTGTGTAGTTGTTCGAATCCCGGCTTTCTCGCTGATTATTATTATTATTATTATTATTAGTAGTAGTAGTAGTAGTAGTAGTAGTAGTAGTAGTAGTAGTAGTAGTATTTTATAGTAGTCTCAACCTTTGGATGTGTTTAATTGGAGTTTTTTTTTTTGAACATCAAGTCAATTCCCTTTACCTTAGCTATTCAAGCTTACCCAAACAATTTCGCTGTTCTTAACAGGCTAGTTTTTGTAAGAATTGGAATAGAAATTGTCTCGTCACTTTTTAAAGCCATTTATAGTGGGTTTTCGTTATGGTTCTACGCGTCCCAATCAATCCAAGAATCACTTTTACTTTTTTGTATTTCCAAAGTCAAACTAATTCCCATTTAAGATCTTAATATTTATTTAAGTGTTCGTATTCTTTGTCCTTTACTCTGATATGGAAGAGGCAGGTTATAGCAATGATTGATCAAGTTATCTTGTTTTTGTAAAGAAATATTAAGTCATATGTTGAATGTTCAAGAACTTTATCAGTCTATATGTGCATGCACAAAAGGAGTTTGGCATTGTCGTTCTCCTGTAACATTTTTTGCTTATGTGCATACTACTTCTCATTGTGGTCTAATTCATAAAATGTGCATATATTTCAGTGTAGTATTTGAGCGACTTTGTTGTGTCTCTATTTTTATACTGCCGTTGTGCTAGCATTGGGTATTCATATACATTATGCGCTTAAGTGTTTTACCTTTACATAACACAATCGGCATATCGGTGATTCTGCAGTTTTGTTAATTAAATGTTTGATTGATCTAGTAATAGCGGCTTGTTCCTGGGCTACCATTAAGGTTATTTCAGTAGATATTTTCAGATCCAACCTGCCCAACCAATTATAGCTGTCATTATTGCTTAATACTGTATTTGTAAAGAATACACTGTGTGTTTCCCTTCCAAACAATTTAAAACCTCTTTCTTGTTACCTCTGATTCTCTTTTACCCAGTTCTTAGTATTTCCTATCTTTTCACTTTACGAAAAAGCATATAATTACTTACAAAAGGAGATTCATATAGACAAACCTTTTCTATATTCACAACCTCTTCAACAGTAGACCTCGACCACCTTCTTTTCCAGATAAATACAATCGATCTGCATCTCCTTTCTTTGCAAAAGCTCCATAAAATGTAAGCATTTGCTGTGTTTTGGTATCCAAACATTTTTGTTCATCTACATTCCAGTCAAGTATAGCGGTAGTATATCGAATGATAGCTACTGCTTTGGCATTGATAGCATAAATTGTATTTCGACTACAGAGGTGTGATTTAAAAATTCTCCTTACTCTTCTGCTGTACTCAGCTGTAACCTGGTTGTTCATTCCTTTGTCTTTTATCTTATCCGCCTCCAGAATACCCAAGTATTTGTAGCCTTGCTAAGTGTCTACATTATGTATCAAATCTTCTTCTAGGAGTTCAAGGTCATCTGAAATAACAAGTTTAACCTATTTTTATTACAAGAATGGCACATTTAGTGATGCCAAATTCCATTTGTGTATCGTCACAAAATACTTTAATTGTGTATACGTTTGGCTTTCATTTTTCTAAACACTTTCCGGCTATTCATTAATAGCAAGTGGTTGACTGTAGGAAGTATTTTCCCAAGTACATGTGCCTTAAAATTACGTGAGAGAAGTATGATTGGAATTAAACTAATGACAAAAAGCAAAGAGAAAATACTATCGCCCTGGAAAATCCCTCTCTTGATTTTTACTTTAGCTACTGCAACACCACCTGAAGTTAAATTGATTTTCTCAATTCTTGATGCTGTTCTTTAAAGATGTTTAAATGTTGGTAGCAATTCTGAAAATCTTCAGGCCTTTGTGTATCCATAAATGTAGGGAAATGTCAAATGCTTTCTTAGAATCCACCCACTCAATGTCAAGTTTAGTAGTTCTTCGTTTGAATTTTTCAGGATCATCTTATCGATCAGAAGCTTATCTTAAGTGCCATGTTGTCTTTTTGGCAGCATTTCTGCTTATCAGCCAGCAAATTGTTATTAAACAAATGATCATAAATACTTTTAGACAATATGCTTGTAAAAAGTGTCTACATAACTGAAAGGCAAGTGATCGGTCTTAAGTTTGTCACTTTAACCCCTTTTATTTTATCGTTTATGCTAAAAACTGTGGTTCTCTTTGTCAGCCATTTAGTAAAGCAACATGTCGTCAAACAGCCATTTATCATTTTTGCAAGACGTGGATAAAGAGTTGGAAGGTTTTTGAACCAGTATCGCTGGACTCCGTCTGGTCCAGGTGCTTTCCAATTTGAGAGCGTTTTACCCCTCTCCTTCATCATCTCAACGGTGACCGTTATATTCGTGTGTATTTTTACTTCAAGGGGCACCTCCCTTTCAACAGCTTTAGTCTATTCTGCATCATCTTGATGGTCAGCGTAAGGTATGACGTTATTCACTCTTTCAATTCATTCTAGTTGTTCAAAAAGGACTTCATGGTTGTTCTCAAACATTTTTTTGTCGATATGGTTCAATTCATTCACTGTCCCGTTTCATTTTGGCCGTCTTAGCTACGACCCGCTGTTTCAGTTCTCCAATTACACACGTGAAACCTTTTCGGGGCATGTAAAACTTACGGATTATTAGTTCACTAGCGCTTCGACTGTTTGGTTCGACATTTTTGATAGCTTGCACTTTACTTAAATCCTTTCAAAGTTGTTTTTCCTGACCATTAAACCGTGTCCCTACTAGGGCGCTTACTTTATCATTGTTATTATTATAATAATAATAGTAATAATAATAATAATAATAATAATAATAATAATAATAATAATAATAATAATAATAATAATAATTATTATTATTATTATTATTATTATTATTATTATTATTATTATTGCCACTTTTATCTTCGACTTTTAAATACTGTGTGTTTCATTACAGTCATTTAATATGTTGTTCTTGTCAGTTGGATTATAATTTCTACTAATTTATTCATACCTTTCCGTGTAAATCATGGCGTATTATTCTCTTACTGGCATCCCAATAGTTCGCCGCTACCGTATGTCTACCCCTGTACACCCATAACTACTTTTATCTGCATTTACACTTTATATATGTAGGCATAGATATGTGTATACTCCGTGTTGTGTTTCACTCGCCCTGAAGCTTTAGATAGTTAAATGAAATAAATATCAGTCGGTGACATGAATTGTTTGCGTTATCATGCATTTCATATTTAATTAGTTATGCTTTCATGAATTTTATTTAATTTTCTACATTCAGTCCGATATGTATCTTTATAATGCATATATCTATTGCTCTTTCTCTCTAGCTGAATTTGTCTCTTTCTCTCTCTCACCCACAGACAAACACACACCTGATTATGTGACAGTTTCCGATGGCCGAGTGGATATGGCGCCTGCTTGCAGATTCTAGGCTGATTCTGTGAACCGAGTTCGCGCCTCCCGACCGTCTGAAATTGTTACTTTCCTGCACTGATGAGAGCAATAAGCTTGAAACGCTAACGTCTGTAGGTATTAATAATTTAATATTTGTTCATAAATATT
>OY744527.1:133699509-133702009 GCA_963556195.1 Sepiola atlantica | reverse complement strand
ATTGATACTCCTGATAATATAGTAAAGCTTGTTAAATAAGGGCAATATTTGGTACACTAAGTAGGTTTCGCGCGGTTTATATCTGGACACAGCGATACAACGATACCTCTTATAGAAAACGGGGCAAACGGATGTCTATAAGACCTTACTTCAATGAGTATATATATATATATATATATATATATATATATATATATATATATATAAAGAATTTACAGCATCTTTGAAGCACGCATGAATATTTATTTAAGTGAAATGTTTTTGAAAATAAACACAGGGTGCAATTTAAATTCAAAATCATTGATTTATTTTTTGGCAAGCTTTCGTTGTATAACAACTTTTTCAGGCGAGACTGTCTTATAGTTTTTTTTTCTTTTCTTCTCCATCATTTTGATGGTATAACCCCCGAGAGTCGAAACAAAGTAAAGGCCGAAAAGCACATCAAGTTGTTAAATATGTTAGGATAAGTATAGTCCCGTCGATGTTTGACGCAGATAATGCGCTTTCTGAATAAGAAAATTGGTAACAACTCTGAAGTACTAAGGAGTATGTTTTGAAGTGAATTTTTTTTTAAATTAACATCTGGTGCAATTTACATGAAAAAATAATATATATATTTTTTGGCAAGCTTTCGTTGTAAAACAACTTTGTCAAGCGAGACTGTCTTATAGTTTTTTTTCTTTTCGTCTTTCTAATTTTGATGGTATTACCTCGTAGAGTCGAATCACGGTAGTAGCCGAAATGCACGTCAAGTTGTAAAATACGTTACGATAAGTATAGTCCGGTCGATGTTTGGCGCAGATTGTCGTTTTGACTTGACGTGCTTTTCTGCTTATATCATGATTCGAACCCTCAGGGTGAGTATTATCAAAATGAGGACATAAAAAATGGGGCAGGCTCGCATGACAAAGTGTTTTACAACAAACGCTTGCAAACAATAAATGAATAAATTATGTTTTAATTTAAATTTCACCATGTGTTGATTTTTAAAAAATGCTCTTCTCTCTCTCTCTCTCTCTTATATATATATATATATATATATATATATATATATATATATATATATATATATATATATATATACTTCTTTGTAATATAGCAGAAAAAAATCCCAGCAGAGTGCTCAAGTAATTGAGAATTAAAGTTTAAAATGAAAAATTAAGAGTGTAATATTTATTTATATTTGTACAGAAAAATTAGTACAGCATTCCCACCGTCGGTTTAAGGCACAGATGAACTGAGTCATCCGGTGCTCTTCAGCTTCTGGCTTCATCATTCAGATGACAACAGAAGCAGAAGAAAGCCGGATGGCTAAGTCTTTCTGTGCTTGAAACCTGCGGTACGAATGTTTTACAAATTTTTATGTACCAAAACAAATAAATATATATACACACACAACTACATATATATATATATATATATATATATATATATATATATATATATATATATATATATATATATATATTATCATGATAATAATAATGCTTTGCGAAAATATATATTATAACCTAAAAATATACTGTATCTTTTGTATGTATAGTTCGGCTTTTTTAGAATACGCTCTGTTCCAATTACCAGTATTTAGAAGCGTTTCCCGCGACTGAATATATATATATCCTTGCGTACATCTTGTACAAGCTCTAGACTACATATACATAATTTAATTCTTATTTTTTAGCTAAATACAGAGGAAAATGTTATATAAACCAGGAACTTCGGCATGTTTATTGTATTGTAAGAAAATGTAACAAAGAGATATATAGAGTATGACACGATGCCTACTGTATTACATAGAGTGTGCGTTTATTACTAATCGCAGAATGAGTACATTCATAAAAGAGTCAATTTACAACTATGTATATATATATATTTATATATATATATATATATATATATATATATATATATATATATATATATACATTATTAAAGCTTCTTTAAGAAAAATAAAGTTGGGCCACGTATGGAAGTATAATCAAATAGACATTAACTTGAAGCTACAAGGCGAGGCTCCGATTAAGTTCGTTAAATCCTACTTATTGTCTTGATTTTTATAGCTCGCTGTGATTGGCATTGATACACCTTAATGTATTATAGGCCAGAGGATAGAGCGTAAACTAGAAACGACGTGGTGTGTTGGTAAATATAATTTTATATTTATATATGAATATTGTATATATATATATATATATATATATATATATATATATATATATATATGTAAGTAAATTTCGTGTACAACAGACTCGTAGGATCAATTTTAAGGGAAGCATTATTTTTATCAATGGAACAGGCGGGTGGGAAAAAAAGAAAATTGTTAAAATTACCTTAAGGACTTATCGTCTGATAAGGAAACGTCAGAATGGTAAATTAAAAACTAAAAGTCGAATGAGATATGAGCGGAGAAATTGTTTCAGTTGGAGAAAACGATTGAGAGAGGAAAAAAAGAAAAAAAGAAAGAAAAAAAAGGTAAATCTCTCAACGTTATGGTGGCTTT
>OY744527.1:133682009-133694509 GCA_963556195.1 Sepiola atlantica | reverse complement strand
AATATTAACATGGGTTAGCTACTTATAGACTGGTGGCAAACAGGGGAACTTACATTTAACACTGATTTTCCATTGACAAATGTTCATGCTAAATTGTGAATACTTTTCTTTCGGATCTTGAATTCCTCATGTGGCTCAAAAAACGTTGACTTTTATGATGTTTTATGTGAAAATAACGATTTTTAGATATTTACATTTATTGTTGTCTTCTGTTTTGTCGAAAAATAAACAATTTTGAACAACATAGTTCTTTAACTAAATATGTATGTTAAACGATTGATTGACAACCATTAACTAAACACAACTTGCTGTTCTACTCATAACTGCAAGGTAATTTCGGTTACATACAGTTTAAACAGTGTAAGCTTCTGAATGAGTGCATGATATACAATTTGCGTTTGATGATTTTCATTTACCTACTAGACACAATCATCGAGTCTCTGCGGTATCTCTGTGCAAGTGTTTCTCAGGACAACTTGACATAATGATACTTTATCCTAAAAGTGAACCCTGGCAAAATATTCTCCGAGTAATGTTATATCAAGTTACAGCACTTAGCTTGATGCTCCACCAAATTAGATGAATTATAGTCATGGAATACGGTAAGACTATGAGACCACAAGAAACATATAATATAACAGTAAATTGAAGAGAATAAAATTAATGTTCTTAACTTCTGTACTAAATCAACGAGTGATATGTAAAGGAGAACTTTAATGAAATATTTGATTGTCTATATGTCTCATATAAATAAAAAGTGTTAGCCCTAGGGAGGGTCCCTTTGACTTCTGACCACTTCGACTAAAGTAAAATAAACAAAGAATGTGAAGATATAGTTTGGTCTAATTTTTCCACCGTAATATTACGGTTTGAAGAACATTTATTATATCGAAAATTTCATTTCTCATTTTCATTTACATTATAAAATCGATAACTTCATGTGTTAATTTTCTAGAAGGTGTCAACTGTTGTCTCTTTGATTGTGAATTTAATCGTTTATATATAACTTATATAATTATTCCAAATGCCCTAACATGTTTGGTATGAACTTCTATATAATCTCCTTATGTTGTTGTTTTTTTTTCTGATCCACAGAAAACCAAGGTTACGGTCAATTCATCAGTATTCACCATGAACGCGACAGAAGCAGATGTCGAAATCATCGTGCCGTATATGAACGAGATGCAGGGCACATACGAATTATATCAACTTGCCGATATTCTAAAGAGATATCTCATCCCGGTTGATATCTTCTTTGGAATGGCGGGCAACTCTCTCTCGGCAATACTCTTCAGAAGTTTCCACGACAAAGGAAAAAAACTCACGCCAATGCTTTCGGCAGTTGCCATTGTTGACATCGGCTATCTCTTTCCATTATTTCTCACTTGGCTTGACAATCAAGCAATCCAAATTTACACCGCTCCCGGCCTCTGCCAAATTAAGGTGTTTTGCAGTCATTATTTCGCATTTCTCTCATTTTGGTATTTAGGTTGGACAGTTTTCCTGATAATACTATCATCGATCGCTCCTGGCAAGTACAAAGCCCTGCGATCATCCGGAATGGCTCGGCTTTGTATAGTTGCCATCAGTGTTTTTTCGTTTACTGGGCACCTCTATAAAACCTGGACGTATGGATCGGTCAAACATGGAAATTGGTATTGCACAGTCCTGCCGGAAAACCACGACGCATTGCAGATTCTCAACATCTTCGATACCTTTTTCATGCAGGTAACACCTGCCATCGTGTTCCTCATTTTCCACATTCTTCTCGTGTTATGTTGTGTCCGCATACCACTAAGAAGCGGGGCAGTAAGTATCACCAGTTCGACAGACACGGCAGACGAATACCGGATTGTGCTTATTTTAACAATCTTATATCAAGTGTGTATTCTTCCCATCATCATCACGAGTGTTTTTAGCGCTGTCTTTGATGGCCGACCGCAGAAGATGATGATCGTGTTTAACATTCTTCAGCAACCATTCTACGCATACTTCGCACTGAAACCTATCGTTTATCTCATTACATCAGCCGGATATCGCCGGGCGTTTATGAATTGTATCAAGACGATATTCAGCTACTTGTCCTGTCGTTCAAGAATGTCACGGTCGATTGCCGTCCCGACGGAAGAAACAACAACAGTGTAAGCACAAAAAACAAACAAAGAGAAATGCTTATCAGATGATGAGATACACTGCCATCATATATGATGGTATTAATCATAATATAAGGTCTAAAAGATAAGTCATGCCGTACGCATGACACGTCATACACATGACAGTAAGACAACTTTGATTTACGAAAATTAAGAATAATCCATCATACAAAATTAAAACCGACCATGTAAATAATTACAAACTGAAGGTAAGAACAAAACTGTGAGACAATGTATCTTCGGTGACATTCATTAGTGTGAACACACACATATATAAACAAATCAATAAAATGCGTCGATTACGCTTATAAATATATATATATATATATCTATATATATTAATTAATTAATTAATTAATTAATTTCAAATATATTGATGAAATGAACTCATAACAAATATTATTTTCAAAAGTGCTCTCTACCACGACAATATTTATACAGAATACACTTATATACACATTAGACCAGCATACACGAGTTAGCCAGTGTGGAAATGTTAATGCATGTATCCTCGGAAATGTAAGTTATTACAGCCCCGAAGATATGTATAAACATTGGAACGCTGGTTACTTTGTATGGACTGTTCTAATGTTTAGTTTACATACTTTTATATATATATATATATATATATATATATATATATATATATATATATATATATATATATATATGATTTTTTTAATTTACACATACATGTAGAAAATCTGCGACACTGGCATGTCGATGTTATCGATCAACAGTTATTATGAACTGAGATCTAATCAGATAGAGTTAGAATCCGACCTTAACATTAGATCTTATTTGGAAAGAATGAAATGTGGAGAAAAAGAAGAAGAAAAGAAATTAAAAATTTCAAAATTTGGCAAGTCACGTAGTTGAGACCGTTAAGTATCAAAATGTTAAAATCAGAATCAAAACCCAAATAAAAAATATAGAATAAAATAAAACAAAATAAAATAGAATAAAATAAAATAAAATAAAGCGGAAAGAGATATCAAAAAAAGGGTAGAATAAAGAGATAAATAGATAGGTAAATAGAAAGATCGATAGGTAGATAGATAAAAAAATGAAATCATCAGTTTATTCAGACAGAAATAGTTGAAAGGGGAAAAGGATTGTACATGCAACAGAATGTGTCAAAAAACCGTCGAAAGTTTTTTTCACTCATGGCTAACTACATATTCTACAAATCAGGTTCTAATACGTAGCAGCACATATGTGTGTGAGCGTGCAGCCGTGTGTGTGTTTGGGGGGGGGGAGGTTGTAAACACATTGTGTCACCCAATTCTGTATTTACAGTTTTATTTCCTTTAACCTTGTCAAATTATCATTAATTAATTAATAAATCAAATGAATTATTTTTTTTCAATTTTTCCAATAGCCAACCCTTTTTTCGACTTTGCCTAAGAGAGACAGACTAATGGATGATGCTAAAAGCCAGATGTCGCAACAATTCTCCATGCACGGGCGGAGGTTGCATTTGTAGATATATTGAATAATGTAAGGCTTGAGAACTTTACTAGCACGGTAGAGAGAGCCACCTTCTTTGCAGCAGCCCTGGCCATGTCTACAATGCATGTATTCCATTTCATGTTATCTGGGAAATTTAGGCCGATGAGTTTAGATAATGGTAGTGTATTATTTTCCTAGACCATCGGTGGTTGAAAAGAGTTCTTGTAGTTTTTGAAAGAAAGTAGCTTCGTCTTTGCAGCATTAACATTTACCATCTATTTATTACCTAATTACACTAAAGACTAGACGCCATTTCCTGAGGATTAAGCCAATGCCTAATATATGTGCACGTCGGTTTTGCCCCCATTACGAGAGTAGAGCGTGGTGTCGTCAGCAAATATTCGAAATATATATATATATATATATAAATATATATATATATATATATATATGTATATATATATATATGTATATATGTATATACATGTGTTTATTTATACACATGTGTATAATGATATATACATAAATATATATGTGTATATTTATATATATGTGTTTATATATTTGTGCATATATGTATATATACGTGCATATATGTATATATATATATAAATATATATATATACATGTGTATATATATGTATACATATATGTGTGTATATGTATATATATGCGTATATATATATGTGTATGTATATATATGTGCATATATATGTATGCATATATCTATATACATATATATGTACATATGTATATATATGTACATATGTATATATATGTATATATGTATATATATATATGCATATATATATGTATACATATGTATATATATGTACATACATGTATATATGTGTATATATATGCATATATATATATGTATATACACATGTATACATATATATGTGAAATATATTTGTATATACATATATATGTATACATATGTATATATATATGTGTATGAATATATATATATTTATATATATATGCATATGTATATGTGTCTATGTGCATGTATATATATATATATGGAGATATGTGTATATATATGTATATATATGTGTATATATGTATATACTTATGTGTATATATATACACATATATGTATATATATATATGTATATAAATATGTACATATATATATATATATATTTGTGTATATATGCAAATGTATCATATATATGTGCATATATGTATGTGTATGTACATGTATGTATATAAATGTACATATATATGTATAGGTGTATATGTATGTGTGTGTATGTATATGTGTATATATATGTACATGTGTATATATATACGTATGTTTGTGTGTATGTATGTGTATATATATGTATATATACATTTATATGAAAATTACATGTATATGTATATATATATGTATACATATAAGTATATATATATGTATTTATATATGTATATGCATCTATCAATCTATATATATATATGTATAAGTATATATGCATACATATATGTATCTATATATGTATATTACACTCTCCTCTCTATATATGTATAAGTATATATATATATGCATATATATATGTATTTATATATGTATATGCATCTATATATATATGTATTAGTATATATATATATGCATATATATATATGTATATATGTATATGTCTATATCTATGTATATACATGTCTATACATATATGTATATATATATCAACATATATGTGCATATACATATATATATATATATATATATATATATATATATATGTATATATACCTATATATGTATACACATATATATACATATTTATGCATACATATATATATATATATATATATATATATATGTAGATGTATGCATATGCATATATAGGTATGTATATGAATATGTATATATATATATATATATATATATATATATATATATATATATGAAAAAATAAGTATGAGAGTAATGCTACGTAACGAGAAATGAAAAAGGCAAAACCAAGAGATATTTTTATATATTCATCAATGTTCCGTCTTTATTTGTAAGATTTCCTTCGTTAGACATATGTGTATATATATATATATATATATATATATATATATATATATATACATATATATATATATACATATATATATAAACGTATATATATGCACATGTATGTATATATATATACATATATATATGTGTATATACATATATATATATATATATATGTATATATATAAATCTATTCACATATATATATATATTTATATGAATATATACATGTATATGTATATAATTATATGTGTATATACAAACATATATATATATATATGTGTTTATATAGACATATATACATATATGTATATATGTATATATGTGAATGTATATATGTATATATATGTATATATATTTATATATGTATACATATATAGGTATGTATATACATATGTATAATATGTATATATATGTATATATATGTATATATATTATATATATATGTACATATATGTGTATATGTATATATATATGTACATATATATGTGAATATCTATATATATGTATATATACAGGGTGATTCATAAGTCACTCAGCTATTTATTTTTGACATTCTAGTGTAAAAAAATACGGTAATACAAAACAGAAAGTTTATTCAACAAATTCATATATGGGAATCTAAAATTCCGGCATATTGTCGAAATGTCTTCCTTAGTTATGCATGCCTAGCTCCATTCTATTTATTAAGGAATTTACGACTCTTTGTAGCATATTTGATTGATTATGAAATAAATATATATAGAAACAAATATATAAACGAACAAATTTAAAATAACAAATAGCAGTAATAGAGAGTAAGATAACAATTAGCAAGAGTTCATAGTATTTCATTAATATTTATGAATATTTATAAATATTTCATAAATAAATAAAATAAAATAAAAATCATAAAATTATAATAATTAGTGTAAAAAGTAGCAAATATTGAGAAGATGATAACTTTAGCTGAATTATAACATAATTTAATTATGATAGTAATAATTAACATTTTCTGCGTACATAATGAATAATGATTACAAAAAAATAATAAATAAACAAGAATGAATAAATGAATAAATGAATGAAATAAATTTAAATGAATTATATCTGGGAATATTATACCTTTAAAATAAATATGTATTTAGACATGTACACTCTATATGTATATATATGTGTGTATAATTTTATCCCTTAATTCCCCCCCCCCCATTCTTTTCCCACGGTGTATTCTTGCTCTCATGATGTTAATTCTTTCCACAATTGATTTCAATTTTCAGGCTTTAATTATAACAATATTCTGTTTTCAAACTAATCTCCCCTTGACCGTCCGAATTTCTATAACGGCCCACATATTTAAATTCCAAATTATAATAAAATAAATCAAAATAAATTTCATGAATAAAATAAAATAAAAAAATATAACGATTAGTATATAAATAAATATTACTAAGATGATAATTTTAGCTGAATAATTATATAAGTAAATTATGATAGTAATAATTAAAATTTTCTGCGTACCTATTCTTTATTCTCTGCTTTATTTTTGTCAACAGTTGATTCCAGCATTCCATCGCGGTTTTTTCGACAATTCGGTCTTTAATTTTAGTCTTTTGATAATGAAAGTGTGTCTTTCGAAAATTAAAGATTACATTATTCCGGAACATTTAATGTCTTGACAGTAACTATTTTACTGTACTGGTGTTTAATCAGTTTTACGTGAAATATTAATAACTTGATTTCAGATTTCATTCTTGTTTTCTCTTCTCGTTTGTTTTTGTTCAGCTTTCCACCTTCCGGTCCAATATCCCATTGCTCTAGCCTCGGATTACAAACCTACACTTATATTTACCAGGAAGGCTTCAAGCAAACTACAACCTCCTTTTATATAAATATATGTATATATGTATATATGTGCATGTATATATGTATATATGTATATATATGTGTGTATATATGGATATATATATATATGTATATATATGTATATATATATTGTTTATATATACATGTATGTATATCCGTGTGTATATACATATACATATGTATATATATATATATATATGTATATATATGTATATATGTATATATATATATGTATAAATATGTATATATATGTATATATATATATATATTTAGGCAGACATTATTAAATAATACAGAGTGGTTTTGTTTTATGCGACTTTTTTTATTTTTTAAATTTTCCCAATTGTCCATCTAATGTTTCGGTCAAATTGATATAAATATGATCCATGGGTTTCTTGTTCTATTCTTTTTACTTTTTGCAAGTACTTTGGATTATAATCGTCAAATCATCTTCAGGCGGTATTAGTTTTAGTGTCTTTAGAATTTATGACATGACTATTGTGCTCGAGTAGATTATAACTTGAAAAGCGTCGTAAAGTTGAAATCTACACGAGAGCGTGATGGCGTTCTACACATATGGGAGATTTAAAAGTTTGACTATTTAAACCGTTAAGAAATTGATGACGTTAAAGAAAGTGCATACATTTCCAACGCATAACTACCTAATGGCTAATATTTGGTAATGTTTATTATTATGCTAGACACTTAAAATTTTGCGACGAGTTTCATAATTGAAATATTAATTGTGAGATGTGTAGTTTTTATGTAGAGGGCTTCGAGTATTTTTAATTTTTTTATATTGGTATCGTGGTGTATTATTTTGGTATTGCTAACAAGGATATTTCTATATTGGGAGTGGGTGCAATTATGTTTTTTTTAGGTGTTGGCATATAGAACTAGTGTCGGAGAGATGCAGGGTAGGTCTTAAAGAATATGTTGTGGAAGTGAAACCTATGTAAGAATTAGTGTTTTATTGTTGTCGAAGATACATTCTCCCATAGGGCATTGCAAGTGATATATTACATTGGTTCTTCTTAATGTATTTTGGGTTTGAGAAGTGTTACTTTTAACAACATGGTTTGATGTTTTCATTTTTTTATAATATGCATATATGTACATGTATATATGTATATACAGTGTATATATACATATATATATATGTATATATATACATATGTATATATATGTATATATAAGTGTATATACATGTATATATGTGTATATATATGTATGTATATATGCATATGTATATATATATATATGTATATATATGTGTGTATATATGGGTATATATATATATATGTGCATATATATATATATATATGTATATATATATATGAGCATATATATATATATATATATGTGTATATATATGTGTATATATATATATTTATACATATATATGTGTATATAGGTATATATATGCATATGTGTATGTAGGTATATATATATATATATAGGCATATAAATATATTTATACATGCATATATGTACCTTTGTATGGATATATATATATATATATATGCATATATATATATGTATATATATAATTATATTTATATCTGTATATATATATGTAGGTATATCTGTATATATATATGTATATATATATATGTATATATGTATTAGTATATGTATAAGTATATATGTGTATATATATGTATGTATATGTATATATATATCTATATATATGTATTTATATGTATATTTATATGTATATATGTATATGTATATATATATATATATGTATATATGCATATATATGTGTGTATATATATATGTGTATATATACATGTATATATGTATACATATATATATATATATATGTATACATAAATTAAATATAGATGCATTTATACATATATATATATACATATATATATGCATATACAGATATATATACATATATATATATCTATTAATATATGTATATACATATATATATACATATTCATGTATATATATGTACATATACATATTTGTGTATATGTATGTATATATACATATATATGAATGTATATATATGTATATATGCATATATATACCCATGTATATGTATATACGCACATATATGTACATTTATATATATATATATATATATGTATATATATATATGTATATATGTATATATATATATATATATATATATATATATATATACATATATATATATGCTATTTAATACTCTCTTAATATTTTAACATTTTAAACAGGGTAACCAGCTAAAACATAATATTAAGAATATAAATTATGTGTTAAAAACTGATACTCACACCGAGACAAACAATATAATAGAATATTATTTATAGACACCACAATGTCATCTGATATTTTCACATAAACCAAAAACTTCTTTTGTAAGTCTTATATATATATATATATCTATATATATATATATATATGTGTGTGTATATACATATATATACATATATATATATATATATATATATATTTATGTATATATACATATATGTATTCATATATATATATATGTATATATATGTATATGTTCATATATGTGTATATATATATATGTGTTCAAGTATATATATATATATATGTATATTTATAGATATATGTATATGTGCATATATGTATATCTATATGTGTTGAAGTATATATATATATATGTATATATATATATATAAGTAGATATATGTATATATGCATACATATATGTGTTCAAGTATATATATATATGTATGTATATATAGATATATGTATATATGCATACATATATGTGTATGTATATATATGTATATATATACATATATATATGTATATATGTGTATATATACATATATGTGTATATGTACGTATATATGCATATATATATATATATGTATATATACATATATATATATATGTATATACATATATATGTATATATACATATATACATATATGTGTATATATACATATATATATATATATATATATGTATATATACATACTATTGAATAGGTTATCAATATTTTAACATTTTAAACAGAGTAACCAGCTAAAACAGGATATTAAGAATATAAATTGGGTGTTAAAAAACTGATAGTTATACGGAGCCAAACACTATAATAGAAGAATATAGATAGACAGCACAACGTTATTTGATATTGCGGTATAAACCAAATACAACGGGGTTTGGTTCAAAGCGTATACCACTGACTTCAATCCATAAAACGAATCCCCACTCAATGTCTACTTCTAAGCGTAAACGATTTTACTTTTTGATGTTGAATCGACTTTCATTTGTAAGGAGATAATTCACGAAATAAAATCTTCAAATAAAATCTTGAATTTCTGTATAAGACTATCTCCAGCTTTCACATAAAAGGCATTGAACATCTCATCGTAGATGTGTAACTTTCTTTTGTTGTAATATTACCTCTCGTCATTCAATTGTTTTCTATTGCCAGATATTACACACGTTCTGTGAATGTATTATGCTATGTATTTTACAGTATAAATGAGGTTATATTACCACTTTCTTAAATAGTAAAGCTTGTTCGAATGAAAGTGACGCCATTCTAGTAGGTTCAACGAAGTCAAATTAAAAGGAAGCATTTTAAAAAGCATTAGAAATATCTTAAAAAGCATGTTTACACAAGAAAATTAAATAACACGATCCGATTTATACTGAAAATGCACAGCATTCAATATAATTCAAATAAAAACATGACTCGAAAGTAAATCGTTAAGTTGTGTGTTATGGCTGCCTTTAAAGTAAATAAACATCAGGTTGTATCATGGATTTTAAAGACTAACGTCGGTTCATAATTTTAATTGCAAACAATCGTAAACAGGTACGTTTACATGTTCATTAAAATAAATGTATACCCAGTCAAGCAATAGAGATTATATTTGTTTAGTAACAATACCAACTTATTTGTTGCACAGAAAATAGTGTTGGTTACGATGTGTGTTTAACATTGTAAGCAGCATACAATCAAACACTGTAATTATGAATTAAGGAAACAAAGAAACACTAATTACAACAAAATTCTAACACACGATATATTATTTAAACATTTAAACAAACGATGAATAATTACAAGAAATGAAAACAGACGATTAGTTTGTTTGAAAGACTATATTAAAGCGATGAGCTCCCAACATGGCTGCCAAATGTATTGTTTTCTGGTTAAGCAAGCAGCGCCATAGTTAATAATTACCTGTATTAATTTGCTGCCTGATTACTATTTAATTTAGAAAATATTAAGTTGTGTTCTGTTATTTGAGGATTACATTGTATTTTAAAGACACTTTCTTCACTATTATAATGTTTCATTTGTAATACATTTTAATTTCATTTTTAATAAGCATTGCTATCTTTTAGTATGTGTATCGTACAAATTAGCATACTCTCATTTTACCCTACCCCTAACCCCCGGTCCGAGTGGCAACATTTTTTATAAATAATTTTATTTTATTATTTGTTAATTAATACTTGCCAAATAAAAAAATTAAGCAAAAATAACGCAGAAAATAAAACAATTTGAAATTGTAGGTTAATTGTCCCCGTCAATGCCTGGCAAATCCGAAAAAAACTACCCAGTTCACCAGCTATTTGGAGAGCTAACCTTTTCAATATAACCGTTTAAAATTAGAAACACGGTGAAAAGTTACTTTAAAATAAGAATTGAGGAAAAATTATGAAAATAGAAAAAAATGAAATTCAAACAAATAATTACGATACAAACAAGCAATAAATTTAATTGTACAGAAATAAATATAAAACAATTAAACGTATAACAATCTGTTGGATAACTTAGTTGAATGTTTTAAATTGTTGTTTACTTCTTAATATGTTCGTTGTAATATTATCATTTTTCTAACCACAGACATTATATAACCGAAAAGTTAGAGTGCTCCAGGCAAACACATATTATATTGTTTAAATATTGTGATCGTTAGGCGACGGCTAGCACTTACGGCTTTGACGTCTGCAATAACACGAGACCCAATAGAAACCCCTTCTTACGAAAGCCACGGGTGATATTGATAGAGCGTTAGAGAAAAAGGCCCAAGTAAATGCATAGCTGTTGTACGAAGAAATAACATAT
>OY744527.1:133614509-133677009 GCA_963556195.1 Sepiola atlantica | reverse complement strand
TTTGAAAAAAGTGTTTGAATATAAAATGGAATAAAAAATATAAATATCCCACAAATAATAGTTTGTTGTTATTTTTTTATGATCTACCTAATACAACTACGACAGAAATCTCGCCGGTTTAGACCATATTGATTCATATACTTGTAATATTTTTAACATCCACGGACACGAAGTTTGTGCCAGAATTCATGAACGGGTAGATGAAGAAAGTTTAGTCGTCATTGAAATTTGATAATTGTCTCTTCTGATTAAGAGTTTGATAAACTATTAAATAAAAGTGAGCTGGTTTCATTCATGTAAGCACTACTATTTATTCCAAAGCTTCTGTTTCTTACTTAAAATCATATTACACTTGATTGAGGACCGCATTCACGGATAAAAATATATTTCTTATACTGCTTCAATGTATTAGTGAATTATTAAGTTATATATGTAAGATTAACGTAAAATGATAAAAGTGACAGTGATATATCCCGAAGATTACTTATCTATCCAGTAAAATATTGTTTCGTAGTATTATGGTAATTAATATTCTCATTATCACTTTAAGTAAGTATAATTTTCAATTTCATATGTAAGTTTAGATTAAAATGATTCCTTTGAATCGAATTTTTGAAAAGGGCTTTTGTAAATTTGGTTTAATATTGTTCTCAGTCACTTAAGCGGTAAGTAGAGGAATCGTTTGTATGTTAAACTAGTATATAAGACCAAACTCCTAGAGTCATACTCCTATCGTAGGATCATATCAAGAAGTTCCAAAACGCATAGTATATGTAACTATCATGATGGTAACGGCACACCAGTACTCTACCGCTATCCTCTTACACGACAATATTATAGCGATCTACATCTTTTACTGAAACAAATGATGTGGCTATCAGCCTCAGTTGTTTTCAATCTTGTTCGAGGCTTAAACCTTTTTTGTGTTGGAAGATATAGCGTTCCAACTTTTGCCGTATTTTGAAGAGCCATGAAATAAGACGTATGGTCACGTAGTGTCTACGTAGACCATGCTTGACCTTTCACACGTTGTGTTGATTGATCTGAATACAGGGGCCGTTAACTAAGGGATGAGAAGCATATGAACACCAAGCGAGTTGTAGATAACTCGACAAACTATTCTTAATATGAGAAATAAGAATATATATTCGTGAAATTTCTAGTTACAATAACAAAACACTTTCAGTGATTACGGGGTAATACTTCTTGTGTTTCTAATTAGGTAGTATTCTTAACTTCGACTCGGGAAGTTACTTAACAGTTGCTGGTAAAACTTTTAGATGGACGGGGTAGAACAATTTACTTCTCCAGGTGAAGTAAGGCATAACTTAGCCAACAGAGTAAATGCACGAAAACCATGTAAACACTCTCCTCAAACTCAATTCAAGCTGTGTGAAATAAACATTGTCGTTCATTATTAAAATTAACAAGGTTACTCGGAATTTCCGGCCGAATTGCACTACCTTAGCGAGAAGAATTTTCGTTCGTGCCTTAACTTTAGGAGTCTTGCCTCAGTCAATAACATATATCCTGTTTTCAGTATGAGTCGTACATAACTGCTTAATGGATGTAATTATCATTCACTTATAGTCCTCGCGGTGGCCTTAAATCGTATCAGGTCAGGAAAATGACAGCCGGTGAACGTGGCTAACATCTAACTTCCATCTATCGCTCGCTGTGTCGCTCGAAATTAGAATAAAAAACACTATTTAAAAAAAAATCATAACAACGAATTTATTTTCGATGTAGATAAAAAGGCCACTTCTGCAAACAATCCATGAAGACATAGAATATTTTGGGGCAATATTAGTCTGTTAGAAAAAACCTAAATATCCGGGATAATCTTCTCACAATAAACAGTCGTTCCTCCTGCACTGAAGTTTATTCTATGTTCACTCTCAATTATTTATTTTTTATTAGTTCACCTGGAAGCTCTGCAAATTTATCTATCAAGCTTTCATGCACCGCACAGTCAATAACACTCGGCTCCTGTTCTCATCATCATACACACGCAGCTCAAAGGCGGCCTCCATCGTTTGTAGCTTCTTCCCAGATGTCGCACAGCTGCTTCAATTGTTTCTTGAGGTGGTTATACCGAAACAGATTGATATTCGCTATTATCGTTGTGATAACTGTCGCTGTCGACAATGTCGCTTAAGCGATTAAGGCCATCATCGACCAAGCTCTCTGACTCGCCATTCATCACCGGCACATACAATTCGCCATTGCTTGATGCTGTACTTCCATTGTCTTCAGAATTGCTCACCATCCGAAGATACGCTTGGTGACTCACCACTGTTGTAACAGTTCTTGTACTCCATTCACTTGTGTACCTGTGTGGGCGAGCTCCTACCAGCAAAACATTTCCTTGTTCATAATGTTATCCTAGTGTTCTAGTAGCAACGGAATGGCTTCATCCATGTTTTACACCCGGACAGCGCATTCACCGGAGCTGTCGCACCATTAGCACCGTATTTCGACGTAATATTGTACCAATAACCGGACTCTTCAGCTGTGCATCCCGTCCTACCAGCAATGTGTTTCATAGATCTATGGGATTTATCGACAATACCATTTCATGGCGGTGCATTTACACACCGAAAAAACAATCGGACACTCTAGCTTTCAGCAAACATTCTGAACATATTGTTTCTTAAAGCTGTACAAATGTCGGTCAATGTTTCTTTGGCCGACCCACTTTCAGAGAAATAAAAGCTGATACGTACAGACACATACTCCTGTCGCCGCAAGAGCCGCCATATGGCAAACCGCGAGGGCCGGCATTTGATGACGAATTGGTAGCGTATAGCCCCATACTCAGTGACATTCGTAAGTAAACTTTTTCCATACACTTTATAATTCAAGCTTCTCATGTAGGTATCATATCGGTTCATGAACTATAGACAGACATTCACGATAAGATGCAATTGCAGATTTCACAATCACTTTGTTTTACAAGCAGCGATCTTCCTGACGGAGTAGGTCGTTTAATTCACTTTAGGATGACCGCTGTACACATGGAATTTTCCTAATTTACTCGGCTGTTGTTGGCGGCGGCACAACTCTGCGACAAAGGTGCTATTGTCTTCCCCGGTGTCTACAGCCATCTCTGCGGAACTATAGTGATGTAATCGGCTTCATTTTTATTTTACATGACGAACAGGAAGTCTACTACTAGCGCTTACTATTTGACCAGTTCTAAAAAAGTGTACAGCAGTCTTCCGATAGCATTTCCCTAGAAGACTTAGTGCACACTCTTAATATTAAGGAAACCGTGACGTGTATGTTTTGTGTGTTAGATTCTGGCCGCATCAAACATGAATATCTAATCGATGTCCCAAGTGATTCGAGCACGACACATGTGCCCAAAAACTTGCATAAAACCACACGTCAAGCCCCTCGCCATCCATGCACCATTTACCTTTGTATTGGTCTGCCTGGCTGATTCTATTTATAGTTTCGGTTATCATAGTTTTAGTAGGATATCCTCGATGTAATCCGTTCATCCTTCTGTCTCCGCATTTGACCGAAAATCACCTCATAAGGGGTGAAAGGTCATTAAAAACCCAACAAACACACAAATAAACAAACAAGTCTCCGCGTTGGCCATTCAATTGATAACACTAGTCACTACTCGCAGCCAACCGCACACTGATAGACACCTAACAAACTTTCTGCAAATAGAGTACACATTTTTCTGCTAATAGTGTCTGGGACGTCAGACAGAGTATTTTAACGTTTCCAAAAACAGGGCATAGTCTACTCACTAGACAGTAATGTCAAGCATCACGCGCCACTCTTGAGTTTTTATCTGGCTTGTTCAAATCACGACAAATGTTCAGCAACACCAGTTGTGGATACGAAACTTTCATCAACATACACATCATCTAACCTCGTTAAACCGTAGCTTCTACCTTGGAAAACAACGGTCTGGTAGGGAAAAAGTGACTCGCCAATGTTCAATGTTCAATTGAAGAGCAGCAGATCGATAATTTAGCAACGGTACATTTGATCCCTGCTGTCTCCATTCCCTTAGTTTGCCGGCGCCAACATCAGCGTTTACATTATATGCACAAACATGGGATGTTAGTTCCGTGTAGTTCATTATAGGGCGCCCATTTTATTTATTCTGCTGGCCGACATACAGCAACGGTCGCAGCCCTCTTGGGTAGTCAAACTTCTGTTGGTCATAGGAACGAAATCAACCCTTCTTAATGCATCGCTTTACTTCTTTCTCTAATAGATTCCTGACTATTACCGGCATCGTATGCTCTGTAACACGGTTTCTTATCTTGTCGAGAGCCTTCTCTTCCGCCCATATTCACGTTGCAGTTAATTTATTTCGCTGTTAGTTATACTCCGCTGAGTCGGGGGCTGGCACAGTCGCGCAAATAGAAACTGGCACGTCAAGAAGTTAAACCTCCCCTGATTTCACGATGGATAATTCGCCTGAATTACAACAACACGTCCACTCTCCCGTCAGATGCTCACTGACCCAACTATATGCGTCTGCGTGCTCCGGCTAATAGTAAGTACCTCGATTATTTGCTTTCGCCACGTCAAGGACATACTTTTTTACTGTCTATGGTGCGGCAGCAATTTTTTCATTTCTCAGATATACTTACAGTTTGCAGTGCCGAGTTCACATTTTATCTGGGAGGAAGCCAGCGCATAGATGTCGCCTCTTAACCCTTTTCTCGTACAATACAGAGACGTATAGCCTCGTCCGTCATATCAGTAACAACCGGCATCACTTCTCCACAGTTTGGAGTCTAAAGCTTTCCGTCTGTCGCGCTGAGTGATACTATCCTATGCCCAATGGTTAATTCCATCGCATTCGAAACATCTTATCCTAGTGTTCTTCTAGCTCTCCTTAGTTTGCATTAGCACCGCATAAGTAATGCAGGTCTAGATGATCTATCTTTCTATATAGATGTCGCTCGAGCAAGAAGCTGAGAAATGCTTATTTTCTCCACTCAAGAAGAAACGAATAGGAGGTGTCAGACATAGTCAGGCAACCAATCGGCAAAGGCTGCTTTGATGCCTAGATCCGTTATACCATAAAATGTAAAAGAACGCTTCCGAAGGTCCGCAAGATAAAAATCTACGGTTTCGCCTCGATGCATTCGGCGTGTCACAAACTGCGCATTGGAGTCCAGGGCGAAAGTTATGAATAAAGCTTACTTTATGGATGGATACACCCCCTTTTTCACCAAATTGTAGGTATACTGCAAAGGGGCCGCCTGTCAAACGCATACGGAATATGCATAGTATCTGCTTTATTGGGCACAGCTAGCAGACATGCTCAGGCTTCTCAATCCATTCAAAAATTGCTTGGCTGGGGTCGGAACAACTAAACTCTGTTATAAGCTTCAGATCGATCTTATGTATCAGCATGCCGTCGGAATAACTTGTAAGAAAGAAACGCCCCCCCCCCCCAAAAAAAAACCCAAAACAAATGGGATTGCATCACGGCGCAGGCTATTTTTCTGGTTAATGTTGGGATAGTTAGGCCTGTCAATTACAATACACTTAGTACAAAACAATAATGCTATAAACAAACTTTGATTGGAAAAAAATCATCTCGGAAACGATACTCGCGTTATTTATATTATTCATCTGTCTTTTTTCTTCTTGTTTTTGTATTCCTCTTTTATTATTATTATTATTATTATTATTATTATTATTATTATTATTATTATTATTATTATTATTATTATTATTATTATTATTATCATCGCTAGGAGTCCTTACACCAGTCTCTACCGCAAATACACATACACATACACACACACACACACACACACATATATATATATATATATATATATATATATGTGGAAAATGATAAAACAGAAATTGTTGATATATACATCAATGTTTCCCAAGATGCCTGATTCAAAGAAAAACATAGAAGTATATATTCGAAAATAGCAGTGCGTCTATGACGTGAAACACGTTTGCGTTCTCTTTCTCGACCGAAACATAGACGTTCAAATTTAAAATATGTAGTGCGTCTAGGACGTGAAAATATATATTTTATGAACAAAGTATAGACATAAGAATTCAAAATATATGTTGCGTTTATGAATTTGAATGAATGTTGTTTTTTTTATTAATATCGATGTTATTTATAATATTTTTTGAGAATGTGGTGTAAAATACTTAGCTTTAATCTAAATTCAAAATATGTTCGGTTTATACTAGTAAGCTTTTTAAAAGAGATACACAATCACAAGATATAATGATTGCTGATTCAAGAAGTTATCGAGAAAATGTATTTAAAATGTATTTAATGAATTGGCAGATATTTTTAGAAAATGTATATATTACTACAAGACGAAAATACATACAGTAAAAGTAACTTTAAATCTATACGCAACAGACAAATCCTTCAAACACCTTATAAAAACAATAAAAATGGACATGTTATATTGAATATTAACCCAATATTCTTACATTATATGACCTCCCTAAATTCACAAACCGTGCATCCTATTGCGCCACACAATATCTGGAATCGGTAGCACAACCAGCAATAGTGAATATTTAATCACCACTAATGACCACCATTAGAACTTCCTACATAAATAATCTAGAGACAATAACCAAAATAAAAAAAACAACAGTGTACGAAATAAAACTAAACACAAGTATCCCCGATAAGGAATGTTTAAATTTATGCCATAGCACATCTCGAAAAGATCAGCATTGAATCTCACTTTCCTAACACTAATCGAAATGATCTGACTAATTACTGACATGACTCATTTTCAATGATGCAATAGTGTTTATGAATAAAATTGCGAACTCCATTTGCTGATCATCTTTATAAAATACTAGCCTGTTTATTCTTAGAATTTCTATAATGTGGCCCCTTTAAATGTAGATTACTCACTAATATTTAATACTCTAGATACAATGACGACATTTTACTTTATCTTCATGAAAACACAAATAGAAAATTAAACAAACAAATGGACCACAATCGAACTATCAATAAAGTTGACCCATGAAACGTAAAGGCTTCTACAATGTATTCCCTTTAATCTGTTAACTAATACTAAGCGAACCAGGCTAGCTATTTTACACCACATTTCCAACAAAATATCGTACACACCATCGATATTGATCCCTCTCCCAAATAACATTTATTTCCTCTATAAACGCAACACTTGTTTTTATTTTAACGTCTATTTTTCGTTTAAATAAAAGTTTTCTCACATTATAGACTTAACCAATATTTTAGTTCTGCCTTCTATGTGGCGTTAAAAACAACACCCATTCTTATCAAGTCTGTGATCATTTGAACTTAGTATTTTAAAATGCATTCATTAAACATGACTTTGAGCTTCTTTAGACTATACATTTTGTTTTTAAATCTGTATGGTACGGTGTATTTCCTCTTATATATTTGCCTATCTGGTACTTACTAGTAGTTATCACACAAGTCACCGTCAGCGATTGCTCAACGACAAAAAACCGGTGGTGTACCATGAAGTCTGAGTGACAACAAGCCTCTCAAGATTTTCATACTCTCCACTTCTTTTCGATCACATCCGCAAATGGTATTGTTGTATCGCAACAGCCACTTACCATTACTTTCTCGCTGGTAAGGACCATTAGTATTTTGTAAGATGTAGGTGGCAATAAGCCTCCTCAAAGTCTCAGCTCTCTCCGCACTCTCCCAGTAGAAGTCTGTTTTTTTGCTGTCCTTCCTCAGTTTACTCATTCTCCCTCACCTTTTTACACATATTTTGTGTAGTGCCAGTCTAGGCCGGCACGTTCTTTTGGGGAGGCATATTATGCTGTTTCTTGCAATTTCTGTTCATTTGCTCATTTTTGTGTTGTGTCAGCTGAGGTCAGTGGAATTATGGGAGATGGAGCTTATGATGTGATGCTTTTTGCAGTTTCTCTTCCGTGTGTCATGATGAGGCGTTCATCTTATTATTTTGTTTTCTTCATGATAAGAAATTCTATGTGACTGGTAACCATTCATAGCGTATGCATTTCCTTATGGTCGATTATTATAACATACGGTCGCCTTGTTTGTATGAGTTTATCTGTTTGTACATCCATATCTCAGACGATTTTGTGTTTTTCGTTTTTCAGTACTGTTTCTGGTTTATATTTGTACAATTTGTCTGCGTATTCAAAATTCATTATTATTATTATTATTATTATTATTATTATTATTATTATTATTATTATTATTATTATTATTATTATTATTATTTTATCCGCAAATTGCCATATCACATTGTAGTCTTAAAAGTAATGTTTTATTATTATTATTATTATTATTATTATTATTATTATTATTATTATTATTATTATTATTATTATTATTATTATTATTATTATTATTATTATTATTATTATTATTATTAGCAAATATATGCTCACTCCGGTCGCATATTTTTGCTCAGCTGCCCTGTCAGACATGAACGCTCACCCGTAAACCGATGAAGGCCCAGTTATACTTCTTGGGTGGTTAAACATTGATTTTCTTTGTTTCCGACCAAGAATATGTTTAGTTCAAAATAGAGAAAAAAAATTTCGACCCCACCCCAATTTTTTTTTACCCTCCCCCATACATTGAAATATTTTTAGTAAAGAAAATTAATAGAAGAAACAAAAAAATGTTTTTGGACCTCCCATACATTTTTTTGCTATCCTCTCCCATACATATGTGTGTGTGTTTGTTAAATGACCTTTTTTTTATTAAACAATTTGATTCTAAAATAAGTTATATAGTTTTCCAGTACAATGTGTTAATTTTTTGGTTTACAGAAAAGAAAAATATCACAATTTTTATTTTAATAAATAAAACACAGAATAATAAAAACAGTTTTAAAATAAGATTTAAGGTCGTAAGAAAATGATAATATTGGAAGTTTTTCAAATCGGAAAAAGGTGTACCTAAAATAAAACTATTAAAAAATCAAATACAGTAAACACGAATAGTTTTTAAATGCTCTCGAATAAAAAAGTTTACCTAAACTAACTGCATTATTATGTGTGTGTGTTTTTACATACTAATTTTTAAAAGTAATTATTCTTTTAATTAAACAGTTTGATTCAATAAATGTGTGTTTTTAACATACAAGCTGATAAAATTAAGAAAATAAACAAACTCAGAACGTTTTAATAAAAAAATCAGAGTAGAAGTTACACAGTAAATGCCAGCATTTTGTTTACATTTTAAATAACGCGCCCGTCTTGCGTCCATATTGAATAATCAGAGGGAGGTAACCGATTCAATGGAGTAACGCTGGCTGTTCAATAAGTTTCGCAGTAGATAGATTCACTGCGTAACTCATTTCAAATATATATATATATATATATATATAAATAATAAAATAAATAATTATAATTTATAAATAAGATTATTAGCGAGCAAAATAGCGTAAATACATGTGAAAATCTGAAGAAACCATTCATGAGTGTATATTTGCGAATACTAATTTATTAGAAGTTTAAAAGCAAATCATTATGTAAATTGAGAAATGCGCATAGTGTTTGCAGCGGCTTTTGTAGTAGTATATATAGAAGATGGCAGACTAAGTAAATAGTCATATCACTCTGATGGAGTTTCGGCTTCAGACATACATACATATATATAATCTCCATTATTAATTGATGTATATATATATATATATATATATATATATATATATATATATATATATATAGAGAGAGAGAGAGAGAGATAGATACATATATGAAATAATAACTGAATTGTTTTTAACATTCGGTTATTAGAGAAGTGGTAATTTTATCAGTACCACTGGAGAATCATACATTTAATAAATGTTGTGTTTTTCAATCTCCGACACAGTTGCATGGTAAAGACTGATAATTTCCATTTAATATTTTCCTATTAAAGTTAAGGTCCCCTTATTGTTTCAATGTTATATTACTTCGATCCTTTTATATTTGTAAATTTTCCAGCGGTAAGTCGGTGTATGTGAGTTCTAAGTCTGCGATGATTAAGATTTGGTTAGTACCCCTGTTAATATAAACTACATTTGCTTTCTTTTTTTTTAATGACCCAACGCTATATTTAGACAATATATATATATATATATATATATATATATATATATATATATATATATATATATAACACATATGAGTGGATGATATATACATATGTATGTATGTATATATATATATATATATATATATATATAATAATATATATATAAATTTAATTAAAAACATCTAACCGTAAAAACACACCTTACTCCATACATTGGTCAACATTAAAAAGACTATATCCTACACGTCAGAATTCGCTTTCTGCCAACTATGTATATTATAAACATTTCTGATAGCTATACCAGCTAAAAGCAAATCATGTTATTTACTCTGAAAACGAACTTATCTCAAATTGCAGGCACAAACGAAAATGTAAATACATCAATTGCATTACTCCCTTTGACACCCCTCCTTCCAGAAAACATATTTCCCTTTAACATTAGACTTATTCTTTAATTTTATAATTTGTTAATTTTATCTTCTCACCTTTCAAACTAATCATCTCAATAACATAGCGCATCTTCCCATGTGCACCTAATAATTTATTAACCCATAATACTTAACATAAATTGAGAACATACATTGCTCTTCGCAACTCTCCTAATCCTTTATCTCCTACGCTCTAATTTCAATACCCTTTTTTTCAATTACTTGCTAACCCCTCTTACATACTAATTCTATGCCTCTTTTATCTCTCTTTGCATACACTCCATTGAATATGTAGACATAGGGCTCCATTGACAATCCTTTTCTAATGGATCCCATAAGTCTCACATTTAAATTGCGCTCTCCAGTTACTTCTATAATAGCGTATTTGCCTCCACCTCCTAATGTTATCTGTAATTTCAATAATCCATCTAATCACTTAAGTTGCATAATAAACCCAATATCACCCTATAATAGAACTCGCTTGATGCAAACATATTAACGCTGCTCCCAATCCTAACATCAGTAATATATAAAAGTATCTTAATTAATAACGCTTCTAATATATAACAAACTGAGAAATCAATAAATTTAAATCTGAAATACTATAAATGCCGGATAATTACACATTTAACACATACATTCCCGATTTCCAACTGTATTACCATTAATTAACAATTTGACCCCCTTTTTAAACTTTCTGAATTGTATATAAGTGTGTCTAAAGAAATCCGTTTAGATACGGAGATACTCCCCTGCCCGAACGGTTTACTTATTAACCAGAACGCTACTCTATAAGTTTATGGAAACTCAACTCAATCTCTTAAATATACCAGGCATGGAAAATAAACTAGCAGTAATTAAGTTATGTAGTTGTTTACAAGCGATGTATTGTAAGTAAACAAGCCCTTTTCCTTCCTCATTCCTAACATCAGCTATAGTTTCCTCAGCTAAACATTCTCCTCTCACATGCCTACTCTTACACTCATCTCTTGCTTTACTGGCCTCGTTTTGACCAGAAAATTATCTCTGAAATCTTAGGTTCGATCGGAGTAACTAACACCTTTCGCCAGTAATTCCACCTACTTGAAATATATACAATATTTTAAACTCAATTCCTTAAAGACTGTTATCATTATTGGTCAACGGAAGTATTTTGTAACTGCCCCTAATTCTCCAACTTACATCTTACTAAGCGTTTCTTTTTTATCTACGGTTTAACTGAACACCACTCTGTTAGATTTACTACATTTTGACAATTTCAAACGCAGTCTCTACGGAATCTCTTTTTTTCCATCTTTAAATCTTTCGTCAGCGGACAATTTGTCAACGGACACTTTCCCAACTGTACAGACTGTATACTTTGATAACCTTTTTATATGCACACACTTTTACTTTTCATTACTGTATGTTGTTTCTTAATTTTAAAATTTTTGAATGTTGGCTATTCCCCTGCCAACTTATCCCTCTATGTAATTACTCGGATGGTAAGAGTTTAATATTTGAAAAGCATTGCTTATTGAGTAAAAATAAACATGTTTTTTTTATCGAGTACACCTTGCATTAAACTTCCAAGATGAGATAGATCTGTCATTCGCACATCATTATCTCTATTCCTTCATGTATTTTCATAATTTCTCTCTCCCACATATTAAGCTAAACTAATTTCACTATAGGTTCAATTATCTAAAATACCACTTTTAGTCTCATATATATATATATATATATATATATATATATATATATATATATATATATATATATATATATATATATATATATATATATATCAGTCATTAAAATTATACATAAAATTGCGTAACATGTCTCTCGTTATAATACTATTGTACAAATATAGACGCTCTATTATATGTGAAATGAAGCAACGTTTCTTCTTAAATATTCATGTAAATGCTTTATCGTAAAACGCTATTTGCTTACGTTAATGTATTAACAAAAAAGTAAATTATAACATGTGTGATGAATCTGGAACTTGTGCCAGTAAAGTAAGGTGAGGACACCGGACTTCAGCAATTGTTTTGGCCTACGGGAGCCGGTAATAATCAAGACAAGCACGGTGGTATAAAAACAAAAATGCATTAAAAAAAGTATTTCACAGAATGTATACGCCCCTTTCTCAACAGTCTGCAGCATCCAAATCTTCTCAAATAATTAAATTCCGACCATTTAATTCATTCTTTCTAAATTTCTAAACTGATAATCTCTTTAGCCTGTATCCTTAAGTGGCCTTCGTGCCTTGGTAAGCGGTGACCTATCATCATATAAAATGAAATTTTAAAAAACAAATAAATAAATCAGTGTTGTAGATTTCCATCTCAAAGTTAACATCCACCAGCATACTCGGCTACTTCTCGATGGAAATCTATTTCGTGACACCAATTTATAAATATACTCAAATTGTTTACTTGCGGGATATTTGTTGGTATGGACTTTGAATATGTAGGAAAATGACTAATAACAGCCTCACATATTATTATCTGGCCTTCAGAATAAAATAAAAGTGTAGTATCTGTTCGATGTTACAGTGCAATCGTCTAAGGCGTTATCTCTTCTTTTTGGAAGCAGATGGATGTGGTGGCTGTTGACTGAAGTCCTTTTATTCTTGAGAAATTCCGACGGGACGATACAGGCATTTTTGTTCTCTATTCAGAGTTTTAGGAGAGTTGGATTAACCCTACATGAAAACAACTGACTGTGCTTGTACGAAAGATCATTATTTGAACTAAGATAAAAACCATTATCAGTGCTCCCTTGCTGGCAATAATATGATGAGGCCATGTGGCAAATATCAAAGCTCGGTGTAGATAAATCGTCGTCTCGACATAGTTGTTGAGGGAACGCACCTGGCCGATAAACACATGGTTGATTGTCGAAAATATATAATCGTTGATTGACTTCAAAACTCTTCCACGTGTTCCTACATGTATTTGTATCATATATTTATATTTCGTATTTCATAGTATTTTCAGCATCTTGCAATCTCCATGTTGTTGTTTTTTGGTTTTTCTGCCTCGTCACCCTTTGATCCACTAGCAAGAGAAAATCTATCATTTGCAGGTTCTCATTCTGGTTAATTATCCCGGATTTCTGGCTTGGGTTGGGGTTGTCCGTTTGTACTACAATATTTAATGAGTTTTATTTTTATTAGTGGCTGCCATCTGTGTCTATACAATTTGTCTACATGTTTAAAATGTACGAGTTTGCATATTTTTTCAGTGTAATGCTTTCGCAATTCGTTGTCTGTTTCATTTCCTTTGGGATAGAATGTTGTTTTTATTACTTATGCGATTTTCCGTTATATTTTTTGTCCACAGTCTATATTAACCTAGTACGTTGTGATTTTGTTTTTTTGGTGCGGATGTTCAATTGTCTGTTCCTTGTCATGGCTATGTGCTTTAGTTCGCTATTTCTCTTGTCAGTCTTATGAATTGCTATTGAACCTGCTGTCCATGCTATCTTTCCTTTTAATTTGTCTTTTATGTGTCGCCGCTCTCCAAATTGTTCATCTACGTTGTATTTTGACAGTAAACATCAGCGCCTGTACTTTGATATATATATATATATATATATATATATATATATATATATATATATATGAATATATATATATGTATATATATATATATTATATATAAATATATATATGTATATATATATATTATATATATAAATATACATATATGTATATATATATATATAAATATACATATATGTATATATATATATATATAGAGAGAGAGAGAGAGAGAAAGAGAGAGAGAATTTTAATTGCGGTGTTGTTCACGCAATATTAAATACTTATTAGTACTTTTCATACATTTGTTTCCTTTGTATACTCAGTTGCAGTGCGTTAAACATAGTCACGTGTTTTCTAGTTTATTTTCTAAGTACCTGGTTTTTTCTTTTGTTAAATTTATGAGAAGTTCCAGTAAATCTTAATAGCGTTACTACCCAGGAATGCATTGTGTTGATAAGGTGTCAGCTATATAATTATCTATAGGATTTCTTGTTTTTTCCCTGTATTCTTTTTCTGCTATCTCTTTTATATGGGATTCATGACGACGTATCAATAGATCTCATTTATTCAATTCCACTCATCCCAAAACCATTGAATACTTTTTTGAGTGGCTGCTGTCGGGTTTCCCTTCACCTCAAGTAAAGAAATTATTCATTGTGAACTAAATAAAATAGTCCAACTGATATCCATTTGCAAATTGTTAAAGACATCTATATTCATAACCTGATGTATTTTTCCTTTCTCTCTGTAAATATGTTTCGTGTGATGTATCTTCTGAGTATATTAGTGAGTAGCATCATGAATATGACGAAAATGTCACGCAGATATAGAATCTACAGGGAAGATTTCAGACATTGTCTCCCGAATGTCGGTTTGAGTTTTTTTGGGTTCTAACGATATGGTTAATTTCTAGTTTTGTTCTGACTGCAGGATCATTTGGTCGATTTATAGCAGGTCGTCTTTACCTCTTTCTGCTGTTCGCCATCGTTTTGTTCATAGACGAGTCGTCTATTGCTATAAATGGAGTAGTAGATATGTTGTGTTAAGTCTCAGATTTCCATCAGATTGGCATCTGTCGATGACAGTTGCAGATTACTTTTGTTATTGCCGTAGCAGTATATTGATTTCTCGTTAGCCAGCACAATTAGGTTTGTCTAGAATTTTATGGATAGTGCACTCCCTTCGTTTCCAGTACTCTGACACTATTGTAAGTCTTGTGTGTGCACCTCCTCCTCGTCTTTTCAACTGTATTTGACACGTTAAGCTCATTCAATGTGGTATAAGCCAAGGCGTGTTCCACTACATGCTAGTATGGTTTCACCGTTTAATTTACATTTATAGTGTGTCAGATTATCACATTTATGGTAGTTTCAGTTACCTTAATCTCCTTTATTTTTCTGTATGTATTTATATGTTGCTAGTAAGTTCTTGTTGGTTATGTGAGTCGTTATTTTTGCTTTCGAAAATGTCCATTAAGCTTTGCCGTATTTTATATATAATCTTCCCGTTTATTATATTTTTTCCTAGCTTTTATTCCAGGTGTTTCGTAATTTACCTCGTTATTCCTACTATTATCAGGTGTATAGTGTTTTTATTATTTTCCAATATTCCTTTCAGTTCTTCTGCAATTTCCATGTATTTTATTCGTTTTCTGGTTCCTTAGTCTTCAGTCTGTGATCTGCTTGGATAAGTAAATATACATTTGAGATATACGTGTTTACTTTCATATTGTCTTTTATCACATCGGGCCTCCTTGCCTGAGTTCATTTGCCTGTTTATATTTCCATTTCCGGGTAGATTTTGTTATTTACTTTTTTAAATAATGTCTTGTGTTTGCATAATTTGCATAAACGTTCAAAGTTCAGCCATCTGTCAGCTTTCAAGTTGTCTACTTACTTCCATGCCGCTGTGCATGTTTTTTAAAAATTTATTTGTCTGAGTTTGCTGCTTACACATTTTATGTTGTTTCTTTGTTTCCTCTCTTTTCCCACATAGTCTACATTGACTATTTTTCTCGGTTCTATCTAGTGTAAGTTTCAGATAATTACTTGATTTGGTATCTGCCACTGGAACTGGCGATTCATTTCTCTGCGTAGGTGCCATTTTCGTGGCTTTACCCGAGTGCTTTTGTGTGGCTCTTCGCTGTTTAGTTTTAAAAACCGTCTATTTTACTGCTTTTGTTTCCCGTTTCGCTGTACCTCGTATTGTTCATTTTAGTAGTTGTTCTTGCTGAAATGATCAGTATTGCTGTGCTCTAGTTTGTGTATTTTTAGCATTCTGTTTTGTGTAATCTTCCATAGTCTATTCTACTGATTTCTCTTTCCTCTCATGTTTACAATGAAACGATCAGGCTGAGACTACGCGCGTAATGCATTGTGAATAGTACTAGTTTTTAGATTTTCTGATTCATACGCGTAACTCGTTTTTTCCAGTCTATCAAAGGTAACATATCCTACTAAAGGCATTACACAGTAATGTATTCCTTTTTTACGTTTCTGCTATATAGTTCGGTTGCCAAGAGTTTACATGTAGCTATTCTTTTCAACATTTTTCTTTCAATTTTTAAAACATTAGTAGAGTCTGCTTTAAAAAAACATATTAATTAGTATAATGTTACTAAATGCCCTATTTTCTTCTTTGTTATAAATGGTTCTATGCTCTCTACTGTCTCGAGTTTTCCGTTTTGAATTTCCAGTTGTGCACACTTTCCCTTCTGACTTCCATCCGAATATTATTGGTTTAAGATTTTGGTTGTGTTTATAAGCTTGACCAGATCGTTTCTTTTATGCACAGTACGAGGTTGCCCATATATATGTAGTGTTTTATTCTTTATTCTGTGTCTTGGGTTTAGTATCCGGCGTAATAATTCCTGAATATTTTGTTAAGTGGCATCATATGTATGATAAACAGTAATAGTAATAGAGAATGTCGATCAGGGTAGCCCATATTCGCATCTAAGTAAAGCGTTGCTCTTCAACTATCAGTTCGATGTTTCCATCGTTTTTCATTATGTTGCTAATTTTCTCCTATATATTGAAATGATTAGGAATTCATTTATTTGTGCTCGTGTACTTCTCAGTAGTGGAACAGTTCATGGCTAGGTTTTCTTACCTTCTGTTTGATCTTGTTATCTAGAAACAAAAGGTAATTTGAAACTCTTGTCGCATTTCGGCAGCCTTTCTGTTCCACGAGAATCGTTTACGGGTATTTAAAGAAATAGTAATTTGTACGTCTATCTGTGATGTTCAGATTTTTAACATTGTTGATGGGAAGCTTATTGTGGTGTCGTTCTTTTTCCCCTGTTTTTTTACTATTTATGTAAGCCTTCTTTTTATTCACCTGCTGTAGTTTCGTGTATGCATGTTCGCAGGTTTTGCTTAGCCTTTCATGCAAGTTCATTAATTTTTCAACTCGTATGCAGGTATCACGCTATTAGCGGTCGCTTTCGAATTTTCTATTTTGTCTTGGTGTTGTCGTAAGTGTTTACTGATTAATTTTTATTTCTGCTTCTTTCCTGCACGTATGTCTTCATGCTTTTATGCAATTCAGAATTCTTGTCGTGGTGTTGTCGCTTTTCAAATGTATTTCACAAAAAAATGTTTTCTTTTATCGGGTCCGGTTGTTCTGTTTGTGTTCTTCCTCTGTGGAACTTTGTTAAAACAAGTTTTCAAATGTTTTCTTAGGCTCTATTTTGTTTTATTGTTCAGCATTTTATCTGTATCGTGTCAGTCTTCCCTTTTTAGAGCATCTTTTGTTCTTTATGTTTTTCATTTAGTATTTCTTTTCTTTGTCAGTTCTTGTTTTAATATTCCCTCTTTTCCTAAGAAAAGCACCTAAAGCGTTAAAGAGAATTTAACGCTTTAGGTGCTTTACTTAGTTTATTGATCTGGTTTTCTAATCTGGTTACCCATCCGGGTTTTGCTGGTCAGTTCTTTGGACGAGTTATTTTTTTTTATTTTTAGTATAGTAATTATTGATTAGGCCTTTGAATAAATCAAGTAGTTTAGATCTGTTATAGTATTTGTTGAGTTATATTGAGATATCTGTTGACACATTTTCTTTCTATTTATATTTTTCCATTGTTTTTTTTTTTCTGGAGAAAAGTTTTATTTGTACTCGTTTATTATTTCTTTGATGTATCCAACTCTCGCTGTATTTTACTCAGTGAGTCCTGGAATTACATAGCTATTGCGTTCTGTAATTTCAGTATTTATGTACTACTAAGCCTCTATCTGGGTGTTTTGCCAGGAGTGTGTTTCCGTGTGCTATGTTACGCAATTTGCGGTTTTCGTGTTCATCAGTTACAGCTCAGAAAACTTTCATCTTTAAAATGTGTCTTACTTTACCTGCAATAGTGGGTTTCATTATGCCGCAGAAAGTAGACATACCCTAAAGATTCCATGTAGAAACTTTCAGAGGAAACATACATCGACATTTATATAGAATGGCGGAAATACAAATGTGTTAACATTATTATTATTATTATTATTATTATTATTATTATTATTATTATTATTATTATTATTTCTACTCACTAGGAGTTTTCACACAGGTCATCAGTGATTGCTCACCGACAACCAGTGGTATTCCCTGAGTAACAAAAAGTTTCCCCAGATTCGCAGTATTCTCCACCTTTTTCGATAGCCACTGCGAATAACATTGCAGTATCGCAACAGCCGTTTACTATTGATTTATCGCTAGTAAAGACCATTGGTCTTCTCTGGGATTTGGGTGACAATAAGCCTCCCAAAGGTCCCAGCACTGGAGGTCTGGTGTTTGTTGTCCCTCTTCGGTCTACTCATCCTCCTCGGCCCTATGCTGGTATCATTTTTTTTAATAGAGATATAAGGTAAAAACATTTTTTTGTTAAAAAAAAGAGCGATAGAAAGCTACTTAACAAACGATTGCATGTGCCAGCTTCTTTTCTTTGCTTGGAAGACGAAGATACCAGGGTGGGGTGGGGTCACGTTATAATTATTATCTATATATTAATACGATAGCGTGTGTGTTCGTGTGTCACGCTTCCGGCAAAAGCTCTGCGCATGCGTGCCGCACCTGGATTTTAAAAAACAGTCAAGTCGCTTTATTTTCAAAACATTTTCAAGTATTTCCCTCTGGCGTAACGGTTAGCGACGTAGTATTTTTGACTTCGGCCCGACTGGTTTATAGTTCGATCCCAACCAACCTCTAAGATGTTTTCTTCTTCTCCATTTTAAGGGGAAGGGGAACAGAGGTGGGGAAGGGGAACAGAGGTAGGGAGGGGACGACCGGGAAGACACATATTAATACAATAGCATGTGTGATTTTGTGTGTCATGCTTACATCGAAAGCAACGACCTTCCGAATCTTTGTATGCTACTCACCTGGTTAAAAAGTACTTTTTTGTGTTGCTTTAAACTTAAAACTATTTTTTTTTTTTATTTTGGCGTTTTAAGGGCATTGTCTATTTAATTACGTTTTCTTTTGGTTGTAGAGAGGGCCAGTATTACTTTTTTAATTTTTATTTATTTTTTTTGAACGGATGGCATATCAACCTTTTTTAGTAGATATGCGCAGTGTCCATCGTACACGAGTTACCATTTTAAAAAATTATTTCACTCTTATCTAGAAGGGGGGGGGGCTCATAATAAAGCAAGAGTAACTAACAAATAGGGGGGGGTGCTTTGTTACATTAGGACCCGCTTTTTCAGTTTTATTTTCAAGAAATAATTAAAAAAACGAACACAAGACGGTGTAAGTAAAAATAAAAATTTTAAAATTTTAAAATGCCGTGTAATTTACACGGATCCCGCTAGTTACTATTATTATTATTATTAATAGTAGTAGTAGTAGTAGTAGTAGTAGTATTATTATTAGTAGTAGTAGTAGTAGTATCTTTTATTTCTATGGTGTCTGAAAGTAATTAAAGTATCTCTAGATGTTTAGTTCGCTATTATACTTTCCGCTTGGTGTTTTTCATCAGCCGTGTACAAATTATTTCTCACTAATTAAAAATACTCCCTAATATTTAAATGCTCGCCAAACATGCTTCCAGTTCAGATACCAATGCTACTATATCTTCATTTTTGTGCATTACCCCAGTCTTTCTGCGTCCTTTACAAATGTATAAATTTGCTAACACCACATTTTGAGGGAATGCGTGATGGAAAAAGTTAAACCCAATCATCATTTAGGGATATATAAGTATGATTATTATTATTACAATAATTATTATTATCATTATTATTATTAGTAGTAATAGTAGTGATAGTAGAAGTAGTAGTAGTAGTAGTAGTAGTAGTGATATTTTTATCATACACTCGCAAAGGAATTCTCACACAGGCAGTAGTCAGTGATTGCTCACTGATAATCACTAGTAGTGTTTCCTGGAAACTGAATGACAACACGTCTCCCCAGATTTCTAGTTCTCTCTACCTCTTTCGATAACTAGTGCACATGAATTTGCGTTATAACAACAGACGCTTACCATAGATTTTTCGTTGGAAACGACCATTGGCATTCTCTGGGATTTGGATGGCAATAAGCCTCACCAATTTCCCCGTTCTCTTCGCACTCTTCCAGCAGTAGTCTTGTTAGTGCTATCCCTCTTCGATCGTTCTATCCTCCTTGACCGTTCACAACTGTGTTGTGTGGTATCAGCCGGGGCTAGTGCCATCGCATTTTTCAGGGGAGGGTAGTTTATGAAATTCTGGGGGTTTTCTGTTTCTTGAATTCTTAAGTGCTCTTTATGTGATGGTTTTTTTCTTTCTATTGAACCTTGCATTTGGTTGGTTAGTCTTCGTAGCTTATGTTGACAGTGTTATGCATTCAATGATGTTCTTAAAGATGTAAGCGGTTTTTATTCTTGCCGTCCGTTGTATGGTCTCAGTTTCCTTTTGATTACACTTTCTCTCAGTCTTTTTTTTCAGTATCTTCGGAACCGTTCCTAATGTTCCTTCAATTGTTGGTATTATATTTACTTTCTTCATAGTCCAAATCCGTTTCAATGTTCTGACTAGTTCCGTGTATTTGCTTCGTTTTTCTATCTCATTAGTCTTCACCCTGTGTTTAGCTGGGACGGCAAAATCTAGGATTTTACAACATTTTTATTTCTATGAGTTTACCTTTTTTTACCTCCATATCCGAAAGGATTTGGTGTTTTTCATTTTCGACTACTCTATATTGTGTATGTTTTACCATTTGTCCGAGTGTTAAAAATATATTTGTTTGCATAACTCCCAGTGTGCTGCTTTCCCCACGCAGTTATGTCTATTTTATAGGCCAGTTTTTGGCATTCACTTTTATGTGATTTTCCGTTTCGTCTTATTGTCAGCACAATCTGCATTTACTGTTTTCCTCTATTTTAGCTTTAATGTAGTTGGTGCTAATTGTATTTTGTTGTGCAGCCGCCAGTAGGGATTCCGTTTTTCTGTTCATGTGTCTTTTTCTCAGTCATGCCCAACTATTCTCGTGCGTCTCCTCTCTTGCCATACTTATGAAACACCTTTGTAGTTGTTTTTCTTCTACCTTTTCTTTACTTGTCTGTTTTTTGGGGTTGCAGTGCTTCCTGAGACGTGCGTTGTGTCCTAGGTTATGTATTTCTCCAGCTATTTGTTAGTGTCGTCAACACAGTCGTCTATACTTATCAATATTCTTCTCCCTTTGATTCTTTTTTCGTAGAGTCTAGTTGTATCGTTTGTTGGATGTAGTGCGTTGTGCATGCCCATTAATTTTCCAGTCCTCTAGTCAAAGTGCCTGACTTCTTCTTTTATCCAACCTATGAATGGTCCAGAGTGTCTTATTAGCGATACTGGCCAGATCAGATTGATTAGGTTTCTGCTGTATTTTTTTCTAAGGGTTTTCTTCTTTTTCTCAGATATTATTAGCCAATCTTATTAAAATTTATGTTGATTAGATTTTGTCTGCTTCCAAAACTCCTAAATAGGTATAGCTGTTGTATTTGCCTAGAGCTCTTATTTGATCTTGGTTGGGTAGTTCTATGCCTTTAGTCGTCTCCAGCTTTTCTTAATAATCTCTAGACGTGCTCACTTTTCCATTCCGAATTTTATTTGAATGTACTGGCTGAAGATTCTGCTCGTATTTATCAGTTTTTCCAGTTCCTTTTTGCTTTTTGCAAATATATTCAGGTCGTCCATGTGCATAAGATGGTTTATTCTTTGTTGTTGTTATTATTAGTAGTAGAAGCAGCAGTACTATTTAGCAATCAATTCCAACCATTAATACGTGTAATTTAAATGATATCGTTCGACTGAAATATTAACACTGACTACGATGTTTAAATTCATATAAATATTATTACTTTACGTTAAGATGTGCATTAATTTAAATCAGGTGCGATAACTGAATACGTACGTTTTCAACCAATATGTACATGTTACATTGTAACCTTTAAAACGTTACTATACAATTTTAAACCCTATTTTGTTTCATTTTTACTTACTCGGTTTCGCGTATTTTACATCATGTATGCGGGTGTGGTAGTGTTTCGTATACGTGTGTGCGTGCACATAATTCCACATGAACACTCTTAAAATCGTTTACACGTATGTGTTTGGGGGCGTGCATTGAATACAGTTGTATATTTCTGTTTTTTAGACGACATACTCAGAATATCTAACTGTCCATTTCAGCATTAAAGCGTGAATTTTCCTCAGCTTATTTCTGTTTATTTCCATTAGTCTCTTTCGTTGCTGTGGTTACTGTCGTGGTTCGCCTCGCCATTTATTTGTTCGTCACTGCATTAGTTACATCTTCTCTTTCTTTTCTGCGTGGTGTCATTGGCGTGACCGTCGTATTAGCTAGATAATAAAGCTTTTCATCACATAAGAGAATAAATCGACGACTTTCGTTTGTAGTTTTGTTCTTTTGATCTTTAGCTCATCCTGCTCATTTTTTTCGTGGAGGAATTATTCATTATCCAAAGTTTATATCAGATAAACCTGCATTAATCCCGACCTCTTTAAGAGTTCATGATAGATTATTTCCTCGTCTTTGGCATAATGCCATCCATAATGTCAGATACTCTCCTCTGATATAAAGAATACACTATCTTACGATGTTTTACACTGCCCCGTGGTTGTGTCAGGACCTTACGCACACCTACCGTAACTAAACTGGGTTGGCAATCTCTGTTACAATCTACAGGTGTATTCCTGAAATTCCTCGTCGGCCACCATTATATTAATTTTGGGATGCAAGTCAAATCTACTTACGACTATTATCGACTTCATGGGTAATCCCCTGTCATTATTTAATTACGAGGCGTCCTACCCCTCTGTCACACTGTAGACTTCCTAATTACATAATGCTAAACATACAGAGTTTCATTGTCTCATAACCACCTTACAAATTTTAACTACGGGACATCTGTATACGATCCTTATAAATTGAATTCACACCATACAATTTCCTCTAATGCATCAATATACTACCGATTGCAATTTAATCTACCACACGCGCATTCCTGCGATATAAATGAAACAGAAACAGAAACCCGTATTTTAATACATCAACTTCAACATAGGTTACCGTTCTGTACATACTTACTACCTCTGGAGCATACGTTTTGGACACCTCAGAGCTCAGTGTACGGATGTAACAGGACTATCAACCCACGATATAACTCCCAAGCCATTATATCGAGCTAGCCTCAACTCCAAATTCTACATGATCAACTCCCCTATTGTGTAAACAATACGGCACGGAAAAAAGTTGGTTATTTCCGACACCCAAACCAGAACACCTCAGAGCACCAAAACTAGGTCATGTTCCTACTCTCACCCTATCTAAAATTACTTAATAAGGTATGTTATCTTAGTGTGATCCCGTCTATGGCTCCCTCTGTCTTATGACACACAGGCTGTGTGGCTCCTAACCACAAAATAACTCCTGAAGCCATGTGTAATGCGAAGAATCATCATCGTCGACTTGTACCCTCCCCACAGCCATAACAACGCGGCGGGGTGAAGATTTGTCTCCAGCATACAGCTCCACTAGCACCTAAAATCCAAAACTAGGACCATAACTCGTACCAGTTCAATCATGTAATGGAGAAATTCCTCTGTGTTTATAGAATGAATATAATCATCTGTCATCTACTTCATATTCGCTTTCATCGTATGTGGGATAAACAATTGTTCCTGTCCCAGCAGCTGGACCCTTAGCATACTATACCGCAAACATCTAATATCCTTTTAGTGTTACTAAGTCTGTCCAGGGTATCCGCGCATCAAACGCTTAACCCAAACACAATTGACCATGAATTTAAATATCCATATAACCGTTGTTAAATATATGTTTACTTTTTTCTTAAATAATTATTCAACACAAGGATTAAACACTGTTCCTTTTAGCAGAAAAATATAAATACTCTCTTCCCCCAAAATCACGGTATTTCTCTCCTTAAAATACAGTGAATAACACAAAAAATACATCAATGCAGTGGATAACATGAAAAAACGACTACAATTTTTAAATACAAACAAAAATACACCATTAATGTTACAAAAACTGGAAAAAAAATTGATAAAGAAAATAGAACCTTTGAAATTTCTAATTCTACACAAACAGGAGTCTTACCTTTTAAAGTACGAAAATTGAATATGTATTTTCACATCTTTATTCTTAGTGGTATTGATTATACGCATCCCTTTATCGACTTTGTCTCGCCCACCTTCCCTCACACTCTCTTTCTCATTTCACAAATATGTATAGTGAACATATTTAAAGAAAAGTATTACAAAGCACTAATATATTTCCCTCTCTATTTATATTTCTCCCTTCTACGCTCAATTTTCACGCCCCATTTCACTCATTCTCTTATATTTATTTCTCTTTTCCGCAAAAGAAAATACATCAAAGAAACCCACTGCTCCAGAAAGAAAAAAAACGCTCACTCATTTTTTCTTTCCACGTACCGTCTCTGTTTGCCCGCGGTCCACCCACAGGCAGGACTCAAAAATGGCCAATACAAAAAATGTTAAATTTTAAAACAATAAAAGAAACAAAATTTATAATCATGAAAACGTCAACATTGCCTTACATACAGGCATGTATGTATGTGTGTGTTCAGTCTCCCTTTTTTATTAAACGTACGGAACTTCAACAGATGTTGACATTTAAATATATCTCAGCAAGTTCAAACTGTCCAATTTATTTTTATGTTATTATTTTCCTATATTATTTCTGTATTTCCATCTATTATTCTCTCTTCCTTTCTCATTGTCTAATCTTTAAATATGTTCTTTCTTTTTGTATCGTCCTTTTTTCGTATATACAATGTTCAGTAAGTGTTCTCATTCCATTTTATCCGAGTTTATTGTTTTACTAAATTCCGTACTACTTGGTTTAAATAATCTGTTAAATATTCTCTTTCTGTTATTTTTTTTTTCTTTTCATTTATTTGACTTTTCGGGAATCTTTTACAATAGCCTTCAAACTCGCGAGTCGGGTTCCAAAAAAGTTGTAGAATGTGGTCAAAAAATGAATATGCAACAAATAAATGCGACGTACGTCGAGACTGGAGATTTTCCTAGTTAGCTATTCCATTTGTTTGTATTTTTACGTAGGATAAATGTGTTTTTATTAGACATGAAAAAAAATTCTGGCACGTCTTTTTACTGCAATAAAGATGGGGTCGACAGGCGGGTTCTCGTTGTTTTTTTTTACCGGGACACATAATCAACGCAGCGTTTTTTGTTTTTGTGGTTTGCCTTTTTGAAATTTAATTTTATGAAACGAACATTTTAACGATCATTTTGGTCAGTGTTAGGGCTGGAGTTAGGGTTACGGGTTAGGGCTGAGGTTAGGGTTAGGGTTAGGGTAAGGGATTTTTTAAAGAAACAACAAAGAAATTTAAAAATATTTACATGAATTGTTATACAAGAAACAACAGCAAAAAAAACATTACGGTGTGACGAATAAAAAGAATATGTAAATAAAAGCACAATGACATGTAAATAAAAAGAAAATGATTTTATTCCTTTTGCTTAAAATGTAATTTTGTTTGTTCTTTTGCTTGGCTGAAAAATGAAAAAAATGCGCTTTGAATATGAGTCCCAGTAAAAAAAAATCAGCGAAAACGAGGCTGCAAATTTTTAACAAGACGCCGCCATGTTTTCCTTCAAATTTATGTACGATAAAAATATCGATTTATAAATAATAGCACTTTTAACGGATTATAATCATTAATAAATGTCACAGGTGTGTTGGAAATTCACTTTTATCGGCTTCGGTAACATTTATTTGTTGTATATTTATTTTTTCAGCGTTTTCGTTTGAGGGCTATTGTAAAACTACCCTACTTTTCTTTAAACAAGCTCGCTAAGTAACTATGTCGTTACTTTTTTCTTCTTTTTGTTTTACGTTTACATTTTTTTATCGCAATTAATTATTGATAAAATAATTTCTTTAGTAAATAACAATATGCGTTGTCTTTCTTCATTTGTCTCTTTCTCTTTTAATCTTTTCTTTTTCTATCTGTTTCCGCCCTTGTCCTTTGTCTTTAATATTGTGTCCCTTCTGTTGTTATCTTTACTTATTTTAGGGACCGTGTCATTTTTCGAAAATACTCCCGTTCGTGATGCTCACATGTAGGAGAGATCGAGGCAATGGCACCAAATCATGCATTCATTACGTTGTAACCTTTTAAACATTACAATAAATTATTTAAACGTATTTTCTGTCATTTCTACTTACGTCATTTTCGCGTATTTAGGTATAGCAGTGTTCCTTATACGTGTGTGCGTGGACTTTATTCTACATGAACACCCTTGAAGTCTGTTATGCGTATGCGTGTAAAGTGTGCATTGAATTCATTAGTCTCTCCCTATCCAAATGTCTAACTGACAATTTCAATAGTAAAGCATTAATTTACTTTAGCTTTGTTCTGTAGTATCTGTTCCTCTAATTCGCCACTGGTTTCACTGCCGTGGTTTGCTTCACCATTTATTTCCATCGTTGCTGGATGTTTTACTTCTTTCTTTTTCTTCTCTGCGTGTAGTCGTTGATGTGGTCGTCGTCTCAGCTAGATGATAAATTGTTTTCATATAAGATGAAATCGACAACTTTCGTTTTGAGTTTCAGAATGTTTATTTTTGGGAAATAACCTAGAGAGAAATAACATTTATCGTATCTCTGTCTATTGTATACCTTGTAGAAGTTTAGGTAGATAACTTATTTGTCTAGTAAAGCAAACACGTGACTCGAGAAAGAGACGGTTTCGGTGGAAGGGGTCGTCGCAGGGCAATTTCGACGTATTTCAAAGTTTTACAGCATAATTACTTCGCCTACTTTTTCCTGATTTAATACGTGTGTTTCTTTGTGAACAATTAAATAGTGACATAATCATTTTGACTCGTCTGCATTCATGTCTAACCTTAATTGACCTCATGCTCTGTTCTTTTGAACTTCGGTTCTATTCTGTCTATTTCGTGGAGAATGATTTTTTCTAAAGTGTATGTCAGTTTAACATGCATTAAGATCAACATTACTAACAATTCATACTAGTTGATTGTACGCTTCTCTGGCATAGGGACATCTATAATGTAAGATATATTTCAGATTTTCTAAATGTTCTGAAATGCGATAAAATACTTGTCAACACCTTAACGTTTTACTTTATTGTAAAACGTCAACGTTTTGACAAATACTTTATCGCATTTCAAAAGATTTTTAAAATTGCGAGATATTTATCTTAGTCAAATGAATAGATGTGGAAGTAATTTTATTTGTTTATTATTACTACGTTTTTTTTCATTTCCTAAAATGTTAAATTGTTCTGACTTGAAATTTAATAAAACAGGAAATACAATTCATATTTTTCTACATATATTAACATATAACTTTTTCTAAATACAACAAATGAGTATAACTAAGAGGGATTGGTATAAAATAATCGAAAAAAGCGAGTTATTATGAATATAAGACCGACTCGATGTTTATATTCAACAATGGAGAATAATATATTTATAACATTTTATTTATTTTAATTAATTCAATCGTTTACATAATATCTTGAATAATTACATCCTGATAGTTACACCCCCCACCTACACACATATATATATATATGGGGTAAGGTATACGATAAGTCATGAAAATGAAATGCCGTGGTAGACAAAATGTTTGAAAAAGACACACGGAAAACAGGTTAGAAAGCAGGAGAAAAACAAAAAAAGAGAGTTGATCAGTTTCGTTCGTATTATCGAACGAAACTGGTCAAATCACTTGTTGTTTGTCTTTTCTCATGCATTCTAACCTGTTTTTCTGTTTGTCTTTTTTCATCGTAATGAATACATGGATTATCGAATGAGTAAACTAAAAATTATGTACCCATCAGTTACAAACTGTGGGTATACTCATTCTTCTTGCACAGATACGGTTTTCGTAAGTTGATGGTGCCCGCTTCGAGAATCTTAAGGTGATTCTTCGAGCGAGCCCTGTGCAAGACAGTAAAGGCCTCATTCGAATATCCTTCAGTGCATAATTGGCACTCCAATAAATGGTCGCCAATGGCCGACTCATGAGCTTCTAAACGCCCGGATGTCAGCCACTGTCTATGCCTACGTATCGAGAGGGGGGCGTATCATTCAGCGATTAGAGGTCAGAGTTTCCCAACACATCCCCTCTCTCGATACGTAGGCACAGACAGTGGCCGACATCCGGGCGTTTACAAGCTCACGAGTCGGCCATCGGCGACCATTTATTGGAGTGCCAATTATGCGCTGAGGGATATTCGGATGAGGTCTTTAGTGTCTTGCACAGGGCTCGCTCGATGAATAACCTTAAGATTCTCGAAGCGGGCACCATCAACTTACGAGAACCGTCTCTGTGCAAGCAGAAGAGGTATACCCACAGTTTGGAACTGATGGGTACATCATTTTTTTGTTTACTCATTCGATAATCCATGTATTCACCACGATTTTAATTCGCTATTCAAACACCCTATTTTAGTCGACCTAATATCTTGAAAATGTGTCGACTCGAAACACGTCTCGATTTCACCACCATTTGTTTCTCCTCCATTCACATCTTTTTATATTCTCACCTCTCGAGTGCTGGCTTTTAACCCCACTTTCTCGACCCAAGCTGTGGTCACATCTTACTTGTGGGAGTAAGATAAAACTGGCCTTGTGCCTAACTCCGGGAGGAGTAAATAAATATTTTAACCATTTTACTAGAGTAAGGAATTATTTTTTTCTCGCTTTAGTATTATAGGCTTCTTCGTCCTTGGTAATTATGGCTACCTCGCCATTATTATTGAAATCAACATATATATATAAATGGCAATAGAGAGGTTCAGGACAGGTTGCATTAAATATGCTTTGTTTAACTTCTAACAGGAAAGTCTAAGTAAGCCTGTTGCCCTACATGATCGCGGCGACACGTTGAGATGCTACTTTAGGTTTTTAAAAGCATATCTTCTCGACGCAAATACTTGACAATTCCCTGCATGTGTCTTTTCTATTTGTATGTCGATCTGCAACGTCATTCTCTATGAAAATGACACCAAAACAACGAAATGTAAAGTCATAATAAGGAACCATTAATTATTAAATGTGCTTTTTATATTCACCACGTAAATAACACACGTATTTATCTATTGTACGCGCAAAACATGCATTTTATATCGATAATATACATCCATTTATATTATTATCAATTCAAATTGAAACAGTCCACAATTTGAATAAGTATTTGAAACAATTCGAAAAGTTATATATTTTGATAAATATAAAAACATATTTTTATGAAGTTCTCTCCGACACGCAGTTCAAAAACTATAAAATAATTTCGGCTTCATACTTTTTTTTTAAATTTTAGAGAATTGTCCTCAATGATACACAGAAACTAACTTAGAAATAACGCTTCTAATGGTTTAATTACGAATATAATTTAAAACGTTCACAATTGGTATTTTCCATGTGATGTTAACAACAAATGTATATCTAGCAACCTAAAAGTTACTCTGGCAAATGTCTTACTACATTGTCTGAATGTTTTTTTAAAAACAAATATGACTTGTTAACACTATATATTTTGTAGTTTCAATTATCTTCTCTATCCATATCGTTGTGACTATTTGTATTGGGTCTAACACATAAGGCTACATCTCCTATTCATTATATTTGACAATAATTCTTAAAAGAAAAGTAAATCAAATATAAATAACTAACAATAACTTATCCATTTGTCTTTTAAAATTGCCTTTACAAGTGTAATGTTGTAAACAAAAATTTGACGTTATTAAAAAAAAATATATATATTTTCTAGTCTGTGCCAACATTTTAATATTCTTCGATTTTTACATGTTTTAATAGAAGTAAACGAAACTTCCTACTTCTTTTACTTATTTGCTTAAGCCGTGAAATTATCTCTCCCAGAAATGTGTATTCAACTCTTTATTTCTAACTAGTAAGAAGTTTGATGATCTTATTGAAAAAAATGTTGTTTTTTTTGCTGTGAAGACGTGAAATCAGTATGTCAATTTATTTTATTTTAGATGATAAACTCATTATTTAACTGTTCTAGAATGCAGATAGTTTGCTGGTCCACTTTTATGTCTTCACAATCTATGTAAGATACATTGCGATACCAGAAGCAACGTCGTAGGTATCTAAAGTGCATTGCTACTTTAAATTACCCATCATTCGCATACACAGGTATATGAGTTCGAACACTAATAATCGTACATTTTAATAAAGTCTCACATCAGTCGATATCACAACTTCACGACGTGTTTGAGCCTACTGTCGCTGATAATGTTGCTTTATGTACCGGTTCGTTCATCACTGCCATTCCATATTTATTAAAATTATCAGCACAAATAATGTGTGTGCGCATTCGTAATCGTATTTGGTAACTGGCTATTAATTCTATATGCAACGTAACCGGTATTCCCTATAATGCCATTAAATGGAATATATCATTGAGATAAGTTATTGTGTCTCTCGTAATTTCATTTTAGAAAAAATCACCGCTTTTAAATTCTATACATTTTGCTTAATTATTTAACATTTTCATCCGTCGTCGTTTGGATTGCTTGAGATTGCGTTTAGCTGACATTAAATACTAATATTCATCCATTAGTACTGTCTTTTTTCTACTATTGTAAATTGTGAACGTATTTATATATTATCAAATGGAAAAACTACATCCTTAATGTAGAACAAATAAAACACTGATACATTTATTGAATCATATCATTAAATATAATGGCTGCTAGGGTAAGCTCTATGTATACATCAGATGAAGATTTAACAACTCTAATGTTTTAGCTGAAATCTCATTCATGGTTCTATGCAACTTTTAACATTAACGTTTTTTATGTGGATCGTAAAAGGATATATTCAGATGATGAAAATTAAGTTCTTCTAATGTCCTCTTCATAAGTTATTCATATTTTCCGAACAGTTATCCGTCACGATTTTCAATGGGGTGCCAAATAGCTTAAAGATATATCCAAGATATATGACCGAAAGATTTTGCTTTTTTTATTCGGAACTAAACACGACCCAGCATAATGGTTCATTAGAAACACTATTTTTTTTAAATAGGAAAAGTTCGCTTATTATCAGTTGGCACCTTTCGTCAGATCTTAATTATTTTTAGTCTAGATATATATTTCTACTAATGTTGGCCTGTTCACTGTTGTACTCTATTAAGATTCTCTATATTAAATATGAGAGAATACAATGTATAACCGATGTCTCGTTTTCAGATTGCGATAAATAATAAAGAACTTCATCTGTGACTTTATATTTCATTTGGTCTTATTTAATGTCTTACCACCTCTGCAACTTGGCCTTTGGTTATACAATGTCCGTATCCGAATCGTGCCCCTTAACCATATCAACTGAAGCATATCAATGTTGGGCGTTCATAACATTGACGACAGTTCTTTAATTTGTGAGAGAAATTGCTGAGACTCAAACAGATTTGAGTTAACAGCGCTTATGGCTGATCTCTATTATGTACTTCTACCTGCTTACTATCATCGAGTTTTTATGAGCATGACATAAGACATGCACACCCGTTCTTCGTACCCTTCAAATACTTACAACTGCACTTATAACCGGTTATACATAATGTCATTATTGTGTGTTCTTATTATTCGTAGGTGAGTTCAGCAGGTACTTTAATGGTTGGTGATCTTTATAAATAGTATATGTTGGACCACGTGTAGAGTGGGTTGGCTTTTATTAAATACACAATGTATGTTATAATGGTATCGTTCTATATTGTCCACTATCTTGTATGCGTATCACTAAAATCGTGTGACACGCGCAGACAGTGGCCTCTATGCTCTTTGTCAGTATTATTACATAATGTGTCGAACATGCACTGATTACTATGCCCAATGAATATATATATATATATATATATATATATATATATATATATATATATATTATATTATATTCTTAGGTGATATGATAGTAGTACTCTATCAATTTTCCTCAGGTCTTCACAGACTCGGGTATTGGGTGTCGTGTCCTATACAGCCTACTGCTTTATGCTAATTGTTTCAGTTTCAGCATAAATCAAGGTATTGTAACATCTAAATGCTAGACTAAAAGTTATCTAATGTGATGAGTCCGTGTTACTTATTACATACGACTATTTTTCATATGTTAGTCTGGGCTTTTAGAAAAAAGATATGAACCGTTTTCTGGAGAACTTCGGTCATATTTCCTATATAAATGTGTTATCTTTATACACTTGTGGAATACTACCATGTTATCAATATCCCGACTCCCGTGTGTACCATGCGTTTAATCATTAAAAACAATCTCAATATCGACTCTGTCTCCGTGTCTGTAATACATACATTTGTTCGAGGGTCCTGTGTGCCGGAAAGCGGGTTACTTTACCTGTGTCTGAAAGCTCGTTCGCTTTAACTAGATTTTGCAGTTTGAACGAAAGTATGGCGAACGTCACATTTTAATGTTGTACTTTACTTTATGAACATATCTTAAACGTGGTTTCTCATTATTAGATTTTTTTGGCAGCTATCATACTATTTTATGGCTAATCCTATAACACTTTCCATGTACGTATGTATCTCCGCAATATTATTGCTGTCAGATTCTAGCCTATTTTATTTAATATGTATTTTTTTTATATATTTCATAGTAGTCATTTTTTCTCTTCCGTCGTCTTTCCTTGATTGGTGATAATTTATACAAATCATTCTCTGAATAATGACAACAACTATGTCTACAATTATAAATACGCTGCTATACATTTTTCTTTCAACAATTATTTATGTTTAAAATAAAATATTTTAATTCGTTTGCTCACTATCTCATACAGTCTAAGGGTTCTATGCCACGATTGTTTTGTTTTTTAAAATATGAACTTTTCTGCGACGAATCAGTCACAACATACAATGCATTCTGAATTTCCTAAATTATACTATAATTAATTTATCTTTAAAATGTACTTGTTAAATATTTGATTTAACTATTTAAAATGTATTCATATTTCTCCTTCTGAAGACGCTTTAAAAGACATCCAATTCCAAGACTCGAATTAGATCCAATATTTATGAAAAAAATCAGCATATTGCTGACATGTTCTGGATATGTTATTGCCCGTTTCGTGCCAATACTTTTTTTCCCGACCAGAACAAACGACGTTCATGCTTGCGTTCTAAAACTCTGAATCTATTATAATTACATTTCTCAGCTTTAAACATCTCGATGGTTAAATGTGGTGAAGTCCGGCATCCAGGTAAGCTACTTAGGAAAACCAAGCGTCATGTGAAGGCGGATACATAATATTCTTGCCTCCATTTACCAGAGAGTTGTTTATGAGGTTTTAGTTTTGCAATGCTCTAATCCCCCGCGCAGGCTATTCCTCTTGCGTAACGCCGCTACTATCTTAAATGCATAGGAAGCATAGGGACATGGGATCAGACCGCTTTCCTCACAAAGTTACCATTTGCAGGTCAACATAAGAAAACTATTTATGGAAATCATAGATATTTTCTCCATCACATATTTGCCCGCGGCATACCGTTCTATTAATGTAGTAGGGAGAAAACTGTTGCCGTAGTGCAACATTTCAGGGATCGTCTTATGCTGTCAATCAACAGAATCCAATGTTTATGTTTGTACTGTGGCACACCAAGCGTCCACAGAAGGTGAAGTATATATGTACAGTACATCAAATAATTTCATTAACAGTAAATAGCGCAATTATTGGTATGTGTTGCGCTATATGATGATGCGAGAATTGTGGGTGAGATGTTATTTAATGTTCTAATCTAGCTACTAACAGTCCAGCATAACAAAATGATAAGCTGAGATCGCGAACAGGATGATTTCGATCATTTCAGGGAAAAGTGTAGGATAACAGGAAATTACTTCTTTTTTATTATTCTTTCTCTTTTCCCCTTCGTTTTTTCCTTTCCTTGATGTGTTTAAAAAAAATGTTGACCACTGCATGTATGTATTACTTATCTCATAAAAATGTTCTAAATATAAGAAGGGGAATTTAATCACAATAAGCTACAAGACGATGGTCTGATTCAGGATGAGAATGTTTCAGACTGTTACAGTATGTCCTGTTGATCCAAGTCTCATCAATAGAGTAGAAGTAGAAGCTACTTCCATTATTTTACGACTCATCGGAAAACCAATTGTAGAGAGCTTTTCTCGCATTTGGACAATGTATGCAGATATTTAGTACATGCCTGGCATACAATATATATTACAATTATTCATCCTCATCAGCAAGTTTAACACCAACATCTACATATCAAGCTCGGTTTTGAAACTTGTGACTGATTTCATTTTATTAATAATAGTTTATTGACTGAAGGTATCGAAAATATGTTCGGATTATTTTTCAGAAGTTTTTCTGATCAATATTATTTTTTTATAATTGAAAAAAAGTAAGTAACGAATTAGGGCATTAACACTCTTTACAATTCGTTTATATTAAGCAATAAAAAATGTTTTAATATTATATAAATCGGAAATTCCCGTACGTGTAAATAAATAATTAAGAAATAACAATTGCTCTACATAGGAGAGTTGACCTGATAGATCAAACAATGTTATGTTTAGATTCACTTCATGAGAATGTGGTAAATAAATTAAAAACACCACATACATTTGTTGTTCACTATAGTTTTATTTATTAAATATATTAATGCTCTCATAAATTAATCCATACATTTATAATCTAGATAGCGTTTCACATTGGAACTTATAAAAGGTGAAATTATTTCTTACAAGTGTAACCAATTGCTATGAAAGGTTGAATATAATGTTATCTATAAAAAACATCAATGCATATAATTAATATTTTCTGCAATATTATTTCTGGAAATGTTGTATGATATGAATATACAGCTAGTGTGTTTTAATTATCTGCATGATAATAATATTTAGTGTAATAACTTGTAATCATATTCTAAATATATATGCCCGTTTCATATTGACATTTTGCAATAATTTCCCAGGAAATAGTATTGTTATTAAATTATGTCAGACATATATTATATCGGTGTAGTTAAATGTTGTTTCAATATATTTCTCTATTTAACAGCAATCATATTATATTTTAACTAATACACACATACATTGACATATTCACCTTTTCCTTCCTGGACATGGCGGTTAGATATATTTAACATAATAATACCTCAGCGTGAAATTTAGATAAGTATGCGAGTTATATTATAACATTCACTCACATTTTGCGGCAGCCAGAAAGGAGTTATGTTGATATCTGCGTATGTATACGGAGTTTATTTTCATTGCTAAAATGTTGATATACATTAGCTTATCAGAAAATAGAAAATAATAGATATATATGTAATGTGAGTAAAACGGACCCGCACATATCCGAGGCAATGGCTGGAATCTTGGAAAGTAATCCCCAGTCCGTAGTGAAAAAGGGTCATACGTGGGTGGTAATATTTCATGCTTTTCAAGCAAAGTTCCTTTTCGTTCAACAACAACTAACCCCCTCTTAAATCACCGATCATCATGGAAACCAACACCCTACCTGGGAGCCCAACGTTCAAACTTATCGGCCATACATTCACAGGTAATATGAATTGCAACAAATACATAAAATACATTGCCAAGGTTGCTGCAAAGAAAGTGGGATCCCTCTACTGTGTTAGAAAACTTGTCATACAGTACAGTGCCCTATATATCTGCAGAGCCACCATCCGCCTATGTATGGAGTAGTGTTGTCACATATGGGCTGGTGCACATCAACAATTCTCTCCCTCTTGAGCACGGTAAAAATAGTCGCTTATCTAACAGGTTCCTTTACTATCCACCAAGCTTCAGCCCATGTCCCACTGAATCAATTTTGAATGATTGTGCTTTTTTAAACAAATACTTTAACTGAATGTGCTCTTATTAGCTTGCTGCACTGGTGCCCCCTCGACGTAAACACACTCTGAAATAAACTAAATCCCATCCATTCTCTGTGGATGTTCTCAAGTGATGGAGGGTGATATACTCAAGCAGCTTATTTTATCGTGCCTACCTTTGCAGCTTCCTAACTATTCCCTGTTTCCATGACTGCACCGACATGTATACATTTAAAACTATTGTGAAGAAGCATCTTGCTGCACAGCCTTGAATTTATGATAATCCCTAAAAACTTTCACCCGCATTCTCAGTAAACCTTTACGTCTACACTGACAGCTTGCTTTGGATGGGGTGATCTATGTTAAAAAAACTATAGACACACATGAATTATGAAGTGTTAAAATCTAGAATGCCCTACGATTTCCTGATGCATGTTATCAGTAGAATACACTAGAAACTATTCATTATTACCATGATGCCAACGTTACATGTATAATAATTCTCACATCAAGCGGTAATTTCATTCTGGCGAACGTGTGTTCCAGTAGATGTATACCACAGATAACAATTGTTATAACAAATGTGATTTCAAACATTCTCTGGTATACAAATATAATCGTCGAAATTTCTGAAAATGTTCTGTGGTAAACATTCGATTGGTGTTATCAGGACTCTTAAAACTATTACAAACAAAGCTGTTCGTATATATATATATATATATATATATATATATATATATATACATATACATATGTATATATATATATACATATATATATATATATAATTAAAAAAAGAAAAGCCAACACCTATGTGATTTATGTATTCATCAACATGGCGTCTTAATTCAAATTCTTCATCAGGATGAAGAAAGCAATGGAGAAAAATAATACAGAATATTTATTTTGATATGGCAGCAAGTGTCAAGACTTCGGCATGACTGTGGGCGTGAGATAGCAGAGAACGAAACACATGAGTGTTGTAGTAGTGTTATTAGCAGTGGTCAGTCTCCTTCAAGAGACGCGAGATGAATAGGGTGTATTGCTTGGAATTTGTCAGTGTATGACTATTCTAGCTAGGAATGAAACTGGAGCCAACATATCCAATTATGAGTGCAGTAGCTAGGTGGGGGCGGGGTGTGTGGAAGTATGAGTCAGCCGTTTATTCTAGACTTGAAGTGAGACACAGAGAAAAAAGAAGAAAGTGGAAAAGGAGGGGTAGAGGTGATAATAAGAGAGTAGATCTGTGGAGAATAATTGGCTGATTTAAAACGCAGAATATGAGTGAATATACAAGTGTTAACGTAGAGAGAGTAAGTATCTTATTAATTAGTTTAAATATTCTAAATGGGTGCATTAATTTAATCCTATTTATCTGATGACTTTATTTCTGTCTCATTAATTAATAGTAAGTTTCCTGTAGCAGGTGAGGATATGTATAAAAACCTAAGTGATGGAAATAGCAACTGCTTCAACGCACTTTTGCACAACACGACCGCACACTCAAATTTGAACAAGCTAAAATCATTAAATGCATATCAAATAAATTGCGACGCAGACAACTCAAAGCAGCACTAATCGCAAACTCTAAACCTCTCAAGCAACGAAATAGTTTCCATCATTTATCTCTACTAATTAGCAAACTCATTATGGCTGAACAAACATTAACATCAGAACTGGGATAACCACACCGTACCATATTTTCTATTAATAAATATACATAATATCTTAAATTAAAAATTGCATTTCTAAAATAGTACAAATGTCCACGCCGTAACATTAAAATACAAACTATGTCAGTCAGTCAGTTTATATGTTTAAATAACATTTTCATATTTACGCGACTTAATGGGGCATCTTAATTATATCTGTATTTTAGTGTTCATGATTATTAAACAAGCATTGAACGGTAACAGTAGAATCATCATTAAATTGCATTATAAATTAACTATTTTTAATGAAACATCATATGAACTTATTAGATAATAAAATATTTATGAAATGTGATAATTGATATTTGACAAGAAATATTTATTTTCAATGTAAACTAAAAAACGTTATTATTTTACGTATAAATGCAAATGATATGTATGTATCTCTAAAAAAAGTTGCGGCTCAAAATTTGATTAATATTCACAAATTCCATCATTTTAATTCATAATATTTTTATTATTGTTTTTATATTACATAAAAAATAAAAGATACACACTAATTCTAATCATTAAGAACGTTAAAATACTAAATAACAATATGAAACAATTAAGAATGAAAAAGAAGCACTATATAATATTTCAATACAGAAAATTGAATATATAATAATAAAAACTATGTTACGTGTTTACTAAATCTTTATGCTTGTTATAATGTATATCATTTTGAAAATTAATTATTTTTTTCAAATTCTTGAAAACGAGATACAGAAAAAGATAAAGAGAATCTGTAGACTCGCGATATCTATCCACAAAGATTATAGATGAACCATGTTAATGTCTTTTTTGTTTGCTCAGTACGAAGTTGGTCAAACGTATCTATTGATTTAAATGAATTGTTTATCTAGTAAAATAGAATCTATTTCCATTTTAAATTCAAAATACCGTTTGGAGTATGTTCGATAAACTGCCTACAACTAAACGCTATTCGTAAGTTCGTTACAGTTCAGTGTAATGAAGAGTAGAAAGAGCATTTTAGATGTATTTTCGGCAAACACATAAGTTTCAGTCCCTTACTGTGCCCTGCACTCATTTGCGAAAACGCTTTCTACCCGGTCGGTAGTTTTGTGTAGGCAGTAGCTGGAGATGACGAATAATTATCATTCTATTTCTATTCCTTTATCGTATGTCACTAAAAAGGTGGGGGTTAACATTTTATCCGGGCTAACGTTATCTACCTGATAGTCTAAGGCCCAAACCCTTAGACTAACTCCCTAAGAGGCTGTCTTATCAGCAGGTGAAAATACCAGAGCTGTTGCATTAACATTTGGTTAATGGAACTCTTGATCATGCAGTAGTCTCTGGTTGGATCTCTCGATGCAATATAAGTAAAAACAGCTTCGGCTTCTCTTTTTGCTATGGTCTTAAAAGAAAAGTGTTATTCTTTTTACTCATACTCTTTATTTGTCTTGCCCTTAACAACCGGCCCAACCATGGCAGATCACAATAAACAATAAAAAACATAAACCTAGAACCTTAACTTCCGAGATAGATCCTACTACCAGTTCTCCTTTTCTAACATAAGGGGTCTACGTTCCAAATTTCAAGAGTGTAAAATTTAATTATGGGAGACGAAACTCGACCTGTCGGTGATGTGTGAAACTGGCATTCGCCCGTCTGTTTCCGTAGATAATTTCACAATTAAAGTATACTGGAACATGAAGTCCAAACCTGACCCTCAAGATAACCATGCACATAGAATATTTGCCGACATCAAAAATGTATTTCTATGTGGCAGGGATATCTTCAAAGAAAACCCTAAATTGGCATAGATGTGGTTCCGAGTACCACTTACCCACACCACCGCATTAATATGTGATCTTGTATCTTCCCCACTATGACGGGGGAAGGATTCCCCCCATTGACTATGATCTAACAGAGATTGTTGACAAATTCACTCGCGTATCCGATGCTGACGTCTGAATTTGCAGGTATTCTTTATCTTCTTCGAAAACCTTGTCCTAGACCATGAACCGTACCTTTCCAATGTTCTGCTACCGCGGTGATCTTAATTAGGATCAACACAAAGTGCATCAACATCGCACAGTTTATCAATACCGGGAGGCTGACTTGTACAAGTTTAGATCGTTCATATCAGAAAAAAACATGCAATCCATGTCTGAAACAAACGTGTCCTGTATCGCATTCGACTAAACTGATAAGGTATCCGTTGGCATTGAGAGCTTCATACACTTAAAGAAATTCCAGGAGAAAACAAACGGCCAGCTGTAGTACACACCAGACAGGGGCGCCGCTATTTCACACAGAAAATAATATCTAAATTAGTTTAAACGAAATAGATTTTCTGTAAATAAAGCTGCTTTTAGACTTGACAGCACCCACTACACAAGAGTTATAGAAAACGCGAGAGAGTCATATGCCGAATCCGTTGTCTAGAGTCGCGTAGCAGAGCCTTTGTTCTTACCAGTTTTGTCGAATAAGAAACAAGGTCAAGAACAAATGCCTGACCTCTATCTCAATCATTATTAATAGTTCTGGTGTAATTTCCCCAGCATACGACAAAGTAAGACCTTTTTGCGAAGAACTATGCATCAAACTCAACCCTTTGGGATCAGAGCCGCATTCCTCCTGAATGTATCCCTAAGACTGAAAATACTTTATGCGACATCTATATATGGGTCCGGAATGTTACAAAACCTATCCAAAATCTTTATACCAGCAACTCAACTAACGCTGACAGCATTCCAATCATAGTGGTTAACAAGCTGCAACCGGAACTAGTTCCTATTATTACAAAGCTGGTTAAACGTAGCTTAAAAAGAGTATTGCTTCCTATAGCTGTCAGTCTGCCCAGTATTTAAGATAGGCTTTCTGCATTTTAGTACCCACTAATTAGTCTCCTGTGCGTCATGAGTGCGTTGCTTGAATCCGTGATGAATCGTGAAGGTGACAATCACCGTCACAAAAACAACCTATTCATCAACAAGCACAATGGTTTTCATCCACCGAGATCAACAGCTGATGTGCTGACAGTAATATCACAGAGGATCAGATGATCTATTGCTGGTAGCTTCGTTTGTAAAGCGATAGCTATTGTCATATCAAAGGCGTTTAACAGGCTCTACCATGCTAGTCTGCTTCACAAGATTAGAGTTATTATATATCTGGAAATGTTCCCTTAGCCAGCAAATCCTTTCTCTCTGAAAAACAAACAAACATAAATGTAGTCGTTTATGGGTAGAAGTCCGAAGCTATAGTATCAACGCAGGTGTGCCACAACACTTTTGCTTGATCTAAATCAACGATACCAAAAAATCACATTCTTACATTAGTCGTCGTTATTGATACAGACAAAACATACATCTATAGTAACACTTCATGGAGCAGCATGGAATAATATATTCATGATTATTTCTCTTCCGATCTTGAGCAGGTGGCGCAATGGGAAAAAAAGTGGTTGGTTACTTTTAATGCGTCCAAAACAAAACTCCTCTTTTTTCACCACATACGCTTTGATCCCCACTTGTCCACAATTGAAATGAATGCCTCTTGTCTTGAGGACGTCCACCGCTTTGACAAGCCTCTTGGACTGACCATCACTCCTTACCTGAAATGGAAGACTTATATAAATCGGTTGCCAAAGTCACTGGGAAAATTGTTGGTCGATTCTACCGCTCCAGAAAGTATCTCACTCCTGACGCAATTCATTAACTGTATAAGCGCCAAATACGTCATAAGATGGATTAATGTGTTTACATCTAGTATAGTGCTGCTTTAAGTAACCTATCCTCCCTTGACAGAGTACAAAATCGTCTTCGAAATCTAGTAAGTGATGTTCTCCTCTCCTCCCTGCTAATATTTTCGCACAGAAGAGACGTTTCTTGGCATTCTCTATTCTATTTGTATTTTCATGACAGATGCGCGGTTGGGTTCTAATCTATGTTCCCTCTTTTGAAACATTCGAAGTACAAACTCATCAAGCTACAACCACTGTCAATAATTCCCTTTTATCTCTTTCTCGATGGTTAAAGGAAAACAAAACATTCATGAAAAAAGTGTGTTTCCTATCACACTGTATGTGGAACTACATATGGCTGGGCTGTATGCTAGATAACTATCACTGTAGTTTTCAAGTCCAATGTAAAAAAAATATTTGTAAGTCGTCGTCCTAAATAATCAAAGTCTGTCAAACTTCTACCACGATTACTGATCATCACGGTGTTGAATCTCTGTCTACCTAGCACGCATTATCAGAAGTGGTGAATCCTTATGGAAAAATATGGATATAATAGGACACCATTAACAGAACTACGTATGATATTTATTCTCTAGCATAAACAAAACCCTATTGAACTGCTTAATAAGTTCTTCAATAGAATGTTTTCCTTTTACTTACACATTTCCTGTATATGCATACAACTACGTAGGTACCAGCAAACAGTTTTTTGAAACATTTTTTTGGAAATACAGGGTGGCCCAAAACTAGGTGTACAGTTATTAAACTAAATATTTAACCTATTTAAAGTTTTTCGAATAACATAGTTAAAAAACTTCAAATATTAAATGATAACTGTAAACCTACTTTTGGGCCACCCTGTATATATTGTGGGTAATTGTTTTCTTCTATTTGTTTATCGTTTAAGGAAGTAAATACTAAAGGTATCGGTCGAACTTTATCTTATATAATAGTAATAGTTTATGTAAATTGTACTCGTAGAATGGCGGACATTCATTCAATCAACTTTAATTTCATGTAACATTTACTTATATAATAACATCACAATGCAATATCGTGCAAGATAAAGTTAGTGGACATGGGTTTACTCTTATAACTATTAAATAAAATTCCAACTCAAGTTTTTACTCATAATACGTATCTGGATACAGTTTTGTTCATAACACTTAAAACGAATATATCCATACTAATTATTAATGAAAACAAACCAACATTTTATTCTATCGAGACGATGAAAAATCAAGAACAGTTTTGATCGGGTATGAATTGTCTCGTAATAAGTGTTTGTTTATAGACTACACACTCATCTTAAGTAAAAATAAATGCTCCCGTCCTACCTTTTTATTTTTCACATAATGTTTATTTGCTTAAATTTTACTTAAGTAAGTATTGTCGATTTCAGGTCAGTTTAAACTTTCCGAGGTTGTTAAGAATGGTAACTTGGTAAGTGACACTGTCACCAAGCACACTAGGGTGTTAGCAGTGTTCTCATAATTTTCCCACGTTCATTAGCGAAATTAGTAATACACACCTTAATGTAACTTTACTCGTCCCCGTTATTGACAGCTGATTAAATAAAAATGCATGAATGGACTAATTATACGAATGAACTAATTATAACTAATATAAATAACTTAAAGTGTAAAGTTCAAAATCAATTAGAATCTTATTTAAAATTATAACATGAATATTTATACAATGGTGTCAGTATAATAAAACACAAACCCTCTATATTTGTAAAATTGTTGAATTAGTCTGTTCACAAAGCATTGCCTGCTTGACAATTGTATTTGTTCGTACACCACTCTAGTATTAAAGCAAAGTTTTTTTACATACATAGCAAAATAGGTTACATGCAACATATTCGGGACGGTTATGGGGAATTATCAAACAAATAGTGGGCAAAACAGGGGAGATAGTAGCATTGGAACCTAACTAATTAATGAAAGGATGGTAAAAGGTTGTGGATATCTGAACTTACTTAATCATAACTAAATGTTTTACGTTTGTTTTAGTAATTTAAAAGCGTCATGTCAAAAACAAATTCGATGCAAAAATAGTACGAGCGTTTCTCCTACAGTTATTTGTAAATGAGGGCAGGTAAGAAAGCGAACGATTCCTCTGCGGAACATTCCCTCTGTCGCGTGGACGATATCACTACTCCCATGATAACTAGAAAGCACAGAAACATGTAGTGTGTTTACTTATACAATGACGGTACCAAAATGCTGCAAACACGTGGCCTGTACAACAGATGTAAAAATCTTAAAAGCGTGCGAACAACATTACAGTGAAAGAAGGTATGCTTAATACTGCCCTTATATCAATTACAATAAATACATCTAAGTGTACTAGCAACTGAGTAAAGTATGTTGTCGCTCCAGGAGGCTATCCTAATTATAAGGCAGGTGTGTGATAACCCGCTATTAGTGAAACATTTAAACCCGGGCGCCCATAGACAAATCAAGAGCGGTTCGCCTTTTTCACGCCAGCCCGCGACCTATCTTTTTAATCGCTAACTAACATACTAATCAATATGTATAAAACTCAATGCAGTGTGTATGTGTGTTAGTGTGTGTGCGTGCCCGATAGAAACAAAATAGCGAATCTATATACAATCGAAAAATGTATTCTAATGTAAAATTCACCGAAAAAGTTATTGGGCGTTGTCTCGAATCGCTACATTTACTGCAAAGGGGCATAGGAGAGATTTAGTGTCGGTGTGTGTGCTATTATTTCAGCTATTTTCAGCTTAATTTCCATTTCATGATTTATTAATTTAAATAGAAAACAATTATATCATGTAGTTCTTTTTTAAAAACCAATTTCCGACAAAAACTGCAAGTCATTTTTCAAATTCAACCGGAATGACATTATAGGGAGACTGTGGTGTGGAGGGGGAAATTAAACATTCTGATCCGATGGAGGGTGACTAACTCAGGATTTACTTAGCAAACTCATAATTCAAACAGGGAAAGAGTCAGCATTTTTTATATTTTACATTTGCTGTCGTCTGTAAATAAATATAACTTAATACTTGATTAAAATGATTAAAATGATTAAATGTTAAATAAAGAAAAAAAGTTTTAAAAAGCCAACCGACCGGTTTGGGCCTTTCTTTTAAAAATGTATCTGCTATTCTCACCCTTTTTTATATCCATCGATACAGCCTTTCTTACGGAATTGATCGGCGGCATTCGTTTTACTTTTTTTCTTGTTTAACACTTAATAATAAACTGTTGCTGTTTCATTCTTGCTTTCTGGTAATATATATATATATATATATATATATATATATATATATATTCCAGAAGTATGTCAGTTCAGGGACGCGTATATTTAATTCCCACAACAGAACAGAATTGCGTTTATTTTATCGTAAAAATATTATAAACAAGATTTAAGACTACTCAACTCTTCTATAGAATGGTTACTCCAATTTTAATCAGAATTATTTTTAATTTACTCCTAGAAAATGTCTTAACCATACGACATAATCTATATCAAATTAAATGAACTTTATATAGTTGATATTATAAATGTGGAGTACTGTCCGTACTGACTAAAACGGCTAAAATATTTAAAAAAAAACAAATTGGATAATATTTGTAATTTATATCTAATAATTATTGTTAAAATTACACTAAGTAAGATGCCAATTGATGTTTAAGAATGGTTTCTACCTTATTTTTAGTCTTATTTGCATGAAACAAAATCATAGTACATATAGACCTTACGCCTAGCACCTCTGTTTCAAAATCCATAATATATATGCTAAATAGTTTTATGCGTTACTCTTGTACGTGCAAATATATAAACATATACACATATTTAATATCATACACCCACATATATATTTAGGACGATATCAATAACCAATATTACTATCTAGAAACAATTAAATTATGATGTTATTTGATGTAAAAAGCTAGTAGCTAGTAAGTAGTTTCATATTGAGAGATTTATTCGACCGTACATGTTGCAGCTAGATCCTATGGCGTGATTTTTCACGATACCCCATACAAAAAGGCAAGATGTTGGCATTCAGCCGATCTTGGAGGGTGGATGTCAGCTTAAAGTTTTTTTTTTTTACTGCTACGTTTAAGTTTTCTATCTTGTATCACCGGCCGATGATTCTTTTAGCCTCACGTACGATCGAGTTGCACTTCATTCATTGATCGGTGTTCAACCTGCTCTTTTTCAAAGAAAACGTTATATGGCAGGACACTAAATTCCATCCTGACGACATTATTTTTAAGGCGGCGCCATATTGTCGATCGTACGTTTCTTTCAGTTGTGGCCGCAGTTTTTTATCCTAAATATTTCATTTATTTTCTTATTTTTTTCTATCATTCTACTTCTTTCGCGTTAGAAGTTTTTATTTTTTATTTTTTCCGATATATAAACAGAACTATTTGTGTACTCCGCAAATATAGAGTGTTATAGTGTCTACAGTAAACAATTCGGCAAAAAAAGAATGGTAATATAGTCACTGTTTTAATGAATACATACTGACAACCGAAGTAAACATAGACATGAAAGTGTGTGTGTTAATGCATGTACGGTGTTGTGTGAATGCGTGCAAGATTAATACACGTCTGTGGGCGGGTTCATAGTACAAATATTTCTTTTCTCTATGTATTCGTCATTATTTGACCAAACCAGCGAAATATGAACATTCTTGTTATCGATAACTTGTTGAAACCTAAATATCAATTAGCAACGGGCGATACATCTTAGATATATTACAATCTGTATTAATTATAACAAACTAGGGGCAGAATGTTGAGAAATTTAGAAAAAAGTTAACGAAGCAATTTTATAAGAATTCAATTAATGTAATCTGTGTCTTTCTATATATTATGCTACGCATAACAGAGACGTTCAAACAGTTATGTAGCGTCACCCAGAAAGAAGCGCCATAACTTGCGATTGTTATTGTTTCAACAACTATTACTTCTTATGAAAATAGAAAAAAACAATTCAGAATGCTTTCTTCATTTCCGCCAGGGAAATGAGTGAGAAGCTGCCTGCAAGATTGCTTTTTAGAATAGTGACTCCTAGAGCACAGGCTAGATCGCGTTGACATTAGCATGCCATTTCTGATTTGCCTTCAAGCGAAGAATGTTTATCGCAGAATTATAACACAAAACAAACCCGTATTCTGTTTTAAAAGCGAACCTTAGGCACACATTTCCTCTGAAACTAAAGTTCAATAAAGAATCAGCCTTTAGTAATGTAATTTATCCTAACTGCTATTATATTTTCTAATATATAATAATATTACACTATATTCGATTAAAAAACATAGTTGATCATTATATAAATTACTAGCAGGAAAACCCGACGTTCTCAGGATTAGATGAGGATCACTACTGTGTAACATTCATTAATTTCCTAACACGACATATGTTTCTTTTCCCGTTTCGTCACTTAATATAGTCGAGAGAAACTGAATGTTCGAAAACTCTCTGATTTTCTCATACATAACGTGTACATTTAATTGAAATCGAATATACGTATTTTAAGTTTTAAAAGGATCAACATCCCATGAGTCACTCAGAGGTAGAGGCACGTAGATATTCTGCACATAGAGGGTATCGTTGAGATTCGGGACCACTTCTATTGTCTTCCGCGGATAATTGTATTCGTATGATATTAAATTAAAAAATATGATATATTTAAAGTTCTACAGGTAGTTTGGCACTTATATTTCCCTTAAGTTAGGAGAGCGCTAAGCGATTCGAGACTATTTCTATTGTTTCCCCTAGAAAATGTTATACATATTATTTAAATTTCATTAAGATATAACCTATTTGAAGTTGTATAAGGTTTTGCTCTTAAAACTACACATATAGATTCGGGGACGCTTTCATTGTCTCTGCAGGTAAATTTTACATAAAAAATATACTATTAGATTAGATACTATTAGATTTCACGTACATTCTTAAAACTTTTAATTCAATAGAGAACACCCAAAAAACGCACACACATACACACATACATTTAATTATATATATATATACATATATATTATATATATATATATATATATATATATATTCTAGCAAAACCTACCCCCCACCGGGAAACAATTACTTAGAAGAAAGGCGTATAATTAAAAAACATGTTTTACTCAGCAAATTCCAAAATTTTAACACCAAAGTTTGAGAAATTCGTAGATTAACACCTTCAGCTCAATTACAACCACGTCTTAAAAAAGTAGATTCTACTTTTTGGGGTCTTTCTAACTTATTAAGGCAGTTAGATAATATATTTTAAATACTAATCGTAAGTTCGACTGGAAAGGTCGTAAATCATACGTAATCGGCTATAAAAGTGCCCCCCCCAAAGAAACACACACAATACATCTAAAATAGCAAACATAAACATATTAACTGCCATAACACGCTACAATGGCCTGGAAATGCAGGTTTATTTTACGTTAAATTCATATGCACAACTGATCCCCACTTTAAATTCTGAAATAATTATGTTGTTGTTTTCTGTTTTGTCTGGGTATTCATACGTAATATTGATCTACAATAATACCTACAATTTTTACATTTTTATGTTTGCCTAAAAATAAAGTATTTTATCAGTTCGATAATTCTAGAATTATTAATTTAATTTTCACGGGAAAGAAAAATAAAAAAAAGAACGTATAGTTTAAAAAGTATAACATTTAAAAAAACATAAAATATCGATGAAGTTGTAGATTAACCCCATTTGTTTACTACCGACGCCACAAAAAAATGAGATTCTGCTTTTGGGGGCGATTACATGTGCACAGCGTGGAAAACGGAAAACAGGAACAACACGTTTAGAATTTAGATTAGGGGATAAGTTTCGTATATATTTAACGTAAACTATTCCCCAATCGAATTTTTAAGGGAGGTTAAGCACACTATTTCCCCACTGACCCTTAGTCTGGCTTGCAAATTCAGAAAATAACACGCGCTCTCCTAAAAAGTAGACCCCGTCCCTCCATCAAAAACCAAAAAGAAACGCAGCTAATTTAGCTTACACAGCTTAACGTCATTCAGTTAACTGCCCTTAAATAGGCGATCATTTTACATTGAATTTCCGTTCAGCTTTTCATGGTCTTCAGACGTAATCAACTTAAAAAAGTAGAATCTAATTTTGAATTGATGCGATGTGAAGTTATTTAGCGAGAGTTTCTACTAAATTGTTTATTCGATTTTTCGATAATCATAGTGAAAAGCTGTTTAGCGATTGTTAAGTTTTTTTTGTAAAACTTTAAAGTAACGCATTTAATTAGCTATTTAAAAAGTTATTTATTTATTTTTCACCAAAAATGTTAATACTGCAAAAACAGGGCGAGTGAGGAGTACGTTAGTAAGACAGCCACACTCTACCATTCCTCCGTTTCTCTTTAGGCTTATGTCTCGCTCGTAGCTAGCGCTGATTGTATCAACTTAACGTGTTTATTAAATAACTATAATTAATTACTGTTAATATCGACGAATAAATTAATGATATAAAACATTAATTAATTATTAACTGTTTAAAAAATACTTTCCCAGGATTTAATTAGGAGTACTTGTAGACAACAATTTGTTATGTGATGAAAATATTTTATTTTATTTCAGCTGAACTCGAAAGAGATTAAATACAGACAACAGTAAATTTCATGAAATGAAACGCGCAATGCTTGATAGCATATTCCATTGATTACCAATTATTTGAGTGAGCTCGTCACAGACCATCCGATAATTACGACTCTCAAATCTTAACTGTTTCCGTAGAGGGATCGATCATGTCTGGACAAGATTGTAAACAAGTTTACTCGGCGTTATCAAACACTAAAAATGATATCGATCGATGGGCTAATGACCCAGTTCGTGCTGTCCTTTTTATATCGAAACAAAATAATACATATGTGACTGTTTTATTACCGCCTTTTTATAGCCTATACAAAACAAATATGTGCTTTATTGCTGGTAGCAGTTAGAAAGAAAAATATGTTTTAGGAAACGAATAAGCTGAAACAGACTAAACGCGTATGTTCATATCGTATAGATATCTGTGCCATGCGAAAAGAAAAAAGAATAAGAATAATAAGTTGTGAAAATATACATTAAATTCACAGAAAAAAAGTATTTGATGTAGTTATTTAAATAAAAATACCATGTTTTACAATGTATTTCTGTAAATAGAATAGTTTTAATAAATATACACTTACATTACTTTTTTTTCCCAGAGGGGCATGCATACTACTGTTGTCGTGATATGTGTAAGTAGAGAAGGCTGAGGTCTTTTAAAGGTATATCCTCAGTACGTTCATGATGATTATCTGTGCTGGTAATAAAAGTGTTCTTTACTGACTATTTCCCCAAAGTCTCGTGTTTGCTCATCGACAGATACTGTTTTATTTTTTCCAGTCTATGTCTAAAATTTAAAGCTTATCTGTTCATGCAAGTACAAGATAAGTGCCAGTATAAGCTTGTTTGAGTTTGACTTTCCAACAGTCTTCCCGATGAATCACATGAGTCTATAAAGCAATGTATTTACAGACTACATATGTTTTACTGTCAATCGATGGTGCATCGAGGGGAATGATCAAAATAATATTTCACTCTATTTATATATTACTCTTTATCAGTTACAGGCGAATGAAAATGGCTCAACATTTGACAATGCAAGGATAATGCTATATCATAGAACTAAATCTGCTGGGGGGGTATCTTAAGTCCCCCTTGAAAGTTGCACGGCAGCCAAGGTGTACTATTAGTGCATATTCCTTTCATCGCTGTAAATTTAAAGTAGCGCCAGAAGCAGCTTTTTGTTAGCGATGACATCATTCTATCATGTCGCTAGCGGCTAGATGATAGCTTGTAGCTAATATGCGTTACATATCTCGGAGTTTGGAAAATTCTTCGAAATAGATGAAATGTAACTTGTTTGCAACGCTCAATTAAAATATAGTGCGGAATCAAGACTAAAACAAGGATTCGAGCTACAATTTCTGCAGAAGTTCTAGTTAAAGGAATGGCCTTAGGCCATTGTGTAAAGCGATCAATGCAAGACGAAATATATAGTACAACTTGTCTTACCAATCAAGGTGTAACTGGATCAACAGAAGAATGGCTGAACGGCGCAACAAGAGTACTAAATGTTCCAAAAACGGCGCGGATACGTCTGTGCACTTTTACACTTTCGCAGACTATACAAAAACGATGTTAAGTAGTGATTTCACACCTCATAATCGAACGAAAGTACCTAACTCATATAATCTGCACTTTGACAAAAATTACGCGGCGTGGCAAACCATGCAAAAAGAACGAACTAATCTACATTTCAGATCGGGAACAGAAGTACGATGTGCATTCGTTAAAGTCTCGCAAATATTTGTAGATCCTCCGGTGATTCCATGTTGAAAGAATCTAATGGTAGCTTATCCATAGCTATTTTTCGAATGTCGATATATTTAGTTCAATTACATACATTTATGACACTGCATTAATCTCCTAACCGGATATGTGCCGTATATGGCTGGAGATTTGTAATATGATACAAAAATCACAATATTTCATGAATTAAATATTTATCCGGCTTAGCATTTATGGCGAACATGAAAAGACGATGATTCGTATGTATTGCAAATTCACATTCCTACAGTTGAAAGCTAAACTGTTTAACTGCAATTTCTATAACCCGTATATCACGGCTCAAAATATACTATATCGTATCTCTGCTGTTGTTAGTTGATATTAAAAAAATAATCATTACTTTTAGTTGTTACTGAAAACGTTACTGAAAAAAAAACGTGATTCATTCACAACAAAGATATGTAAATATCTGGAACGAGATGTGCCGCAAATATATAGCTGCAACATTCTTCGACGCCTCGTTTAATATTTTCAGCTATAGCTTCGTTTCTCTATATCCCTTTATTTAAGATTAAGATGATGAAGCGTCTGTAATAATTCAATCAGCCCATGAAATAGCGCTGCTGTCGATGTGAAGTTTACGGTTTATACTGAAGAGCTTTTACGTTCCCGGGAAGGTGTTATATTCTCTGTTAGCTTATTATCATTAGTGTGGGTGAAAGATGATCAGGGAAGAATAACCAAACACAGATTTGGTTGGGTTTATCTTGATCAGGTTCCACCGCAACTGCTCAAAACGAAAAGAGAATGCATAAAATGTTCCAGATTATAGTCAATGTAATTATTAACAAAATCAAATTCCGCACACCTCGTCTATCAAGCGATAACAACTACTACTCGGGTTACGCAGAGGAAATTGTATAGTTAAATATCTAAACCCTCTAAGGCGAGTTGGGGCAGCTGGTTTAGGAATACCAGCCGAGTTTACTGGAATTTGGTGAAAGTTGTACAATGCTTTAATGAAGAATAATATTTAAATATGAGAAATCGGATAAGGAATATGGCATTCTTCACTGATGTTAAGCACAATACCGACTCTGATACGATCATAGTAGCTGGGCGTCAGCTTAGCTCAGATATTGTAGACGCGTTCGATGTCGAAAAAACAGCACTAGCTAATTAAAAAATATTTATCTCCCGTGTAAGCTTATCAATGTTTTCGAATATGGAGTTCCTATCTTCCTCCGAAGGGGCTCCAGAGAAAATAAATTATTAGTAGTGTGAAAGGGAAAAAAGCAAAAGTTAATCCCGATAGGGAAACATTTCGAAGTAATGAAATATGTCTAAATACTCTCATCAGAAAAGATCCTATAAGTCTTACTTAAAAACGTTCAACAAAGCATAACGTTACTTAAAAGATTATGAAGATGAACATTTCTCTCTATATATAAAACCTAATATATGTGTACATGTTGTGTGTGCTCTATGCAAAACAAGTTATAGAACTTAAATTAAATATGAAAGTGAATCTTTAGGTAAGGTTTACCGGGGAAGATATTGGAAGCATTCTTGAATCTGTAAGTGCACCTCTACGTTTCTATAGAGCAGCTTTCATCAGAGGGGATCGAGTTTGTAAGCCATAATTCGGAAAGAAAACACTAAATTTTATGAATTCCTTCCGGAGATGATTCAACATTTTCTTTATTCAACGTTTCTTTAGCTTTTATTCGGACTAAGTAGAGGACAATAAACTCCAGAAGGATAGTGTAAGTCGTGTTAAATGTTATTTTTTTTAATAGCGCTCTGTGTTAGATTATAGGAATATATTTGGTAAGTAGTATATAGTAATCCAAAAAACTCAACACCCTAGATAGAACAGGTGTGTTTAAACGCATCGTTGCTAGAGTGAATAACTTCTGTCTGTTGTAAACATCGGTGTTGCTCGGAAGCCATAATAGTAATACTACATGTATTATATTTTGTAAATGGTATTAGTTAATCCAAAGTTATCAATATCCTAACTATAGTAAGTATGTTTTCTTAGTGTTTCTAGGGAGTCATCAATATCCTAGATAGAACAATCGAGAAACTGTGTATACCAGAATATGTAATCTGCATTGCTCGGGGGTCAGTGCTCAGTATCCTAGATATATCAGGTGTTTGCAATACTACAATAGTACACTTGACATGTAGAAAAGAAACTCAGGGTAAGTGGAGGTAAAACGGGGTAGACGAAAAGGAATGTGAAAACGTGGGTAATGGGTCAAGAAAGAAAAATAGAGACATGGATAAAGAGAAGTATATAGATTAGAGTTTTAATATGAAGATGGTTAACATAATTTTTAACTTAAATTTTTTGTTCTCATGGCCTCAGCAACGCCGAGAAGCCCTACTACTTGGTAATATATATACCACTCGTCTAAAAATCCCTTTAAGGGGTAAAATTCGTGACCGCTAAAATACAGCCACCATTTATGGACGAGCAGAAATATCAATAACCACATATAATGTAAGCTAACAATAAACTTAAATTATTTATGATACGATTACCCTAATATCAGCTTAGTGCGTGCTAATAGTCCGATCAAAATGTATTTACCGAAAAAAACTGGCGATATAAAGTGAACTCTCACGAAAGAAATGATTATTGCTTTCATTTCTGATGATGGCTCATTATTTTTAAAATGAAAAGTAAAACTGACCTTGACTGGCGCAAACTTCGTACTCATTTATTTATCTCTGGGTGTTCTTGTTTTGTACGTGTTTTACATATTTATGTCCAAGGATATATGCGAAAACAGTTAAAAAAACGAGTTAAATCCGGTTTTAGGGGTCCACGAATGTTCAAATTAATTTACTATCAGCATATTGTGTGGTAGCGTGACTTGTTTCTGATAGAGGGCTTGTTCATAGAGAGATGAGAAAATAGTGGGGGAGATGAACTGCTTATATATAGAAAAACGTTTATGTATTGTTACTCTCCAGATAAAATGTGTGTGTTCCGGTCCATCAAATTTAATGTTACTTGGATGTATTTCCACAGAACGTCTTTTTCTATGAGAATGTAGATTTTTTGAATTACCTCCACATTCATGTCAAGGTGTATGTCATTGTTTAAGGATATATCGACTTCAACTTCTTTAACAATTTTACCACTAATATAAAGTTAAAACAAAGATAGTATGTTTGTTTTGGAATCATTTTAAGGTTCCACTATTGCAAGATTTGCGTTAATAGAAGTCCCTACATTACCAGAATCTACCATGGCATCGACTGTGTACCTATTTCTTTTAGGCGTAGTTTAGGTAATATATTTTTCTTTTCCTATTCAGGCGAGGCTAGTCTTATCCTATGATGACATTTAATGAACTACTCATTAAGAACACCGCAACAAACATTCAACTCGAATTTGCCCTCTCGACTTTCAAAACGTCAACTGCCTGTTTGACTCAATTCGTCCTTCTTAAAGTAGTTGTGCTCCTCATATGTTAATGAATTCCACCTATAAAAATATAATTACGTACTTTAGATATTTTTCACTGACAAATGATTGTCCAACATTCCAAACAGTCAACGCGCTTCGACGCTGGATACCCTTCAGTTTTTTCTCCAGCGTTACAGTCGGCAACATTGATATTTTAAACCACACCATGGTAATTCAGACTATTTATTTGATGCTGCTGATATAGAAGAACTGAAGACTTAGGCCCATTATTCTTTTTTTCGAACATTTGTAGCAGTTTGAGTTATGGGCTGAGCAAATGCGTATTACGTGAATTTCCGCATGAGTAACGAATTCCCTTATTTAAATGAACAAAGATATTCACTAAAACTGATCATCTGCGGAACACATCTCCTTGTGACTGGTTTCGTGGTCGCCTTAAAATAGAATGTCAAAATGTACTTCTGAAAAACTGTCCACATAATTGATCAAACTGTTTACTCTGAAACTGATATTTCATCTAGCTGATGTTGGGTTATACTCAAGTTTTCTTTGGCTTTGATATATAAACTATCATATCACTATCGATCTATCTATCTATTTTATATATATATATATATATATATATATATATATATATATATATATATAAGAAATATATGAACTAAATAAATAATAAATAAACTAATTAATAGATAAAATCGTAGTAAATTACAAAACAAACCTCGTAATTCTTGAACAGGTTTTCGATAAAATAAGTGCAAACATAGTGATGATAATAATCCTAATATTACTACTACGAATAATGATAATAATACTAATAAAAATAATAATGATGATGATAATGATCATAATAATAATAGTGATAATAATAATAAATAAAATTCGTGAGTTCGATATACACCGAAAAGGTTTCAAGTCTGTAATATGAGAACCGAAACATCGTGGTGTGCTTACAATTGCTAATGTTAAACGTTACAACGACAGAAGGATGCAGTATTGACAAAACACAATGTTTGAGAACAACGACAAACTATTTTCTGAACAGCTAGAAGGTATTTAAGAAGGGAATGACGTTATATTTGATTCTGACCAATCTCGTGCATTCTGGAAAGGCATTTGGGAAAAGGAAGTAAAACATCGAGATGATGCAAGATGGATCAACGCTATTGAAAGAGAGGTGTCCTCTAGAGTAGAACGACAAACGAATATAACACTCACCGGTGAGATGCTAAAGGAGTGGTTTTAAAAACTTTCAAATTGGAAAGCGCCCTTGCATGACATAGTTTAAGTATACTTGTGTGAAAATTTCCGGTTCTTCACCCACATATTTCAGCAATGGTTAATGGCTCTTTGACAACAGGTAGCTTCCGTGAAGGACTGACAAAAGGCGCTTCAGTCTTGGTAAAATAGATGAGACAAATAGCGGTAAAGTGAAAACATTACACCAAACTGTAAACACTCTCAGTTATGTCGAGAATTCTCACTTGCCTATTGTCTGAAAGTGTTGATGGTCATTTGTACCCAAAGCAATGCGTTTCCTTAAGGCCAGAAAAGCTTTCAAGACAGATAAATGGCACTAAAGAGCAGCTCTGTCCGTACACCTATACTGAGAAACTGCAAACGAAGAACTATTAATGTTGCCATGGCGTGGGTAAATTATAAGAAAGCATTTGACATGGTGCTTCATTCATAGATGCGCAAATGCTTGGAGAATTTCGCAATAGCCCACACCATTCAAACAGCTCTGAAGAATAGCATGATTTATTTGGAAATATATTTAACTTCAGAAGGTGTGGTATTTCGTAAAGTCAAAATCAAGAAATGGATTTTCTAGTGCGGCAGTCTTTCCTTTATTTTCTTTTTTCATTAGTACCGATGACACTTCTCTTACGTAATGTAAAAGCAGGGTATGCACTTGGGTAAGGACTTCCTTAAGTGTACAACTTACCATTCCTGGATGACATTTTTTGGGGTAAGAATGACAACCCATTTGATACTGTAATGAAAACGGTTAGATTATTTAGTGACGACATACGAACGAAATTTGGCATTGCAAAATGTGCTATACTTGTTATAAAAAAAAGTAAATATGTCTACTCAAAATAGTAATTTGATGAAGAATGTTAAGAATGACACGGGCTATACATACTTGGCAATCTTGGAGGCATATTACAATAAACACAAGGAAAGTAAATACAAAGTCACAGCTTGATACAACAGAAGAGTAATGGTGTGTTCAAATGTCAGCTCCACAGTCGAAATACAATATAGTAGCCATCATTCGATATACTGCTGGTATACTTTACTGGAAGTAGATGAATAAAAAAATGTTTGGACAGCAAAACACTGAAAATGGCTACAATTTATGAAGCTTTTGTAAAGAAACAGGATGCAGATCGATTGTATCTACCTGCAAATGAAGGTTGTCGAAGTTAACTTAGTGTTTAACGTGTCTTGAATACAAACGAAGTTTTTCTATACAAATATATTTTTGAAAGTAATGGAAGTCTTTTTCGTGAATCGAACTGAGAGGAAATACTTTGTGCTTGGGTGAAAAAGCCTCAACAGTTGCAAGTTATAGGGTTGAAATTATTTGAAAATAAACAACACAGTGCATTCTTAAATAATTTAGAGATGATGACAGCTGGGATTGTTTGGCCAGGGGTTATCTAAACATATATACAAAAGCACATAAATGACAGCACTAATGTGCGGTATGTGTAATAAATAGAAAATAAACTTTCGCGTATAGTATATCGCTATGCCCTATGCAAACATAACATAACTATAATAAATGGAGAAACAATGAAGTCGCTTAGGTACTGCAATGCAATATATGCTAACTGCATATATTGTATTACAATGAGAAGTAGTGTGAGTATAAGCCAGAAGTGGTAAAGGAGAACGACAATGTCAAACCTCCAGGATATACGCGCATACAAACTGATAAATTTATTGAACTATCCAAACCCGAATAAATCTTTCTAAAAAAACAAGAGAACTTGTTTAATAATTGATAGCTCATGCCCCTTCGATACCAGAGTGCAGTAGAAATAACACGTAAAAACATGAAGATCTAAGATTGAAAATAGTTAGACTATAGAATTGTAAATAAGTCATGTGATTCCTGTTGTAATTGTAACGCATTAAACCATAAGAAAAATACACCATAAATTACTTAAACGTATTGACAGGATAATTTATTTTCTTATTCTCCAAAAGGCTTCCCTGTTGGGAACGGAAAAAGTGTTAAGGTACAGCTTGAATGTTTAAAGTCAAATGAATTGACTTGATGTTTAAATTTAAAAATCCAACTAAAAACATCGACAAGTTGAGACTAACATAACATATTAATAATAATAATAATAATAATAATAATAATAATAATAATAATAATAATAATAATAATAATAATAATAATGTTATCTGAACTGATGTGGGCTACTCCCTGAGGAACAATAGTGATGCCGAAAAAGGAAAAGAGGGACGCATGATATGTTATGCATATATCAAAAGACCATGAAGGAAGCTAAAGAAAGAAAAAAAAACATATTCGTGACATGGATTGACTACTAACAAAACCTACGACAAAATCCTTCCAGCATGGGTAATTTAATTATTAAAAATGTGCACGATACCCGACAGAATAATTAATCCCATCAAGACAGCAGTGGGAACATGTAGATTAGAACTGACAGCCGGAACACACACCTGACGGACATTACACTACCAAATCGCATTTTCAAAAGAGACTCCATAGCACCACTACTGTTTATCAATTCTATGATGTTACTAAACTACATACACAGGAAATGCGATGCTGAATACAAGTTCACAGGCAGAGAACAAAATTAAACCACTCCATGTACAAAGACGATCTGAAGCTATTTGAAAAAAATCAAAAGGAAACTGGAAAAACTGATGAATACGACCAGAATTTTCAACCAGCACATTCTAATGGAATTCGGATTGGAAATGTTGCACTTATAGAGATGTAAAAATGAACACTTGAAATGAAGTACGGTATGTAACTACTCAACCAAGTGAAGATATTGTTGCAAGGCGAACAGGGCAGTTATAAATATTTGGGAGTTTGTAAGCAGAAACAATCAAACCAACAGAAACGAAATAGATGATTCGAAAAAAATATCTGACAAGAAAACACCTTTGTTAACGAAATTATATAGCATGAAACCTTATAAAAGCAATACATACCTAGGCAGTATTACTATTAAGATTTTCTGGACCATTCATGAGTTGGACAAAAAGAAGAACTGAGGCACCTTGACCAGAAGACTAGAAAGATAATGACTATGAACAACTAACTCCATCTAAAAGGAGATACAACCTCTTCGTGAAGAGAAACGATAGGTAAGGTGATTGATGTGTATAGAAGACTGTGTGAAATACACAATAACGCACTGATAGTGAAAAAAGGGAAAGCTGCAGACGACTTAAGGCATGGAACTACCTGCCAAGTGAAGATCAGGGCGCTAGGTGAACATGCCAGCTATAAATATTTAAGAGTTCTACAAGCAGACACCATTAAATCAACATAAATGAAAGAGAAGATTCGTAAAACATATCTGTGAAGAACAAGAAAGCTCTTAGAATCAAAAGTATATAGCATAGACGTAATAAAATTAATACATACCTAGGAAGTATCACTAATAAGATACTTTGGACCATTCATGAGTTGGACAAAATAAAAACTCAGCACCCTGACCAGAGGGCGAGAAAATAAATGGCCATGCAATACGCACTACATCCAAAATACGATAATGCGAAGAAAAACAAATAATGGGAGATGAATTAATAAGTATATAAGACTGCGTTGAAGATACCGGTCAAACGAACAACACAGGACAAACCGAAATCATGAACAGAGAAGTAAAGAAAAGTGGAAAAAAACAACTATATGCACGTTTCATAAGAATGACTAGAGAAAAGACACACGAAAATAGTTCAGCATGGCTGAGTAAATGGCACATGAACATAAACACATACTCTCTACTGACGTCTGCACAAAACAATGCGATTAGGACTAACTACATGCATGATTAAGTAGATAAAACCCAAGAAAAAATGCAAAGCATATTGTGCAGAGAAAGAGACGAAATAGTATTTCACATAAACGTGAATAACTAAAACTGGTCTTAATAGAAAACAAGAATGTGTATGACTGTGTGTAGAGAGCAGTACGCTGGGAGCTATGCAAACACATGTATTTCGAACACTCGGACAACTGGAACAATCATACACCAGAGACGGTACTCGAAAATGAAAAATACAAAAGTCTTTGGGCTATGGAGATAAAAAAATAGATACACTCATACAAACAAAGAGCCCGGGTGTCATAATAGTCAACAAAAACAAAAACCCTGCCAGATCTTAGAGATTGCCGTTCCAGCTGACACAGGGTGAACACCAAGGACACAGAAAAGCTAACCAAATACACTGATCTCGCAAAAGAATTGAAGGGGATGTAGTGTATGAAGAAAGTAAATATTATACCTATACTTGTAGGAGAACTAGGAACAGTCCCGAACAACCTGAGAAATAAAGTGTAATACATTAAAATCAACAGGAAGACTGAAACCATACAACGAACGGCAATGTTAAAAACAGCTAAAATCTTAAGAAAAATCCTTGAATGCGGTAACATTACTAGATTAAATATGACTACTAACCAATAACATGCAAGGCGCAATAGGAAGAAAACAAAATCACATAAAAAAAACATTGCCTGAACCCAAGCCACAGAAACTGCAAGAAATTTCATAAAGAAGAGAACTAAAACGAAATTAGATTAAACAAAGTAGAGATACGTTTTCATGAGCTTGCTTGTAAAATAGTATCCGAGTTTTTAACTAGCCGGCTTTCAATACAAACTATTATGAATAATAATAATAATTAACAATCTATATCATCAGAAAAAGTAACAACTGACCAAAGGTATAGCGCGACAAACGACAACAACATACTTGTTATACTTTCATTACTATGTTATCTCTAAGATTTTATTTTATTTAAATAAATATCACCAGGGGAAAACGCTAGTAGTTTTTAAAGGTGTGTTTAGGCAAAACTGCAAAGGTAAAAATGCTATTGAACTAAATTTACATAACTAAGTACTCAACTTAATAATTTATAACAATCTAAATATGTGACTACTGCGGGAATAAATTTGCTAGCTACCACGAAATGTCCGATTGTCGTTTCGTTAGAAGCATCTATTGGTATCTGGTTAAAGCAGTGGTTTGCAAAACGTCGGTCTCTCTGCACACCGCTCGACATCAGATGTCTTGTGTTTGCGTCATGATATTCAATGGCTCTTCTGTCACGTCCAGATATTTATGATTTTCTTCGAACACGAATGTAGATGATACGTGTTCATGGAAGACAAATCAGCTTGTACGAAACTAAATGTGAATCCATGCGATCGCACATATTCTCTTTTCTTTTTTCTAATACCGCAATCACTTACTGTTCTATTTTTATGATCTATACACATTTAAATAGTTATTTTTATATGTTCAGTGTTTGTGTGTGTTCTTACAATATAGAAAATTACGACTAACAAACAATAAACATTATTATAAATTAACAACGATGTACGTGTATTTTGTAAGTGTATTTGTAAAAATAAAAGGATGATAAAAAAGTAAAGAAATACTTGAACTTACAATCACGTAACAAGCAATTTTCAACTTGTAATACTTTATTGTTTTTTACCCGTATACAGTACAAAAACGAAGATGTACATTTAACTTAAGCCGAACCCTTGTTTCAAAGAAGTTATGCTTTTGGCTAATAGACATCACACACTCGTGGGAGGGAGTAACAATGGGTCTGATTGGTTAGCTAGCTAGACTGACCACCACGTGGATATATCAAACCACTCATTAACACGAATTTCATGCACTATAGCCTTACGATCTCCTACGGGGATGACACACGGATGCCTATGTGAAGCTTAATTTCCATAAATATATTTTAATAACTTACTACCTCACGATTTAGCACTGTTCAAATAAATACTGAAAATCAATACATAAAACATTATATATCCTTATAATATCATATGTGGATATAGAAAATATTGATGTACACATTTATTCTATTTCCCATCTCTCTCTTTCTAGTTATCATCATATCTTTATATATATATATATATATATATATATATATATATACATATATACATACACACACACATATATATATATATATATATATATATATATATATATATATATAAGTATAATAGCGTGATAGGTATCTATCCTATTTGGTGACGATATAGACTCATGTAGCCGATATATATATATAGAGAGAGAGCATACGACGAAGGACGATAATTATTTCTGTAGCATACTATTCTGTCTTTCTGTAAATACACACTTTTGTAAATCTAACATCATAATGTATTTTTTATTATCGGTATTTCCAGGCTACAACAATGAAAATGTATCGTAGTGTTTGATTTTTAGTTCAAAAATAAATTGACACATTAGTTCTGCGAATCTTGATGTGAAAATATATTCAAAGTTAAAGAAACATGGGGAAAAGTTATTGTCTCAGAATAATCGTACCCGAGTGTCGGATATTCACCAGTAGATTAAAACTTGATCACGTTGAGATCTGGAATAATATGATCAGTGTATTATGACTACTCAGAAAACATCCTATATCGAAGTAGGAATGTGCGTATCATTGGTGTGATATAAAGACAGAGCGCACCCTTTTACACTACTTCGACTTGATATAGGTTGAAGTGTGAATGTTTTAATGATATACAAAATAACAGTAAACAGTGAGTCAGCTTATTCGTGTTCGTAATGCACGATTAAGTTGATAATGACTGACATCTGAACGATTCAGTGGATAATGACTGACAAATACAGAATTATTCAATCTAATTATTGAAGCGCTTCCTTAAAAAAGAT
>OY744527.1:133384509-133612009 GCA_963556195.1 Sepiola atlantica | reverse complement strand
TCCCACGTTCAGAACGATCTTCACGTCCCTGACCGAATCTGCATACATCTCTCTCTCTCTCGACGTCGCTGCCCGGATCTTTAAATAAAAACATAATTTGACTTTCTGACGCCTTTCTCCTCCCACTCCTCTTTCTTTTTTGTTGTCAGCGAGCGTTTTCGGGTTAGCCTCACACACACAGCATACAAGACGCTGCTTCTCTGAACGGCGCCGAAAAGTGTCTGCATTTACGTCAGTTTGCCGCTCTCCGTTACAGTAAATATATAATGTTTAACTAAATCAAAACTTGTGTTATTACGACTAGTGTTGTCATTTGGCATCTTATTATCACAACGTTACAGCAGATCTAGCCTCTTATCTGTTTCAGTTACGAATTGTCGAACTTAGTAATCTTGATGTCGAACTCGGGTGTCTGCGGGATCATTTGAAATCCATCCCTTCATTTATACAGTTCTACAATTGGAAGGAAACATAATGACAAATTGTCTCTCTTAGATGTATTTATAACTAGTCAAGGATTTGAGTAATCTGTATATCAAAATAAAACTTCTCCTAAACAATATCTCAATTTTAACACTCGCCCTCAATATAATAAGAAATATATGAATTATATGTTGCCTAGAACATTGAATAATGACAATATGGAGTAACACCAATGCATATCAAGTAGAGCCTAACATAAACCCTTCACTGAAGTGGCTATCCAAAGAGCATTGCATTAGCTCAAACACATATGAATTAACGATCAAAGACACCATCCGGAAACTAACCACAATCTGTCTACTGTATATAAAGTTTATGTCGGGAATATTTCATTCAATGGGTAATTAATATGATATCAGGACAGTATTCAAGATTAACTAAACTCCTCGAAAACATGGCGTGTAGTCAAGCCTCTTACAGAAAATTAATAACTAAGTACTATGTGTATGCACTTTTATATGTGTGGAAATATATTTAAAAAAAGGTGAGACATGCTGCTAACAAACAGTAAGACTCAAACACCTTGAAACGTTTTATTCCATGAAGATAGTGAATATTCTGGTATGGTTGAGTACATATTAAGGTAAGGGGAACACATGTATCGTCATAGGATGAAGTAACAATTATAGATAAACAATAACAATGGGAAAGAAAGACAACTCAAAGAAGCAGCTTATATGCTTTCTGACAATGGCTTACTAAGCTAACCTGGTATATAATTTAATGCAATATAAAAAAACATTAATAATATATAATAGAGCAGAACAGCATAAACAATTATAAATATATATATAGTAATAAACCATAATATGTACAAAGACTACACATCTAGAAACAGAGGATATATTTTAGGTTCCTAGAATTTATACTAAAATTATCCGCAAGTGATAATAGGTTTTCAGTTAAAATCTTATGAAAGTCGAAGTTTCAATACTCAGTACTATCGATACTAATTTTGACGAATTACTTAAGATGTCAACCCGATCATTGCTGACGAAACACTTGTGGAATAAATAAAAGGTTATGTTAGCAATTACATATACACTGCCGAGTTCGGCATAAAAAATCCCCAGTTCAAAAAGATGCGCCTGAAGAAGATCAGAGATTATATCGGCTGAATCGTTGTGAAAATAAAATCAAAGATGAGAATAGTAGCTCTAATAATACGAATGATACACTGTATTTTTGAACACGAGTGCCATTCGCAAGGCAGTACCATATGTGCTTAATTTAAAGCTTTTCTTAAATTAGACTTTACATGTTGTAAAACTAAGCATAATGTAAAGCTAATAAAATACTACTATTAAATAGGAAGTTATTATCAATATTATGAACTGCCGGGATAAACGGTTACTATGACGAATCCATGACTGGTTTCAGTGTGTCTCTCTTATTTCATGAATGTCCCGGCTTAATACTGTAATAGCTGAGAATCCAGATCCACATTGTTATGCCTGTTCACCTGATCCTTACATGTCAACGTATGTTTACTATGATTCCGTTTTCCAGAAAGTAAAAATAGGTACACAGTCGCCTGATGATTTCTATACAAATACCTCTCATCGATGATAGTCCTGATCGAATTAGAATTTCTAAGTTTTGATCTGGTCATTTGCAATACAGTATTGATATGCTACATTTGTTCGTTTAGGATAGATGAATAGATGTTTTTTTTATTGCACAGCATTCTTGTCATTTGCCGAATACTTTACGTGCGTTTATATCGCTAGTCATGTGTACGCTACATGAATCTCCGATATATAGAATGGGTATCAATCTGCAAATCTTTCTGCGTTATACGGTTTCTCTCATGTTTAAAGCATTAAACGTATACCATTAGCAAGTTTGTAGCGAAATTCGTCTGATGTCTGTGTATGTTATGATAAAAATTTAAATCGGCCGACAACTCATATACAAGTCCCTGCATATATTTAGCATTATGAGCCACGGATACATAGTCGTCAGCAAGGAATTTGCATTATGGGAAATGAAAAAGGAAAAAAACAAAAAGGATGTTTTTTATTATATATTTATCAACGTTTCGTCTTTATTTTAAGACTTCCTCAGGATGATAATGTTAAGAAGAATGTCATGCAAGTACGTGAAAATATAGGTTTGAGATGATGTGTTGATGTGAAAAAGTAGTAGCCATTACTGGGTGCGCAGACCCGAGGTCCGGTCTTAGTGAAGTAAGTAGCATGGAATGAAATTAATGAGGATGGTTCATTTCCCATTACGTCGGATTACCTTCATCCTTCCTTTACTATATATATATATATATATATATATATATATATATATATATATATATATATATATGTATAACATTTGATAATATACAATGTGTCATTTTAAACTAATGTTTATATTGTCATTTTGCGTTTTCAAGTAAATCAGGCGACGAATAAATTCATAAACAATAAATATATATTGTTGCGTGTGTATGATTTAAAATAAATCATTTATATATGAAGTAAGATATGTTTTAAGTTTAATAAATTTCAATGTACACAGTTAACACTTAAACTAATTAACATATCATTTTGAATTTTAAAACGCAGTTGCTAGACATAAGGGGTTACACCGTTTGCTATATTTAATTAATAGACATCAACTAAGACATATTATACATAGCCAGAGATTGGTTGATAGATACATTAATGAAGTAAATAATCGTAATATCTTTTTATTTAAATTATTAACTCCTAAACGAGTTACCGCATCATGATAAATCTGTAAACCAAGTGCTAAGTGTAAGTAACTTAAATGTTGGCTATATTTACTTTACTTCTGTTTGTTGCAAATTAAGTAAAATGGGGTTGGAAACATTTGTGAAAATTGAGATACCTTCGATATTTTAAAAATTAAAAAAAAATATGTATGCGACAACAATTAAGAAATATTCCTCAAATTATATTGTATTTGCATTAATTCAATAAGATGTTCGGGGATATTCTATGGGCAAAATCTCTTATTTCAAAATTAAAACATATTAGCCTGGCATTAAATTTGATCTATTATATCTCGATTTCAATATTCGGAACCAGGATTACGATTGGTGGAAAACTGGTTTGTTCAGAACCTTTTTTAAAAAATCGTTCCAGCACATTTATAATTCTAGTATCTGCATAACGTTATGCGTGTTCATAAGTTCATATAGTTGTATGCATATGATTTAATTCTAAACTAATTAACCGACGATTGTAAATTTTAGAACACAGCTGTTAAGTTTTGTTTTATATAGTTTAATGTAAACAGGAAAAAAGGAAGTTAAGCAGTTCTTAAATAAAAGATGAATTCACGTTGTGTCATTTTTACAACAAGTATTAGATACGAATTAATAACTATTCTCCGATTAAAAAAATGAAAATGATTAAAGAGGGGCTAATTATAGAACATCTCTGCTATTTTAAAAATTATATATATATATATATATATATATATATATATATATATATATATATATATCAGCTTTCTATTGAATTTGATGCATAGTCTATTGGACACAAATGAAGGAAGTTTCCATCGATTTAAATTTCCTCTTCAAAACCCTTAAGCGTGAACATTTGATTTGGTACATTTCATGAAATCAAAATCATATAATGGATTTGTTCGAAAATTTAATAAGGATTATGGGCATGATGTTTTGTATAATTAAATCTTTATTTTAATGTTCATAAAGTACAAAAACTGGTGCGAAAGTGTTATGTTTTAGGAATTGGTTTTACCAGTATAATAATAGGTATTTTCTTATTATATTAATAAATTGAGGTAGATTTTTATGTTAATAATTTCAATGTACATCATTCACTCAATGATTATTATGAATTTTAGAGTAGAGCTACTTGGCGCAAGGAATCCAAATGTAGGCTTATTTAATTAAACTTAGTTCATGCAAAGACGGTAAGAAAGTACGAAAGATATTCGTGAAAATAATGATATCATCGATTTTAATGAGAAGTTTTTGACATGAATTTATAAATATTCGCTGAGTTCCAGAGTAGTTTAAGGGGGTTAGTGTTGCATAACATGCGCAAAACCTTTTATGTCAGATTTGCATTAAAGTTGATACATTTTATATTCGTAACCGAACATAAAATTGGTGAGAATTGTGGAATTAAGTTTACCAGTTTTTCCTCATTTAACTTATTAATGTGTGTTTATAAAACTATTACTGTACTAGCAATTACTTTGAAGATTCACATATTTATTGAGAACATATTTATTAAGAAAATATTTATTCAGTAAATAATTCTTCAGAATATATATTTCGGAAAAATACTCGGAAAATTAAATTATCGTAACAGTTTAGAAAATAACTAGACATTAGAAAGCTGCTAACTCATATTGATGATGTAGAATTATCCGATATACTTTAGCAGAAAAAAGAAACTTATTTAAACTACTCAATATCCGCTTATCGTTTGGATATTCTACGGACCGCCTATTCTGGTGTGAAGACTAGTGTATACATGTGCACCGGCTCGGAGTTTATGCATATAACACCCTCCACCTTGTGCTTTAAATTAATGTTACAACATAACGTTAGTAACCTATATTTTATCTACCGTTCTCCCTTGACCAATTACTATACTCCACTCAATAACGTATCTGATAGTATAGCTGAAGCACTTTTCGTTGGATCTTACCACCACACTATGTATTTTGAGAGTATATGTGTACACCACAGCGCCCAAATGGTCGTATCTGGAAACTTTAATAACCACTACCAACATTTGGTTAGTTTTCCGAGCTGCACACACCCAGCTAGTAACAGGAAGTGTAATATTACGATTGCACATTTCTTAAACACAAACAGTAAAATTCTCTACCCGCATCTTAGATCGTTAGGACAGAGGAGCTCGACATATGTATGGCAACACTGTGTAACATATGGCCATATGTTACTCAAAAATGCTGATCACATAGTCATAATGGTTGCTATCAGAATAAGTTTCCGACTACAAACTAAAGCCTTATTACCAAAGACAACGAAATATACTAACCTTATGGATTTCATCGGTCATGCACCTTGGAGTAACATTTTTTCTGTGTTGTTTAACAATGCACAAAGAAGTAACCTAACGCAGACATATTATAGTAAGTGTTTGTCTCCTCAGTTTTTCATTTTGAAACAGCTATTGCAGAGACAGCAAGAATTCCGCCTTTCCAACCACCATAAGTCAGCTAAAAATAGACGCACATTTAGAGCATCATAAACAACACTAAGAGAGTTATTGTTGCAGCTAAAAGTAGGTATAGTGAAATGACTACGTTTCTAGTCACATAAATTAGGAACTCATGATTTTCCAGAAAAAAATCTATAATAGTACATTATAAAATGAACATAGAACTACGCAACTATCATAACACGGCTAGGGATAACGGTAAAGTGGTTGGCCAGCAGTTTGTCTATAATTCAATCCTAAACTTGACAAACCACTGTCTCCATGATTTCTCTCTAGACACTTCCAAAGCATATGTACCGTTCCTTATCCCTACCATAGTAATAAAAAAATGTCCTGAGCAGCTAACAATTGCCTTCTTTAAACACTATATAGAATGTCTTGCTGAACCCTAATTCAGTGATAGACTGAACATTGCAACTGTAGTTAATATGGTGAGGAACTCTAGTGAAAGAACTGACCAACAGAATAATCGTTACATAAGTCTCTTCCCGCGTTACGCTAAAATATTTGAACCATTAATCGATCAAGATATACTCCACTATACAGAATATGCTGAACTTCTTTATTACAAACAGTATCGATTTAGGCCGTCTCGTTTATATCTTAGCGGTTATCTCTAAACGATGGTGAAGCTATAGCGGAAGCGCTTGATATATTTAAAGTATTGCAAAAAGTTATAGCATGAAAGTCTACCCAAGGAAATAGATTCGTACGGTATTACTGTGAATCTATTTAATATAATCAGATGCCCCTATAGAAAAATAACGATTGTGATCCCATATATCCAACGTACCACATTCAGTTGGGTGTACATCAGGGATCAATATTTAGACCTGTATTTTTGCATATATTTAATGACGGCCTCTCTGCTGCAATCGCGTCGAGATAGCTATGTTTGCTGATCATACCAGGGTCTATTTTCGACATATGGATCAATCGAACACACATATCCCAGTTAATTGCTGCATCTTTGGAAGATTACGTCTAGTCTGTTATGTAATTAAATCATGAATTGTAAGACACAGTCAATGCCATTAAGACAAAGCTATTTTGCATTAAAAATTATAAGAAACCTATGCCATGGCTGATAGCACCCTTCCCGAGTACCCGGCATTTAAATCCATCGCCGTTATATTCACTAACAAGAATAATCGAAATATATACATAGACAATATTTCCAAATATCCTGCCAGAAAGTGGGCTCCCTCTACTGGGCTAGAAAGCTCTTCACATCTGCGAGCACTATGTATATCTATAAACCTACTATTTACCAATGTATATAGTATTGTCTCCGCATCTGACTTGGTGCTCCAGCAATTTATTACTCCATCCTCGACAGGATGAAAGAAAGGTTTCTAACCTTACATGTTAGCAGTGTATTCAAAGATCTAACATATGAAACATCTCCGCACATACCACATTAAAATCAAACTTGTGAAAAAATAACATACTGTCATTGTATATTCGGGAGAACCTTTTATCTAATAGTTTCTTTTTAAAATCACATGCCTTTAGAATTCCTCCCTGCGCTTAGTTTTCTTGATAGTACCAACATACATATATTTTAATGTAATGTGAAGTAATATCTTGCTGTACAACTCCTTACGTATCGTTCTTTTTATACATATCGGTCCATAATCACAACAGCTTTAATCGTTTGAGTTGCAATATGCCTTGTTGAGGGTGAATAAAAGTTGTTTTTTATCAGAATATTTACATGATACGCAGCAAGAAGGTGTCTTCGTTTTACAAGTTTTATTGCGGACTATGTGTGTTAACATTCTTGCATGAATCCCGACATAACCGAATTCACTATCAAATAAGAAAGGATATTTTAATAGGTATTGCGTCGAATTAATACCAAAAAATACTATTATAAGTACAACGATTATTGAAAGATATCACTAAATTAGTGTGAGAATAAGCTGGCGGCACTACCACGAAACCAGGGTGAGTAACTATACAACTGTATATGTGGACCCATAACTCAATACACAGAGAATTATCAATTAGCAATTAACATGAGTAAAAAAGATGTATGGGAAATAGTGCAGGCCAAACTGTCAAGAACAGAGAGTATAGCTGCAGAAAGGGAGCTAGGCTCAGATATGACATGATTGTCAGCAAAATCTAAACGATTTCCTAATCTATTCTATGGAAAACGATGAGAGAAATTCAAACTGACGTTCGAAAAAGACAATTAGAATGTGTATTCGCAATGGGTTAATATTTATTTCTTGGCGTAGTCGGGTTACCCTGCTCGTGTATAAATGTGAATGCGCAAAGTTGGTCAACATTTTTCAGAGTCTTCGTAGGTGTTCAGTCAAGTAAACAGTTTAGTGCCTTCACGAATATGGTAGGCACACCCCTTTTCTACTTCTCGTCGCATGTGCAGTAGCTTGCCAAAACGACTACTGCAATGATAAATCTCGCTGCAGAAAAGCATCGCGAATTAAACTAATTTTAGGAATGTATCTAGCAGCCAGCACCTCAGAAAACACCCTTCATTCCAGATTCATGTATATACAAGAATAGTGTGTTACCAGGTGTACAAGGCAAGCGCCTTGTTGTGTTTCTCTGACGTTTGCTTGATTATGTTGACTTTTTTAAATTGTATTTTTACTTATAAACCACCTCTTCGATAGATGATTATCGAAAAAGTTCCATAATACTACATAACAAGACAACTCAAAGTGTTGAGCTTGCAGTGTAATTCCGCTGACAATGACGCCGAGATCTTTAATCAATGTCATCATCAGGGCCAAAACAGTAGCGGCGACGGCATATCAAGCCATGAACATAGCGGAGACCGAACGAGTAAACGGTGATATATGTAGTGATACATGAGAGGTAACGGGTTTATGATATGGGCATGATATTTAAACTGGAAAATATGTGATTATTTTCATATTTATATTGAAGTAAAACAATCTGTTATCTAATTGATATACGTGTATTTATCTTCAGAACTCGTACAATTATGAAAACAAATGATAATGTCAAAACTATTCTTGAAAAACAAGAACAATTCAGAAAGTTGTATTATTCTACTTGAAAACCAATAGCGCATATTTTCACTGTGCATTATTCTATACAATTTTGCTTTTAACCTACTGTTGAGGTAAATTTATAAATGGAGATTCCAAACTGCCCCAGGGTTCCAGATCAATATTAATAAGATTTCACATGTAAGTTTCGGAGATCATTGTTTTTTTCTGTTTCCAATTTTATCTTCTGCTGAATAAAAGATAGCGACTTATTTTTATCAAAACCTAATGGAAATGATATCTGAAATAACAAAAGCCGTTTACTGGTCGCCCAATTTGTTACGTCATGCGCTTGCTCTCCTCTAACACACCTGCTGCTACTACTGTTACTACCTCTAATACTCTTCTGACATTTCCCCTACATTTTCTCCTCAATATCTTACTAGTTCTCATGCCCTGTACATTACTTTCCCCCCATGTAAAACATTACATGGACAAACAAAACTAGCTATATTATCATTTTTTAAGCATTACATATATTACGAAAATACCTTATTGTTTCAAAACATAACAGCAACAAATATTTTAAGCGTCTTTGGAATTAACTGTAAATCTCAGGTATATTGTAGTTATGAAACTTAAAGGTGTTCAGCTTATATCAGGCAATAAACTAAATTGACTCTCCGTTTTTGCAATCCGACAAAAGATAATTGTAATTATTTGTTTTATTTTTTTATCTACAGAAGATATAATTAAAGACATTGATGAATGAGACAAATACTAATATGCTGACACTTAAATGTTGTTTGTATAACAAACCAACAATGTCGATTTGAATAAGCTAAATATGATTGGCATGTGTATGGGTACATTGGTGTGACAACCTGGTAAGGAGACGTTATTATCTTGAACAACTGAATAAAAATATGAAAATGTCTTACTCTTTTCCTAACCTACTGTAAAGGTAACAAGTACTGCTTTATTCGATGTTTCGGTGAGGAAAAATTTTAAGTATTTGTCAGATCATATGATTTATGTATCAAATAATTTTACATATTCACAATCAATAATATTAATGTGGTCAATGAAAGTGTATTAACTCTCATATGAACCCCATTGTAAAAAGACAGTGGTAATACTATAAATTTAAGCGAACTTGAACAATTTAAGACACTAAAAAGGAGCTCAACTTTTATAAATGAATTGTCTTAATCCATGTAAACTATGTTTGCTTATCATGTTTAGCATATTAATATATTCAAAGATAAGGGTGTCCTGGCTTTATAACGGCTATCCTCGTAAGTTTTGTAATGAATACATCTTTCTATTCTTCTTATTTGCCTTTTGTATTCATCCAAGGTTATAACGCAAGCCCGTGAAAAAGTAAGAAGAATTAAAATGTTATCATCGATGTTTATACATTTATTTTATTTATTATTTGTCATTTAGTTTCCGTAATATTATCTGATTGAAAGTCGTGAACCTTGGCATTGCGTTTTTTCTCAAATCCACATAATATTTAGAACAGAATTCCCAGCAAATGATGACGAAATATCTGAATCGCTAACATTAATGATAATATCAAGAAAAGGTTATATATGAACCAATTTCCGAGAAAATAGCTTCAAATTGCATAGAAACTGAAAGAAATATGTTATGCATTGATCATGTGACATGGAACAAATACAAACATATGGCTAATATATTTCAAATACATGTCATGCTATACTATAACTTTATATTATATCGTATAGTAAAAAGAAGACACTCAGTGTTTTCAAAGTTATCTTTGAAGTGCACAAACAATGTTGTTGATTACTGTCTACATAATTCAAAGGTGAGGTGTCATTATATTACTAGCAAGACCTTGCCGAAATTCAACGATTGTGTACGTACAGTTATATGTTTATTTACCGTCAAAATCACTGCCTACTGAATATTATTAACATTAATCAAATGAATACCAGTGTTGATTGAGGAATACATACTTATGACCATGACACTATATTAGATGTTGGAACAATTCATTTTGAATTGGATACCTTCAGCAATAACAGACACTGATGAGTAATTTTTGGAATTTCATGTTTGTTGATTGGACGTGTGGGAGTTATTATTTACATGCTCACAAAGGCACACGAAAATTATTATAATACGGATCCTGCGGCAATAACCAATATATTTAAACTCGCTATTATTTAATTAAAATTACTAAATAGAGGTCCCTCAGAAATCTGTAAAAATATAAACGCTTTTGAGTGAAGGTTTAACAAAACTGCATGTTTCAAAAAGGCGTTGAAAGCAATCACTGTCCAATTTAAGAGGTCTGAATTTTTAAAAAGAAATTATGTAATTTAAAAGTTATATTTATTGTAAATATGTCTAACCTGGTTCAATCTCAGACGAAAGTTGTAGTTACGGAATAACAATTGCATTATTTGAGAAGCGACTTAAAAACCTTAAGCAGAATATATATTCACAAATCGACATACTTTGTATGATGTCAAAGATTTTCTCGGTGTTCATATGGTTTTACTATACATATTCTATTAAGTTCCTTTCCTGAACTTTGGAATTAAAACGTATACTCAATTTATCTATCAGAGTTTGTGATGCGTCTGGCGAGTCGGGTGCAGGGCTTAGATCAAAGATATATCTCTGGGTTTATGGAGAATTCTTTGTGAGATGCTTAATTGTATTAATAATTTCCTTAACGAAAAATTACTGCCTTTCAGAATTCGGTGAAATTATCATTCGATAATCAACTTTTTATTACTATTCACTGAAGCCAGACATGTATATTCCTCATTGTTGCATGTCATATGAAGTAGCATTTACTACTTCATGAGTCGAAATGAAATAAGCCAGCCATTTCTCATATTTAACCCAATTTTCAAATATGATAATTGTCTATGATTTCTGATTGGTTGACCAATATCTTCTAGAAACATGGCCCTACAGTTCTATTCACAGTTTATCATTTGTTTTATTATGATTCTTACATTCGGAAGCTGGCTTTATGATAAATACCTTTTGAGAATTATAAAATGTCATTCATAGTTTAAACAACGTATGTCTTTCTTACTTATGAAAACAACGACCGTTGAGGCTATATCTAGTGTTGGGTGGTTTAAACCAGGTATATGATTTAGCTAGCCGAAATTTGTTATCACGTGTGTCCTATTATTTCAATAAAATGTGTGTGAATCCGATTATTACCCAACTCTTCAAAAGGTTTCAATACGTTTTTCATGATCTATATTTCCTTTATTAAATTTTAGTTCTCATATTTTAAATATTTTTGAATATATATTTAAATTATTGTCTATGATTTTATATTTTCAATTACGATTTCTTCTTATTGATTATGAGTGGCACCAATCACACAGACGTATATATGTGTTGGTTGGTGTTTACATATTGTACAATAGTAAGAATTACTCTCCAAAGATAAATACAAGATGTAAAGTAAACACATTAAATAACAAGTTTAGTCGTGTGCGCGGTGATAATTTCTTGAATAACCATTGTTTCCTATGCTGTTCCTGGTATTGATAGACCTGTAGAAATCATTCAATATGCGATATTTTAACTTGATTATTGTAGATCGGGGTATCCTAGTGTTGTTTATTTCTGTTATCAATGCCTCTGAGTCATAAGACGAGTGCAACTATCTCGTACATTCCAGTGTTCAAAACATGTTACTTTATAATATCTTATTAAATGTTCATAAATAAGATTCGATGATGTTGTGCTGCTTTCTTTCTTCATTTATAAATGCCTACATATATAACGTAAACAACTCTCAATATATACGAGTTTAATGTCGCATGTTTTAGAATGTCATATGGCTAGGCATATGAATTTCTAAAGCATGTGACATTAAACTCGTGAAGCCAAAATGATAATAAATCTGATTAGTAGATTCAATAATACTTATATATTGCTAGACTAAATACTACTTAGCTATTTAAAACAGTCGCTAAAAAGTCTGATGATTCCTAGTTGGGCTGAACATGGACGAACCTGCGTAGTTAATTTGTCATACGGCATATATATATATATATATATATATATATATATATATATAATAAATATGTGTTATTGTTTATTATCTATGTATGTATACGTTTCGCCCTTTATACTCGGAACTCATCAACATAGATATATGACTATTCACTACCGGTCATGCGATTCGAAACTCCGGACTACAAGTATTTTTCAACTTAAATCCGACGCCTTTAACCGCTCGGCCAATTTTAAATAGCGGATAAACAATGATAATTTTAACAATTTATCAGTGGGCTTAACGTCTAAGCATTCTCCTTCTTTTAAGGGAAGGAACGATGCATTATAAAGCAAGTGACGTCATGCTGTGTTAATACTACCATTATAGTGCCTTACTTTTTCGAGTAGCGACAAATAATAAATATGTGTTATTTTTTATTTATATATATATATATATATAGATAGATAGATGGAGAGAGAGAGATTCCAACCCCGTTTGTATTGTTGTTGAATCGCTCTCTCCACTTCTTGCTATATTCGCCCGCCGATTTGGTGTTAATAGATTTTAATGTCTCCTAATTGCCATGCGAATTTATGCTGGCCCAGTGGAAATACACTCGACTACGAATCAGTGGCAGTTTGTAAAACCTGGTTCGTGCCCTCTGACCGACGTTGAATTAACATCCTCGATGTGCGTTTAATATATATATATATATATATATATATATATATATATATATATATATATATATATATATATATATATTAGTTGATACGCTCCTGCTGAATAATATAGTTAGAAAAATTAGTAAGTCACGAAGTTTTCAAAAAGAAAGGGGTCCCATCTTAGGTTAAACATTTACACTCAACATGAGTACATAGATATATGCATATTCTATTAGAATTCTGCTTAACTTGTATAACGTTGACGTAGTAAAGATGTTATGAACATTAATATTCTTCACCCTAATTGACCTGTTAACTCTTGTATAGTGTGTCTGCTTTGTGGCGTTTTTATTTTACCGGATTCCAGGAAAATAACCTATCTAGTCTGGTGGAGTATCCAGCTAAGTACTGTTACTTGATGTAACATTAGTATTCTTCGTATGAGCCAGTTTATTGTCGTGTCGCGGGTATCTTATTTTTTCTGCAAATACTATGATATTTTTTAAATATTTGGTCAAGTCAAGTCGTCCTGACAAAAGCTAGTACAGAGAAACCGAACACATTGGAGGATAGTGTCTAGTAGTTAATGGAACATGTCCATATATATATATATATATATATATATATATATATATATATATATGGGGGGTTCATATGCGTGTAAAGTACAACAAAGGATGTTACCTGATTTGAAATATATTTACTCTGTCTTCCGAAATCTTTCCGAAAGGATCTCTTGTAAAGTTGGTCTTTTCAATCGAATTAAAATTTATGAGAGCAATATACAAAATAGGCCGAAACGTAGGTACAGCAAAATGATAAAATATAACGTGATCGCGATGACTGTGTTACTACTTTATAGAAAACCGAATGATGTAAAATAAATTCTATGATTGCGAATACATGGTTTTACTAATCAATTGGGCAGGCTTTCAATGATACTGCCGTGGCTAATTAAATCCCTCTGAATAATAGAACAATAAAGAAAATCCTAATTTTTGCGCATAAGATGGGGTGGTCTGTTTATCGCTAAATTCTGAATTCTAATTAAAAAGTTTACGATGCCTTTATTATTACCATATTCTTAAACACGTATAGCCATTCAATAGTATGTAGGTAACATAGATGTTGAGTGTAATCGGAGTACGACTGATCCCCTTACTTACAGGTAAATGCATTTACACAGCTACGGAAAATATTTATTATGACCCAGATGTGAATGTTATGATGCATGGTAGAGACATTTTCTTTAAACTGTACGTTTGTGAATGTAATTAAAATTATATGGTATTGTAATACAAACATGACATTGTGTTTTTTGTATGAGTCGCAAAATTATTTACTAGAGGTTAAGGAAGGAGTCATGACAAGGATTTATTTTGAACGAGTATATTTTCGCGTTGCTTTTAATTGCGTATATTAATTATATATCTAATTTTCAAATGTTGCAGCGTCAGGGCGATTTTTGTTTATTGATATTGTCCCCTTAATATTAGAAATGTAAATATATAATGTTGTTCAAGGTTTGATTGTAGAGGTGATATTATTACCCTTAAACTGTATTTTATAGGTATTTAAAATGGATTTATAAAACGTCCCATAGTCGTATATTATAGGAATGTAAACATTACATTTAAGGGTATGATATCATTTATATGATTATTTCTTGTAGATGGCTTGATGGTAATATGTCATGAAAATAAAATTATTTTAAAAAGCCTTGTCGTACTTTTTTCTATTCAATTAAGTATATCTGTGAAGTCTCTATTTTTTTAAGTGTTACTTCCGCTATATTTTGTAGTGCCAATTTGGAATATTGTTATTATTATTTTATAGTATATCTTTCATTATTTTAGCATCTAACAGATACGTATAAACTTATATAAATATTAGACATTGAGCATGTCGGGCTAAGTTTGCTGAGTTGGCTTTTTATATTCTCTTATTAACTATGTTTGCAAATCTAGCATTATTGTCTGAATCATTTTTGGCTAACTAACGGCTTTGCCAATGTGTGTTAAAATGTAAATACCTTTTTCCAAAATCTGTTTAATAGTCAATTATTTTCAGAAACGAAACATATCTTATATTTCTCCTGATCTATACTGTATTTGGCATGTGTTCATGTTCAAGAGCTCCGACTTTTACAAACAAGATCGATCTGTGTTCCTATCTTCCGATGTAGAACAATCCTTTTTTTAGTTTTCCGTGTGTTCCGAAATATGCTTCCAAATATAAAATGATGAAAATATGAATTAAAGTTACCCAGGCCACTTCTTATTCAAAACACTTCTAATCGTTCTGTAAAAGATTTATCTTGGCGTTCGATTTGGTACTTGTGTTTGTTTTTTCTTCAATCGGCATAAAGAAGTGTTATAATGAAGACGAAACGTTGATGAATACATAAATACTATTTTATTTGGTTTTCTTTTTCAATTTCCATGTAAATATATATATATATATATATATACATATATATATATATATATATATATATATATATATATATATATATATATATATATAAATAGAGGAGAGAAAGAGAGAGAAGGAGAGAGAAATGAACAATGGAACCCCGAAAAGTATTAATATGTACACTGACATTTCGTCTTTATTCAAAGACTTTCTGTAGTTGACTTATTTGTCGAACAAACATGGAAGTCGAAAATTCAAAATACGTTTTGCGTCTATGACTTTGACAGACTGTTTTTTTTTAAACAACACATATACGTTTAAATTCAAGATATGTGGGGCGTTTAGACGTGCGTTTGTAAATTCGCAAGTCTGGGTCCTAATTGAAGTGGTATCCTCTTTGTGTTAGTTATTTGAGTAAAGAAGAAACATTTTAGAAGCAGTTATTAAAGTGTGGAAGAGTTTATAATTAAGGATGTTCAAAAAGTGTTCGCCTAGATTATTAAAACGAATCAAGTTTCAAACAAGCTAGACTGGGTGTATAATGAAAAATGCATCCTTATTAGCTATCTGGGAACGTGTGAGTTTACTGGCATCAAACGAGCATCTACTTCTCCCAACCAACTATATAAAAAACTAAGCAAAATGAGATTACAAATAATAAGAATACGTTCATACTTGGCCCCCGCCTGAAAAACATCAATGTGTGTCCACCGTTTAGGGTTGCGTTCACAAATATTTCAATCACCATCGATTATATCGAATGTTTTCTATTAGTAATTTCCCGAGGTTTGGTTGCACTAAGTGAAACAAAAACTCACTCATCTAGCTCCTCTAATTACTTTGACATGTTCGGATATCTTCCACTTTTCAATAAGCACTCTTACTAACATATTCATGAAATCGGTGTTTATATTCGTAACAACCTCCGTTTGACTACAGAACAATTATCTAGAATATTATGATCAAGCATACATGTGTATTAGTAACTTATATTTCATCTAGCGTTCAACTTCGACCCAGGACTGTGCTTTGCTCTGTTTTCCTTTTTTTTCTATACTTGAGTCAAAAGAGAGCAAAGTTGCTTCATGAGACCGAAAATGAAATAGGATTGAATAATGGCTCGAACCTTTATTTACTAGTTAAGGTAACAAAAACGGACGATTATAATCTACTTATGTAAATACTATACGACACTATGTATATATTTTTAATCAAAATACACCATCATCAGAAAGAGCTTACTAAAAATAGTTTAATTATTTTTAAACACGACGATTGTTTAACCGAAAATACTTTACTCATAAAATTAATGACATTTTATATAGTACGAGTATGTAATGTGTAGAGGATGCAATCTTCGCGTATGGAGGACTCCAAATGTCTAATCTATGGAAACTTATATGAAATTGAATATCTTTCATGTAATCCAACCATATTTGGTACAAATCGATTAACTATTCATTACATGTCTAACACGATGTCCATGTTTTCAATTATAACAGTCCAAGAGGCTTTGTGTTATGACTGTTCAATAATATGCTTTTTTAAAAATGTTTCTTTTCACTTTTTTTTGGTGATAGGTCGTCTCACCAGATGCAAGACATTCCATCGCTATTTAACACACTTTAACGTAGAGATATTTTAAAAGATTCTTAATCGTCCGTTTAAGCGCAATTGTTTATATCTTTCTTAAACTTTGTACACTCGGTATACTCGCCAGGTAATTTTTGAACTTTTTTTCAGGAAACTGGTAGCTTTTACAATTAATTCAATGATGCAAATCTTCGTAAAATTGCAGTTTAGTTTCATATCGTACATACGACTATACTATTTCGTTATCTTCTCCGTCTTTTTAAGCCATAATTATTAGGGTAGCAGATGTTGATGATCCAAATTGTTTGTTCTATTTAACTATGTCAGGTTTAGCAGCTCTGTTTTCTAGGTGTCTAGCTGTACAGATTATATAGTCATTGTAGAGAGTGTATGGCTTATTTTCAACAGTTTTTTTTCGGGATATGTACCCAGCACATTCTGTTACACTGTATATTCAACTTTGTACAGATGGTCCAGTGGAGATATTTACACGCTCGATTGGGTCGCATTGTATAGTAGCTATCACCCAGCAGAACTTTTCAACTTTATGTCAGGTGGATCACACTCTCTACTATTTTGTGGCAGCACTTATTGTCATGCTGATGCCACTCATTCACATATGAACCTATTTCCAGCGAGCCAAATTGTCAATAACACTGACACATTCTTCTACAGGCATTTCTCTAATTTTGACTGAGATTAAATAATTAATGTTAGGAATAATTTAGCTATTGTTTTGATAGATATTATCTTTAAGATAAGCTTATAAATAAAAATCTTAAGTGTGTACGTCCACTGCGTACCTCATTCATGATCACAACTCTGACTGATGAGAGAATTATCAAAGTTACCCCGAACATAAACGCACAGCGAAAAACAATCCTGTTGCACAGTTATGACTGGAATTTGGTGGATAAGACAGTTATATTCTTTGTATTGTCGTACAAAATATAGTAGGATTGCAGAAAAATGTGAATTTTATTAGGAATTCCCTGAGCGACATTCGTACACGAATCCATATTTTTGATTTCACTCTAAAATTCCACTTAAATTCTCCCAACCCAAATATAATTTTATATCAGAACGTGTTAACTAGCAATTATATTTGTACAAAGTAACTACAACATGCTTAACCGTAGAAGCATCGATTATAAAATCGAAAAACTATGTTCAAATTACTTTAGACAAAATACATTGAATACAAATAATCATAAATCGTGTAATTAGCGCTTAAGTAATGCATGAGTATCTACGAAATTTATTCCGGATTATTGATTATTGATTTTGTAATCAATATCAATTTATTAGCGTAACCTCATGTGCACCTACAGTTTGAAGTATGCAATAGTCTTCTATAAATCGTTTACAATTTTCCATGTTTCTCGGTATTGTGAATATTGGGTTGCTTTTAGGGAGCATCAACCTATTATGAGTCCTTATTTACTTGCTTGTCTACGAAATTAACGTTATAGACGGTGTTCACATGTAAAATGGTACCCACCACTCAAAATAGGACACTCTAGACAAGACAAAATAAATATTGCCGTAATCAAGGAGCTGACCGATGAGAGAACAAATGCTACAGTTTTATCTTATACCGAACGCTTACATTTTTCGTGAATATATAAATAGGAAAAAGATTAACTTTGTAAATGATATTTTTTTATTATTTTTAACTGTTTTATATATTTTCTATTTTAAAAATATACTATGTAAACATTGTCATCGTTTGTAAATTGTATATCCGAACGGATGAATCATTTCTTTCTGTAACAGTTTAACAGTATATTGGACGACCTATTACTTTTATTTGCCCATTGTAAATTAATGTATGAATAAGTTAGTAAGGAAAAACATATATATGAATTGTGTGTTGTTTTCGTTGTTTATGTAAGCCATCCTTTATTCTCCTTAAAAACAGCTGCAGCGTATATGCCTTCTATTCCATTCTTAGCACCGTTTCTCACTCTGATGTTTCCTCTCGTCCTCAAGCTTCGATAAATCGACCTTTCCCTCACCATGTTTCTCATTCGATGGGCATATATATATATATATATATATATATATAATGTGATGTAGTTATGCATAGCAATTTTGTTTATAACAGTTCTGTGTATATTATGAACTTTTTTTAAGTAATTGCATATCTTATTCAGACAGTCTTTTACGCTTCAGTTGCAATAATGCCTTCTTTTGAAGAATCATCTCCAGTTACCTTTAGACTTGTGACGAATTCTAAATGATACAAAAACGCCAATTTGATGTATGTCCTAATTGTACTATAGTGTACCGATTGTAAGTAGTTTAATTATGTCAAGTAAATATATTCATAATTAGTGATATTACTTTTAAATGTGTTCATATCTGCGCATAGAAAGCACATTGGAACATTTTCTACATTACTAGATCTTAAATAAGCGATGCACGTGTGTCTTATTTGTAGTCTCCTTAAGTTAGATGATTGACAACATTCTTACGAGAACCGAGTAGAAATAAACCAATAGAATGTATTTCCATTCACTTGTTGACTCATAAGTGAATATTTTCACTCACTAGTAACATATGAAGTTGTAAGTGTTTAATTATTCATATCCGCATTTAAATGAGAAAATGAGAAAAGTTAATTTCTATTTTGAACTCTTACGTTTAACATGCAATGCCAGTATTCTCATATAAAAAACATCCAAGAAGTCATTAAAATACGATTTAAATTTGGCTAACTTATTGATTTTTCTATTAACTAACAAAATCCGTGTCTTATAATTAAAACTATCTCACGCATAATTATGTGCACATATATGCGTAATATGGGTGCACATATTTAGTAGTTTAATGAGTGCAGCTAAAGCGAAATTCATACATAATGTTGTTGATTATATACGTCCTACTCAATAATAAAGCCCAATGTGTATTTAATTATATGAAAACAATATATAAATATGGCTCGTCAGAAAAAGCGATTAAATACGTAGCTGTTTCCAGCCTCCGGACATTACAAGAGTTGAGAGGATGCGAGAAGGCAAATAACAAGCAAGACAGGCCCTGCCACTTGAAATAAAAGATACCTTACACTGTTAATGAAAATTCAACGATTGCTGTGTTATACTTTTAGGTCATCAGAAATGTGAATAATAATGTTTATATTAAGAATTTAATTCCTGACGTAATCCTATGATTTTGTATTTATATCAGTGTGAACACCCGCCAAGCTTACATGTTTCGTATTTTGTTACAGGATATGTAGTTGTATATAAACAAAACTAGAATACAGTTTTGATAGGAAAACTCAATCTGTTCCAACAAGCACTTGGTCTGAAGTTGGAGGCGACATTCCAAGTTAGTGTTTGTTTTGCATAACACACACATTTAATGGTTGCAGTATTCTCAAGTCGAAAAGTAATGTGTGTATCTCCCTCACAAGGATGAAAGATGTGACACAAAGTAGGAAAGTTAAGTCTCGAAACAAGCGCCCAAGAAGAAGAGAAATATTATCGAACAACACCGTTTTGGCAGCCTCGTTGGACTTCCGCAGTAAAAGGCTTCATACGTTTAGCAATAAATTTAACCTTTCTAAAAGAAATAGAAGATAAAGCCAAGAAAGGTGGACCATTTTGAGCTGACTAGAACAATAGCTTAGCCCTACAGCGAACATATATATATATGATATATATATATATATATATATATATATATATATATATATATATATATATATGATATATATATATATATATATATATATATATATATATATATATATATATATATATATATATATATATATATATATATATATATATATATATATATATATATATATATATATATATATATATATAAGCCTTAGTAATGCCGCTGCCGCACTATGTATATGTGGGTAACTATTTTCTCTATGAATAAATATAAGTAAATAAAAAATATTAAACATATATATATATATATATATATATATATATATATATATATATATATATATATATATGCCGTTTTGACATGTCATTTAATGTGGCCGGTAAGAGGAGCCACTTATTAGGTGATGGGAGGGACGTGCTAGTTAAGCCGTGTTTTTTTTTATCAACATAATCGCGTCAAAATGGATTGGGTCTGTGTTCGAAGGGGCGAAACGTCTCAGCTAGGGCGTAACAATTAAATATCCATATCTTAATATCACTGCCACGTTTGGAATTAAATAAATGGGGACGAAAACATATGTTCTATGTAAAATTAATCCCGTGAAAAGTTTTTAAAAAACGCAAAATATGATGAAAAATGAAAAATGTAGCAAACTATCATATATATATATATACTCACTTCGGTCGCTTATTTCTGCTAATAAAATAACATGATGATGAACGAACATATTCTAAAGTGACTCTCAAATTAAGATGGATTTACTGGGGAGATGCATTATGACGAATGCCTCCCCAAAATGGAGGTAATTCTTGAATTAATATCATGAAAACATTACGAATAGTACATTGCCAATAATTAAACGTAGAAAATAATCATGGAATTATGGCATCATGATGAACGTGCATATCATCTATTTCTCCCATGATTTAACAATAAGAGAAGTTAATACCTTGGAGTATCGCCCCCTAAAAGAAGAATTTAATTCCTGTAAGTATGTTATAATAGCAACAGAACAGAAACTACCCAACAAAAAAGGTTGTTAATAAGGGGATATCTTCATGATAATATTAGCGTGCATTTATTTAAATATTCCTAGCCATAAAAATATCATTATTTGTAGTATCTGTACTCAGAAACCCACGACATCAGACGTTTAACTATCAGCGAAACTATTGCGTATATATTAGAAATATGACAATGCCAAATATCAACTAAATACTACGGAATATTAATTGATTATAACCGTTTACAAAATAAATATTAAAACTATGTAGACCTATAAGCGCGTGTTGGTATTTGCAGTTGTATATATATATATATATATATATATATATATTCATATACATATATATATATTCATATAAATATATATATATATATGCATATACATATATATATACATATATATATATATATATATATATATATATATATATATATATATACGGTATGCAACCTTGTATGTCGAGTCATAGAATTAAATAAGCACAAACAGTTTTGATGTTGATATAGTTAGGATAGACGGAAAAAAAACGTTCGTATTGATTCATTTAGATATATAGCTATACACGCGTTACTATTATATTGTATACGACTCATCAGTGTAGCTAAACTAGCATGATTAGAAACTGGGTCCGCATTTACTGTACTTGACGCTTTTCTGCTAAGCCACGAACACCGCTAGTAGTGGTAAAATTGTATCACATTAATAATTCATGCTATTTTATTTATTACTATTCATATAGCGATAACTCCAAAAATATTGGAGCGGTTCTTGTTTTTTAAGAATATTTAATCTCCATGATAGATACTAAAGCTAAACTGACAATAGTTCTGTTAGTTGGTTCAATTCAAAATACTTGAAATTATAGATCAACAGTTATTTAGAAAAAGGGGATCTGTCCAGCACATATCAAACTCGTAAACTTATGAGATCTGTAACTGCCCTTTCATAACTCGTGCACCACTAAAACCATGACAATAACATTTTTATTCATAGACAGATAATTGTTTAACAGCTTAACTGGAAGCACAAAGCTTAGGTTGCGAGAGATAATAGCCCTCAGTTTAACGCGACAAAAATAGAAAACAAACTGATGAAAAACAATGGTTGACAGTTTATATATGCTAAATGATTGATTTCCGATACAAATTATCTACATAGCCGGCGGCGACTTGACCCAACTGCTTCGCTGGTGAGAAGAATATTCGACTGTCCGAAATCTTAGTTTACACACAAGCTTTCTCGGATTCGTTACGACTGTGTTTTATTTGGGAACTTCATCATTCCATCAACTGAAGACACGACATACAAGGTGGCGTTGATTCGGCTGAGGTGTGTGGCCGTAAGCACCGCAGACAGTGGCCAATTTATTTTGGATATTACGCACTACAAGATGGTAAGGGGGTTATTCTCAGAAAAGCAAGACGTTGTTTTTTTCATTTATATGAATGCAGATACCGCGATATTATTGTTTCCTCTTTAATCTAAATACATATAACTATATAACTGTACTGACTAAGGTTGTTTTGGAATATATATCATTATGTAGGTCGATTTCATTAAATATAAATGTGTCTGTTAAAATGTATTCAAGTAAAATTAATTCACAAATAAGAAAACCATTGTATTTTTTCGGTGAGTCAATGCTGTTTGTAAAGCGTAATGTTAAGCAAAACACAAACTAGAAAATGTATTCTTCAAACAGAACAGTTTTTCAGAACTTTAATACCCCCTTTCAGAGATTTAAATATAGATAAAATGCTTACAAACGTGGTTCTTTACGAACAAGTTCATGAAAATATATTACATGATATTGATTCTAGAAAATGTCTAGAATTTTAGACTTAAGAAAAAAATTAAGTTCAGGTAATCTTGCTTTATTAGTGTAAAATGACTACGAATCAAATTTACTTTTACATTTAACATATTTTAATTTTTAATTGGGAGGTTTTTCTTATATTGTACCTCCATAAAGGCTTTCCAATACTCCAAAAAACTGTAATTTGTAGAATATCTATTAATTGATGTTTTGGAGAGTAGAAAGTGGACCTTGAGTTTACTTTCGGCAGCCTCGTAACTCTCGTTTCTCTTATTTTGTTCTTTTGAGTCCTGACATTCCATGTTTCCGACAAAGGGGGAACATTGCTTTTTCTGGGTATGAGTTTATTAACCTAACACTTATTGTTGGCTATTTTCTCACCTTGAATAAGTATTTTTAAATTCTTACATCAAGTGGCTTCATGTCTTATCGGGCGATTTCAATTTAAAATTGCATCTATTGTTAATATTTCACAAAGATCGAAGGTGTCTTAATTTTTATAGAAGTAGGTGTCTTTTTTGCTCACTTTTATCAAAGTTAAATAAAATTAATTAGTCTGCATTTACATCCATAATGCCTTGCCGTGATATACTAACATCCATAAGTCTTGGTTAATTAGTTTACGAGTGAATCCTATGCATACATATATATGAAAATATCAACATATTATACTTTATAGAGGTATTAGTGTTTAGTTGTATGAAGTTTAGGATCAAGTCGCAGAGCTTAACAGATGGATTTAGATCATTTAAACAACAATAGACAGAAAGATACACTCACGCTTAATGAATTGAATAATACTAATCGGTTTTGGAGAATGTACCGACACTGCCAAGTGTCAGCCAGGTAAGTATCATTATTACAGTAAACCGTGTACACATTAAGATAGCATATAAAAAATCAGCATGCACGTTTTTTGACAAACATGGAAGTATCTGCCGAAAATATATTTTTCAAACCATTCCCAGGTGGCTTATTCCTTAATAAAGACACTTGTTTGTTACTTGTAAATGAACCTTCTGCGTTGAAACTGACAACAGAAAAATAAAATCTATCTCTTCCTACGGTATCAGAGAGACAGACAGAAACGTAGAGAAATAGATAGAAATGTTGAGCCTTTGCTGAATCATCATTATACTTTTAAAGCCAATTTACCATACAGGTGTTGGTAATATGAAGTATACATATTTGAAAAATAAGTGTCCCCCTATCTTTAACAATATTTTTAATCTTGATATAATTAACTTGATTGCGAAACTGATAGAACCATTATGTATGCATTTCCTGCAAGCAAAATGGACTGACAACAATAATAATACATAACTCACCAATACCATTCTAAAAACTAATCCGGTCCATAAAATTTAATAAATAAAAATGAAAAAATATAAAAAAAACATATAAACTAGAAACCCTCCGAATACAACCTCACCCCATCCACCACGAAAAAAAAACATCACTCAGTAGATACCTCATCTCTTTTAAACTTTTCTAACATTGTAAATACATGTAATAACACCCCTATGAATATAACTATAACATTTTAAGGAAAGGAGTTATAAATGTGTAATACATATCCTCGCCAAAACTATCCACCCTCATGGCGCCAAAGAACTAATGTTTTTGTTGACATATCGGTAATTTAAAGGATTTTTTTTTTAATGATGATTTTTGTAGTGTCATTTAATATATTCCTATATGGGGATATATACTGTGAATGAACATCGTCAAATTTAGTTTTTTAGGAAAACACAACAAAAAGGTTAATTGATATGGTCTTTAAGATATTGAACGTCGATATGTTTTTCAGCATAAACATTAAAATCAATACTCCATTAAAACTGTGTTTTAATAAAATGAATAAACATTAGGATGCAAGGTAGATTGGTCAAATACTCCACTTTTATATTACTGAGTAATTCGAAATTGCTACTTTGAACTTTTCACCTTTATTATAAAAACTGAGAACGATACATAAAGAATATTAAAGTAGAATACTTTTTTGTAATTTAGAAAGATTAAAAGAGGTTTATTTCTTTTCTATGACAAATTTTTAATCATCACCATTATCATCATCATCATCATCATCATCACAACCAACATGTTAACTCTTTGGCATTTTGGCTAGGAGCAATATGTAGTATCTGGATTTAGATGTTATGCTCTCTGCCAGTGAAAGAGAAATCTTTCTAGATCGAGGTCATTGACATTTTTGTTCACACCTCAGGAAAGAACCCTTCCCAAAAGATACACTACAGCATTACGTAATTTAGCCGCCATACCAAACATTGTTATATCCCCAGCTGATAAAACAGGTGGCGTTGTATTCCTACACCAAAAATTATTACCACGACAAAATCATGGATATACTCAATGATAAGTCAACATACGAATATACCGATCTCAAAATCATCAACAAAAACAACGAAACATTTATCAAATTTGTCAAAATCTCTACTAATCAAGCCAAAGAATGGACTTCCCTTATTTCATACCACTCTACCATACCAACACTTTACGATCTTCCTAAAACCCACCAACATAACATGCCCCTACGTCCTATCATTTCTAGTATAGGAAGTGTCTCCCACAATATCGCTAAATCATTGGCAAAATTTATATCACCACTACTAGGTACTATCAGTAACGCACACATAACGAATTCAGGTCATCTCCTAAAAAAATTACAAGATATTACTTTACATAATCACACTATGAACAGCCTTGATATCATTTCCTTATACACAAATATATCCGTAAAAAATACATCAACCTACTTTCCAAACACTTAAACAAAATAAATTTCTCTTGTTCTCTCCCAATCAAAAGCATTATAGATATCATTAGGAACATAACTTCTCTTACTTTCTTTAAATACAACATTGACTATTATAGACAGAAATTCGGTTTACCTATGGGGAACCCCCTTAGTCCCGTATTAGCTTGCCTGTTTTTTGAATTCCTCGAAATAGGTCCTTTTTCTTACCGTATCCCTACAAAGGCAACCTATTTTAGATATATTGACGATATTTTAATTTTTCTACCTGCTAGTCATAAAACAAACATCAGCACAAGCACTCAACAAAGTTGAACTTTCCATTAAGTTCACTTTCGAAAGTGAACAAAACAATTCTTTAGCTTTCCTGTACATTCTCATCCTCAAAAACAATAACAGCCTTTCATTTCAAGTCCATCGTTAACCAACCAAGAAAAATGATTACTTACATTATTATTCACATCATAATAACTATATAAAAAACAGTATGATAATCGGTTTTTATCTCAGGGCTCTGCGTATTTGCAGCCCTGAACATCTCTCTCAAGAATGTAATAAAGTAGAATCCTCTCTCACTACTTTAAAATATCCCAAACACGTCATTCTTTCCGCTAAAAAGAAAGCGTTTCAAATACATCTAAAAAAGATCAAAAATACTAATACCACCCATAATACTACACAACCTATATTAAGGAATGTTTTCCTTCCTACTAACTCTCGTAACACACATCTGTTTTCTTCGCTTTCCCATAGTTTTAGAATTATCCAAGCTACTTCACTCACCATCAAAAACATTTTACAAATGCAGAAAAACAAAAATAAAGTCCTTTCATCTCCCACTACAGCTGGAATTTATACTATTCCTTCCGCCGACTGTGGAAAAATATATTTCGGCGAGACACAACGTCCGTTTAAGAAACGAATATATGAACACAATCGTGCCATAAAAACTGTGATATCTCAAATGCGTTATGTACTCACATGATCTCTTCCGGCCATCACTTCAATACACATAAGGCAATTTCTATTAAACATATTCATGATACTAAACTTCGACGTATTAGAGAATCATGTCTGATCCTATGTCATAAGAACACGATTGCCCAGAGACATGGTTTCTATAACATTTCCATTCCTTCTGCTAGACTGATTCTATATGAAATGAATTTAAATGAATATGACAACGGTTCACTTTTAACCCGTGTTCTTCTGCATCCTCCTCCTCCTCCTCTGCGTCCTCCTCCTCCCTTGTTTTGAATTCCTCCGTCAATAGCTTCAAATTACTACTAATCTTGTTATACCCTTGACGTTTTCAATCTGCCGTCGGCTTTCAACCAGCAGGCGACATTCAATCACTGATGATTTTTCTCTCTCTCTTTTTCTTCTTCAGTAGCGTCTGGCAGTCAAATGTCGATTTTACTCTTTCTTTCTTTTGCTCTCGCGTCTTCTTCCTCTTCTTCTTCTTCTTCTTCTTCTTCTTCTTTAACTGGCGTTCTAAAGACATTGGTTGATTGGTCTCTCTTTCTTCTTCTTCTTCTTCTTCTTCTTCTTCTTCTTCTTCATCTTCTTTTTCTTTCTGTTTTTATAACATTCCTCGCGTCCCTACTCCCTTCTTGTTGTTCTCTGCACGCGACTATTTCTTCCAATCGTATTGTTTGTATAAATTTGAAAACTTTTCCGTTTTGAAATAAAGTTTACCAACCGATTGATAATGGCCGTATTTTAACTATACAACATGAGTTTTTGAGTTTATTTTGGTTAGTTGTTGAATTGTTTATCCTTTATTCCATTTTTATTTTTACATATTGTCTGAAACATTGTTTCTTTTTTCTCATATATATATATATATTTATATATATATATATATATATATATATATATATATATATATGTATGGAAAAAAGGAAAACTAATGATAGTATTTATATATTCATCAAGTGTTTGTCTTTATCATTAGACTTTCTTGGGATGATGGATTTTAAGTAATTACACACAACTAAAAATATTTGAAATAGTATGGTTTGTTTGTGATGTGAAATAATGTTGTTGTTATTTTTGGAACGAAACATTGCTGTTAGAATTTAATATGTGTACCGCGTCTATGAGATGGAATGGGTGTTTTTTTCTGGGGTTTAATTTAAAACGAAAAGATAGTAGTATTTTTTCTTAAATGTGGTGCGACATATGACGAGACAGGAATAGGTTTGTTCATTTAAAAAAAAACATAGCCGTTAGAATTTGAAATGAAATGAAATTGATGTTTTATAAATTTAGTTTTATTTGGTTTTTGTTTATTTTTTTATTATGGATATTATGCGTAAGGTTATGTTAGCCTGAATTTACATTCAATGTTTGTTCGGATATCAAATTCTTGCTAATCAAAGGATATACATTGTAGTAGCTATTAGGTTGTGTAATTGTGTAAGCGTTGATATTGAATGCTGATTCAATAAGTACTCACTAGAGCTATTAAAAATGAAGTTAACGGGGCTAGCCTGTTAAAAGTAAACAGAATAATCGTGTGACAATACATGCGTTAAAAGTGCTTTCAGAGAATTGTTATTTTTTATATCTTACATGTTAACCAAGGTGTTTCTTTAGTTCACGTTGAGTTCTCCTACTAATAACTGATGAACATTATTGCATGGTATCGTATATATATACCTGCATTCGGTGTGTTTTCGTTAAAATGTGTTATTCTTGTTAATGTTTGTTTCATATTTTCTAATGTAATTTGTATTATCGGAACTCCTAGTTTATTCTTGTTTTGGACAATACTTGTAAGGAGTTTTTCTTTTCATTAGATATCATATATGTGGGGTACTTCAATGTTTTCAGTGAATTTGTTATGTATTCGAATTATGTGTCGAGATATTGTGGACTACAGATTTTGAGACAACGTGAGAAATAAAGCGGTTATAATGCCTGTTATTATGTTGTTGTTATGGTTTTAATGAAAATGTATGTTGTCATTTTTGCGTTGTTTTGCGATGCACTTGATATGATAGATTATTGTTGGAGGTTACCAGAAGTGTGTCTTCAAATGGTATCGAGTTATTACTTTCTATTTCATAGGTAACCTTATGGAGAGTTCGACTGTATTTAATTTGTTTTTTATTAGTTTCAATTAGTGTCTTCGGGTAGAAAATAGAATGTCATCAATATATCTAAAGTATTCAGTGTTTGAAATTAATCTAAATTTGAATGTGGCAGCTTTTAGGAATTCTAAGAATATACATGCTAGTACTCCACATAGATGGTTTGCGTGTAGTAAAATATTGTCAAATTAAAAATACACGTTGTCAATGGCAAGCTTATATGTTGGAAGGAAACTGTAAGTTACGTGCGTATAGTGTAGATTTAAACATTCTTATATGCATTTATATTCGTATACATGTATATATATATATATATGTATATATGTATATATATATATATATACATACTATTTTACGTACATAAAATAATCCATTGCCACTTCTTTCTGGCTTTCAGTTATTATCAGCATAGTATACTTAGACAAACATCAAACCTAAGATTACAGTGTATATTGTCTTGAGTTAAAACCCCGGACTACGACGTTTAGCATTGAAATGAGTACAATTTGTTATCGCCTGAATTATAAGTTATGAATGTGTTATAGTATGTACTGACGATAGTAACAGCGTTTCATTATTTAACTTCCTAACGGGTAAAGAGGGATACAGAAGATTGCATTAAGTTTCCCTTAATAAGACGTATTTTATTTATATATGTGTTTTATTAATTTTGACATGTATTAAATTAATCCATAGATACGTGTTTCTGGCTATCATCCGTAATCTGCATGCCTTACTTAGATTACATTGCCTGCACTCTGGAGTTTAACCTCCGAACTACAACGCATTGCCTCAAAATATGTGTTCAACACATTTTTGAAACCAATTACAATTAGTTAACCAGGAATGTATCAATAAATCTATTTGCATTTATTTACATCATCGAAGCAAAAAATCCTTGTCATATACGATATTATTTTTTTCATCTTCTGTCAAACTTTTTCAGCATGAATGTCTTATTAGCTACTTCCTAATTCTTAGCAGTTTACACTTTTTTCGATCTTTTCTTTTAGGAATTACAAGGTAGAAAAGAATATCGTGCATAGAATGAGCAAAGTATTACCAGAATAGGCATTTATTTATCTTTCTGGATGAAGTTGTATATGTAACGATCGTTTGGGTGTTTGATTACCTTAATAGCGGGGGCATTACGTACGTGGTGAAATATAGTATTTTGCCTGCAAATGAAACTTGTTTAGGTCGATAAAAAGGCTATTCTATGGACTCAATGGATCAAGAACAAACAATAACTTTTCTCGAAACGTCTATAAAATATGCACTTATTTGTATGTACTACCTTGTAATAGATAAATCAGAAGTGAAGATGTGTTTAGTTTAATTATAATTTTTCTTATTTATATATGGCAAAATAAGGTTATTTTTGCATGTTTCTATTTTTAATTTCACTTATATTTTCATTTTCGTAATCTTATTTTAATTTTTTAATTTTAATTATTTTTTATGATTATAATGATTAATGTTTAATTTCAATTCTCACTGAATATTAAGTAATTGTGTATAAAGCGAGAAAACTCATTATTTTTTTAATATTATTTTCCATGCTGGAAATATTGTCTAATCTGAAACTGAACTTGGTTACGATTTTATGCGAAGCTGCTATATATGCTGGATAGGTTTTGAAACTAATTGTAGTTTTGTAATAAGCATTAGTCTGAATCAGTAACTTTGTTATGGGGTGTTTTTATCTATACTCTTTACGGATTATACTAATTACTCACATGGGTTTACAGATTTATTTGTGGGAGAGTCTTCCTATCGGATTGGGTTGTGCAATCTCCGTTTGAACTTGGTTATAAGAGACGGTTCTTAGAAGTTTTGATAATATTTACATGGGGTTAACCCTGCTTTTTGTCACCATTTTTACTGTGAGGTGTTTCATTTATGTTGACTTGTCGTTACCTTTGTTAACAACTCTTTTTAAACTTTTGCTATCATAATAATGTATTTTTCTATTACGATTGAATGAACAGTTTATCTGATGACCAACGATGTTAACATGAAGCTTTTTATGTTGCTCTGAAACGTGCGGAGGCATTACATCTCTTTATTTACATCTCTTTATTTGCATTACAGATATTTGCCGGAGAAGACACATAGGAAAAAATATTGAATTTTGAAAAAAATCAACATCAATAAATTAATAAATAAAATATAAATATATATATATTAAAAGTGGAAACAATGTTTTCTCTGTACTGTTTTGAAAAATAAAAAAGTACCACGTGCATAACATGCTACTAAACTCACCATTGCATTTCGGGTATTCACTCGAGCGGGTTTTAGTAAAGTTGTGATTATCTTTATTCAGCAAACACTAAATATAACTTTTGTCCCACCATCTGCGACTTAAAACATACTTCATAAAGGTTGAAGCAAAAAAAATCCAGCCAATACTTTGATACTAACATGCTCATTTCCAGATCGGGAAATAAGAAACTACGTCTAATTTTCAAAATATTGTGCGTAAGTATTTACTATTTGTCTGCTATTGATTTACTACATAATACAACACAATACGCACACATTTTATAGACGACCCCACTAATTCCCTTGATTTTTGGGAATACCGGATTACGTTACTTCTATTTATTACGTATACATTTATACTTATTCCGGTGTTTCGAGAATGCAATAAACGAACATATTCCTTGCCGTATTTCATCATTCAGCATGAGCTCTACAATTACGTCAACGACTAATATTCCGAATTAGTTCGAAAACAGTTGGTCTCCTTATGTCAAATCGTAAAATAAAACGCATGCCAGCTACCGGTTGGCTTCATTTACTTGATTTATTTTTTCTTAGGGATCTACTCGCGTTCGTGGCCGATAGGTTAGCCACGTATACCCAATACGGAAAGGTTTATTGTTCGATCCCAGTTGTCCCACACATTTTTTTTACATTGTAAAATTCATGCTTACGAGGGAGGATGAGGGGCGACTATAGTCCGAATTTGTGTTATTAAAAGTTATTATGTAGTAATTTGAAAATAAATCAATGTAATATGTAGTACTTTAATGTATTGTAAATACCATCATTTCTCTTCGAACACACACGTTTACTAGTGATCTGCATGCTACCTTAATTATATTTATGTGTTTCAATAGTAATCAGAAACTAAACTTACTTTTCTTTTACTTTTGTTTTGCTTTTTTGTCTTTTTCATATTTCCTAGAAAAATATAATTCATATACAAAGATAATGAGGGAGAATTGGATTTTTAGAGCTCTGTAGACATCTTTCAGTTTAGATAGATTTGGTGTTTTATCTAAAAGAAACATTCTGATTAAATACCTGTACCATGAGATTGGCAGGAAGACCCGTACAACCGCAGGTCCTTCTTTCCTTCATTCTTTTTTTCCTGACAAAAATACTAAATGTGCCATATTTGGTTAGGTCGCATCTTAACAACTGTTTATTCATTCTTTTATATTTTTACGGGCAACGCCGGGGAATGGGTCCAGCTAGTTAAAAATATTTTTGGTTGTGACACTAAAAAGGAATTACAGATATTTGCTGATATATGAAAAAAAGTGAAAAAAAGCCGAAATATATAATATCTTGCGGTTGTTCAACGATATATGAAGAAAAGGGATTACAAGTGAAAGTTATGGTTATGAATTGTTCCTATGGTCATTGAAGTCCTATTATATATATATATATATATATATATATATATATATATATATATATATATATATATTAATATATATATTAATATATATATATATATATATATATTCATATATATATGTTTATATATATATATATATTCATATATATATTTGTATATATGTATATATATATTCATATATATATTTATATATATATATATAGGGTGGGCCAAAATAAGGGTCCTATCTTTAAATTTGAATAACTTGAATTTGAATAACTTCCACAAAATAAAAGTTAAACTCACCAAACTTTATGTGTGTGTAGACTGACCCTTCCGAGATTTTTTGAAATAAACAAAACAAATTTTAGCCGAAAAACACTTCTTAAAACTTACAAAAACTAAAGTATTGTTTTTTACACTGTTTTGAGTTTTTTAAGCAAAAATAATGTTTTCTAAATGAGGGTACGTTCCTTAGGGCTAATACAGCTCATGCTTGCTTCGGAAGGGGTCCTTTACTTATTCTAAAAAAAAAATTTTTTAAATCAATAAATAAAAAAGTTATGAATTTTTAAAAATAGGACCCTTATTTTTGCCCACCCTGTATATATTCATATATATATATATATATATATTCGCATATATATTTCTATATATATATATATTCATATATATATATTGATATATATATATATATAAATATATAAGGTCTTCACCTTTATATAACAATACACGTTAGTTCGATCGTCTATCGATACTTGCAATATCATCGAAACATTTATAATCTTACAAGACTTAGCAAAAAATAAAACATTACATAGGATTTATATTCTTATTTGATGTACGTATAATTATACGGTGTGTTTTCCGAATGTTAGATGAGAGTGTACTTAGTATATACTTAGTGTACTTAACGATGTATTTTGATTAAATTGTTTATGTGTGAACTTCGAGTAATGAACTCACACTTTTAGTCTTATATCTTATCGTATTAATAATTCAAAATTCTAATCTCTACCGTGCAAAGGTTATATTTTAGGATGATGCTATTATGGGTATCTTACTTACCAGAGCACTATAGATATACAATTACTTATTTTCGATGATCGATATAATTTCGGCAGATCTTTTTAATTTTTGCTCTGGTTTTAAAAAGAATATTAGCGCGATATATCCTTTTCTTGCGTTGAAATAGTTGCGAAAAACGCTCTGACTCGGCAACGCGTTTTTGTGTTTGGCAGACTCTCGGCAAATGCGGCAATCTTCTCATAACTTTCTAATTGAGAAATGTTTTTTTTAAGAAGTGGATTAACTCGCTTTTTATATCTTAAACTAATCTGCTATTTAATAACACTTCAATTAACGATCAGCTAAAGAGTTTTTGGACTTTTTCTTATTCATCCGGAAAACTGTCTAATTCGTGCGAACTTAGCTTCAGCATAATTTGTGTTTGCAGGACCACGTTTAAAGTTAGCATCCCACCTCTAAATGTGTCTGACGTAGTAGATATATAATAACATTTATCAAAGAACTGCATTGCTTCAATATGGAATCCTGAATTAAAAAGCAATGCTGTATCAACACAGAAAATTCAGAGTGGGTTTAAAGTTCGCAACAATTATTTCATTTGAAAACCTGTGATTGTAAACTAATACCCCGATCGAGCTTAATGGTTAACACGTTCCATTATACATTTGTTTGTATACATAATTCTATCTATATGTCGGGACTTATTTAGTAATGTGTTCTATGTAAAGTTATAAATTCATGGCCATATGTATAAAGGTTTTTAAGTTCAAATATGCCTAAATTCTTAATCATACTTGAAATACGCGAGAATCGATCAAATATGTTTTCGGATTCTGTCAATCTTTTTGTAACTGTGTGTGTTATTAGCTATTTTCTGATTCCAAGCAGATACCACCTTTTCTATCTTATCGAAAAATGCATTAGTGTAGTTATAATATAATGACTGAACGAATTATCAGAAGATGGTATTCATGATAGACAAACTATGATAATTTAAGATGAGAAAGTTCAAGGGTATATATGCTAAGGCATTTCTGAATATTGTTAATATATTCAGCGGATTAAATACAGATTTCTCTGCGAGATAAGTCAGAATTGGTCGTGAAACTAATAGGCATGCTAAATTGTCAAACGTTACGAAATGTTTTCCACGTGATTCAAACTTAGGTTCCCAATGATTACGTATTGCCTCAAATGACACAAAAATAGATATCTAAGATAATATGCCTGCAGGACTAGGCATCAGCTACCAATATCATCCGGATATCACAGGTAGATATTAGCATTTTTTGGAAATACGAACATCCGTTTAATGCATGAATACTTACTATCAAATGAGAAATATTATGTGGCATTCATTTTCTGAAAAAAAATGTAATTTATGAACGTGATATTAAAATCTAACATACATTTCGACGGTTGACATAGAGAATGATGTTCCTACACTAACGATTAAATGCAGTTTATATTGTTAGTACTTTTTAATTGAGCCTTAAACATATCATTAATTTTAAACAAAAATAAACATCGCAGTCAGTTGATTGCTTCTCATAATTACCACTTACTTTTATGAATTTATTTAACATACAGTATGTGCAATCATATGACTCAATGCTGATTTTGAATTTACTCACTTCACTCTATATAGTGCCTCTTATTACATATATATGTTAACGGTAATATACCATTGTTTAACGGCAAATGCCTGATGACTTTGTGATCAATAATATGCACCTTTTTGAATATTTATTTTCGCATTTTTATATTGTTTTTAGACACACAATGTACATTCTGCACATCATTTCCGTTGTCTTTTACTGGATACGAATTATCATGCCACAATATATGACGTAACTCAATGCCCTTTTGAAATGTAAAAAAAATATGAACAATTTAATTTTCTTTTGCCATGTACTAGAAAAATAATGTTTTCATTTATTCAGATAAAAACTAATTTATATATATATGTATATATTAATTTAACCAATATACAACCAAAACTGCAACTGGGGAGCGAATGTGTCAACCATAGCAGTTTATAATCATTGCACGCAGAATGCAAGAAAAGAATGAAAGGATGCGCAAATAAACAATACATAACTTGGCAGTTTTCTGTTTCTAAGTTTATGAATGTATTGCTGCTTGTAAATAACTAAAAGTTAAAATCATGTTGAATTATTTTCAATTCAGCGTTGAATAACATACCTTGTTTATTGAAATATTTCGGGTAAATTCATAATTATTTAATTTACGAAAAAATAAAAATAATTAACTTTTCAAATAATATAATGCCATAAGATTTATCTGAAAATATTTTCTTTGTGGACCATTGACATTTAATTGGTGAATACAATCTCGCAACACGGTATATTAATGGGAGAGGGCAAGTATCTCAGGTTATTAGATTACGTTATTAGATTACTAGCAGTGTCTATTCTCTTAGGATCGTGTACTATTTCTTAGGGGTGTATGTTTTGTCAAACACTTCCGTTTATGCATTTTCTTCAACTTCCTGAGGATTAGGTGTAATTGTTTTTTTATCTATTATTCGTATTTATTATCCGAAACCTTTTAATTCCGTTAAATTTAGTTGTCCTTATACGTCTGATTTTGTTTTTCCTCCGTTCATACGTTGGTGAAACAGGTTGCCAGTGTTTCAAAAATCATGACGTGTATATTTATTTGCGTCGTCTTCTTTCTCTAGCTAATATATTGTGTTTTCGTTCTTTATTTCTGTTGTTGAGCCTTTCGTCTTCTTCCTAAACCATAATTTTTCTCTTCCAGCGTGTTGCGTACTTAATGTCCTTATTCAAAATTGTGCGTCATTTTGTATTTGTGAATCTGGGTTTCTAGTCAAGTTTCTCATCCGGTTGTGATGGTTTATTTTTTAATTGTGGTTAGTTTCTATGTAATGTCCCATAATTATTGATTTGGCCCTTGCATCAATTATCTTATTAATGTCTACAAAATTATATTTTAAGATATATGAGAGGAGTCAGTTTATGTCTTTGTTTCTGATTCTACTTCTTTCTGTTCGTCGTTCAGTTGGGTTGAGAGTTTTGTTTTATCTTCGTCTAATTGAGTTTATGTATTACACGTATGTTTCCTGTTCGCCAATGAGTTGTGTGATTTCGTAGTTATTAGTTTCTACGGTTTCCGTGCCTATGTTTTGCCTGTCGGTTTATACTGTGGTGTGCCCTTAATCGCTGTTAAATTTCTTACATTTCCTTTAATTTTCATAAGTTCCAACTCCGAAACCCATGCTTTCCTGAGGAAGTTCCTTACTTGATCTATCTGCGATCCTTTCTACCGGTTGATGCCTGCCTGTAGACATGTTATAATAGCCCATAAATGTTTCCTGCGTCTCAGGTAGCTTCTTTCGTTCAGTTTGATTTAGTTATCATTCCATCACCTGACGATATTTAGGATTATTATTAGAAGTATTAGTAGACCAATTATTAATAATATTATGCTTCATTTATTTTATTTTATTTTTGTAATGTTATTTCACATATATACAAATTATATAGTTCTCTACTACACAGAGAAAAATCTACTTACGTACTTTCGTCTTATATAAGTTTTGCTTTTTTATTTCGTAAATTATTGCTATATAAACATTTTAAATTCTACACGTAACTTTCATACTTCACCTTGTATTTTAGGGGCTGGTGTCCGATTAACAGAGATACAAGCCCACACCCACACTTACACGCGTATATATATATATATATATATATATATATATATATATGAATATGTATATATATATATAATGTACTCTTGTAGTAAGTTACAATTAAATTAAATTCAAGAAACAATGTTTCAAACTTGCATAGAAGAACTGAGTAAATCATCTAGAAAGTATTGAAAAGTTGATTATATGCATTATATGACTCAAATATACTGTTTATTTAGTCTCTCGTTCACTAGCTCTACCATGTTTGTACATGTCTATGTTACACGGTCTCTTAAGATATACACAATGCTAACTCAATATTAACATTTTACACGTTCTTCGGTCGTGACTATACAATACATTGTCAGTGTGAGAAGGTTGCGCCGGCAATCGTACTAAAAGGTACCAATATTGTAAACGGAAAGCACCGTTCAAAACATATACTGAGAAGATGGAATAAAATAAATCATATTATAGAATATTACATTGTGCGTCACTTACTTTCGATATAAGTCTCGTATTGAATTTGTCATAAACCAAGTGAACCTCGCATCTCATCTGTCAGCATAGAAAAAGATTTACGATTCAGCAATATATATAGAAATATGAAGTGTGTTAGTTTATGTATGTGTGGGTTCGAGTATGTCTGTGTACGTATGCACCCGGTTACAGCATGCATTCAAGTTTAACAGAAAAGCGTGAAATCTTGTATAAGTGATATTTAAACATCAGAGAATTCGATGAAGAGATTAAATTAATATTGCCTTTTCTGATCAATCGTATGGCAGTAAGTAGAGAATCGACATTGAATGTTATGACACTTCTGATTTTACTGAAACGCAAACAATTGTTTTATGATACACGTGTACTACAATTATCAAATCGTAATAAATAGTCGCATATTTTATTATAATTTTAGTCAACCGCAACTATATACAGGGTGGGCAAAAATAAGGGTCCTATTTTTAAAAATTCATAACTTTTTTATTTATTGATATTTTTCTTTGATTTTTTTTTAGAATAAGTAAAGGACCCCTTCCGAAGCAAGCATGAGCTGTATTAGCCCTAAGGAACGTACCCTCATTTAGAAAACATTATTTTTGCTTAAAAAACTCAAAACCGTGTAAAAAACAATACTTTAGTTTTTGTAAGTTTTAAGAAGTGTTTTTCGGCTAAAATTTGTTTTGTTTATTTCAAAAAATCTCGGAAGGGTCAGTCTACACACACATAAAGTTTGGTGAGTTTAACTTTTATTTTGTGGAAGTTATTCAAATTCAAGTTATTGAAATTTAAAGATAGGACCCTTATTTTGGCCCACCCTGTATATATATATATATACACACACATATAAAAAACGAAAGAAGAAGAAAAAGCGCATATATGCTATAGAATTTAAAGAACAAGTATTACTTATAGGTGTGGATTATTTGTAGATGACTACAGTCACAGCTTTTGAAACTGAACGGAAATCCAAACATGTTCGAGTTGGGGGAAATATCCAGTCAACAGCGTTCTAAAACAAATTAACATCTTACTGCATGGTTGCTGTGAAACTTTTATTAGCTTTATACGTTAAGTAAATATACGTTAGTTTAAATTAATCTTGTAATTAATTAATATAAAAGGCGTGGAGTTACTTTTGACTGAGACGTATAGATTACTTTTGTGCTACGCATTGGAAACTGGCGATTTGATGTGTAAATTTATATTACATTTAATGGAACGTCACATTGCTGGCACTTAGTGGCCGCCAAATTCTCCATCTGTAATGTATGGGATACCTTAGTTCATATTATCAAAATAACTCTAGAGTGAAACGTAAAATGCGAGTGTTTGTGCATTGTTAGTTTCGTACATTTTAAGAACGAGATAAATGTAAAGTGTAGTTAGTTCAATAGCGTGAAAGAGTATTATTGATTTGCTTTCTGATTGAATAAAAGGATCTGAAATATGTGTCCATCAACAATGGTTCGGCTCTTATGATTGGCAGATCGACCAGTCACAAGGAAAATGTGCATCTAAGTAAAGAACTACAGCAGATAGGTAAGATAAATTCAGCCGTTACAATTCAGCTGAAGATATGAGAAAATGATAATAGTTAAAAATCACTGCACTACTGGGTGCACGTTCTGTGAAGTAGCTGGTGTACCCTGGTGTCCGAGGAATCAAGTTCACAAACGCGAACTCTCTAAATCTTTAACGAATTTAAACATGTTATACAAACAAACAGATCGGCAGCTGATTCAGAGAGAAAATCTATAGAAATAAATCAGAATAATTTTTTATTCAACGAGCCATAATGCATGGAACCTTTTTGCCAGTAAAGGGGAACGTCTTGATTGCATAGCTATCAGGTAACCTGTATTTAAAAGCACATATATAGTATATGGTGAATCTTATTTTTGACGTCATTTCGTTAAACACTATATTCTGTTTCTAAATACCATACACGCATGATACTCAGACTGATTGGGAGTTACAACGGTACGATTTCGCCACAGTAATCCATTATTGTAGAATTATATCATATCCAACTTCAATTTCATGACGCATTAAAAAAAAACAACACTCTTTTGCAAGTAATCGTTCATAATACATCCTTGTAAATTTATATCCTGTCCCGGGGTTTTACATGCTGCAAATAATGCTTGATAAGCTTTCAAATAGATCCACTTTCTTAGCTAATTATACTTATCTCTAAATACAATTTAAAAATATTTATCTGACTTCTTGAAGCAATGTGGATATTAACAGCGATAAAGATGCCATTTACACAGGACACACGGTTAGAAAATATTAAAATTAAATATTCCTGGAAATTAATATAAAGTAATTATACAATTCGGTGAACGGTAATTGCTTAAACAGCTCGTTTCCAGCGATAACCTGATTACTATATTAAAACTAATTAATAGTATGTTTTCTTATGAATGTATTATTTATTCTTCTGTTTATTAGAATTCGAAATCTTTTCATCAATAATAAACTATAATAAAATTAAATATTATTAACATAATTCAGATAGATATTCATTCAATTATTTATAATTATTTTCTTTTAAAATTCTTATTTAAATCAATACTAATAAACATTATAGCTGACAATTATCGAGCTGTTTCACTCTGAAAAGCAAACATTACAACTTACAAACATGGTACGACTGTTAATACCACACACAATAAAAAAAGATTGGATATTATATTAAACATACTTGCGTAGGGTTTGTTGAAAAAGTTTAACAAACATTGGGGATGTCAGAATTTCTTTTTTATTTCTTTTGAATAAAACTCAATTAAATAAAACTATCTACTGCATTTATAGCCTTAAGCCAAAGATCCCTGTTATAAAATTCAGAATAATCAGTTACTTACTTCAAGTACATAGACATGCATACCACATTAACATATCTATACAAATATATATTGTTATTTTATATAATATTTACTTAGTAGCTTACATGTGCACTCCTCGAAAAGTAAAATTGCAATTCCAAATCACACACACCCATACACACACACAGACACACACACACACACACACATATATATATATATATATATATATATATATATATATATATATATATATATATATAAACACAGGCACACTCATACAGAGATACCCATGTCAATAAAAAAGGTAGATAAAAAAATAGAAAACGTGCATTCGTTTTCCAATGTATAGTATATGAAGCATATGCATAGAAATACCTGAATAACATGATCACAAGATTATACGCACTAGTATACATTTATAGACATATACATATACACGTGCATACGTAGACATTAATGCGTACAGATGCATATATATGTATATATATATATATATATATATATATATATATATATATATATATATATATATATATATATATATATATAATCATCAGCATACAGACTGTTTTGCTTCACAACAGCTCGTCGGTGCTGCTAGACCATCTAGTGCTTCACGCCGGGATTAAAACTAAACTGTCGAGCGGACAGTCGTCGCCTCAACCCTTGCGCTATCATACAACACTGACTTCATATAAGTGATATCTAAATGTAAGCATTGTCAAGTGCCAGGAGCGCGAATTAGTTTCACCTAATAAGTTATACCTTAAAGCTAATGGCAGTTTGCGATATCCTTACAAATCAGCTCTTCCCAATAAAGGGATATATATATACTCATCTACATACATACTGTTTCGCTTTATCACAACTCTTTAATGTGGCTAGACTAATTAGTTCCTCAAGCCGGAATTCAAATTAAACCGTCGAGCTGACAGTTGGTGTCTATCTCTCTCTCTCTCTCTCTCTCTCTCTCTCTCTCTATATATATATATATATATATATATATATATATATATATATATTCCTCTCTCTATCTCTCTCTATCTCTCTCTCTATCTCTCTACTTCCATCTCTTTTTCTCTATCTCTCTGTCTCTCTCTATATATATATGCATATATATATATATATATATATATATATATATATATATATATATATATATATATATATGAAAAAGGAAAGCGTAAACCTTATTTAAAAAGTTATTTATGTATTCATTAACGTTCTGTCCTTATTAAAAGAACTTCCTCAGGAAGAAGAAAACAATGTGGAAAAATCATGCGGAATATTTAGTTTGATTTGTCAAAAAGTGCCTATACTCAGGCCTGACTGTAGACGTGAACAAGCAAAAAATGAATAGTATGATTTTGGTCATGGCGTTATCTCCAGTTGTATGTCTCATTCAAAGGACGCAACCATGAAATGGGATGATGACTTCGACTTGTTAGATTCACATGTTTATGTGTACCTAGGAAGTTTGTCGGGGTGAACATTTCTTTCAGCTAAGCTTGGCTGATAGTAGGTTTGAGGCGGGGAGGGGACTGCAGTTTTACTCTACTGTTAATTCGTATATGTAAAGGGGAAATAATAAAAGAAAGAAGAGAGAAACACAAATATAAGAATGTAAAAGCGTTGACATTTTTACTATATTTGAAACGCAAATTATGATTGAATATAAGATAAAAAGTGTTGTCATAAGATGAGAGGGTTTATCATACCTATTATTTTAAAGATACAAAGTAGGTGTATTAATGTATTCCTATTAATTGTATATTTTTATTGCGTCTCATTAATAATTTAATAGATGTCTTGCAAAATATGGAAATATATATAGAAGTGGGTTGAAAATAATATAACTCTTGTCTATATTTAAGTATGAATGTGTTTATTTATATCTGTTTAGTTCATTATTTGTTTATCAGTAATTATTTAAAAGTATTCACGATTATACAAGTGTGTGTTTATGTAATATGTTAATATAATAAAAACGTGAGGATATAATATTCATAGTTTCTTCAATTATTTGTGAATGTGTGTATTTCTTCCCATTTACTTAATTATTAGTCTATTATTTAATAATCAAATACCATTAATATAATTATGAGCATATTTTTTATATAAATGTAAACGCGTTGATATTTTATCACTATTTTTTTTATTTTTATCACAAGTTTTGGCGTAAAAAAACGGGGTATCATATTTATTACTTTTGATATTCAAGCGAGTGTATTAATTTACTCCTATTTAGTTAATAATTCTATTTGTGTCTCATTCATTAATTAATGCATTTCTTGCAAATACATGCGAAAGAGTATATGCAGGTGTTGGATGTGGATTGTTTACGGTAGCGTCTTGCAGAGTTTATTGTTTGTCTTATGATTTGTGATGTGGTTTGTATGAAGGGGATTCCTAGTTTAGTAAGAGTGTTGAAAATTATTGTTACTGGAATGAGTGGGTAAATGTTAGTGCTTAATTATGAGAGAAGTATTTGTTTTTTTAGGTGTATGTGTCTTGTTTTTCAGGAAAATCTGAAAGGCTTTTTTCTTAGCGTTAGTTACGAAATATAAGGGGTTATTGTAGTGTTTTAAAAATGTGTGATGTATTTAATATCGGGGGCTGCCTATTCTGAGAGCACGTAGTAAACAGCTCATTATCATACCTGTTTGTATCTTCTTGTGGTGTGAATGTGTTTACTACCATATGCAAGAACATTTTATTAGCTTTCATTTGGTACCACTTTCAATGCTATAGCATCAACCTCTGGAAAGCTACAATGAAAATAAGGACATAATATCCCAAATTTTGCAGCGTTTTTGAAAAACGTCAACAATAAAATTACATGGCTCTTGAGGCAGGCATAGCCAAGGTCCAAGATCACGATAACTGGTATACTTAGCTAATTTAGACCTTGGAGAATGGGAATAATAGCAGTTTCTATATGTATGAAGAAAAAGGTCAATTTTGAAGAGGTCTAATATATATATACGAGACAAATAGCCGTTCCAATACAGGTACATTTATTTACCCTAATATGAAGATTTCGCAACAAAGATTTCATTTGAATAATTGTAATTGTAAACTAAAAACCAATTGATCGTAATTGTTTACACGTGCCATTTGAAGGTTCGTGCTTGATGAAATGATATGGATTTTTATATTATTAATGACGCTACACAACTGCCGATCAACATACTTATATAGTGATGTGTTTTTGTAAATTTTATAAATTCTTGACCGTTTTTCGTAAGGTTATTATGTCCCCAGGTTTCTAAGTTCTTAATGATATTTGAGGTTTCGAAAATCGATAAAATATTTATTGTTTTGATTAATTCATAAAGGTATTTGTTTTATTAGCTCCGTATGCGTTCAAAGTAGAGTACATTTATTCCATATAATCATTTATAGAATTTCAAAGCGAAATGCGTGCCAGTGTCGTGATAACATAATGAGTTAATAAATGGTCAGAAGATGGTGTTCACCATTCAGAAACTATGATGAATAAATAATGCATAAGGGGGTGAATTCTAAAACATCGGTTACTGTTGTTAATATATTCAGCGGAGTAAACACGTATTTCACTGCGAGATATTCCCCATTTCTTCGGATATTAAATCGGCTTTCTTAATTATCAAATTTAAAGGAAATATGTCCACGTTATATCCATTAAGTTTTCCGTTAATAACGCATGTCCTCAAATGACACAAAACATTAAATATCTAAGATAATATGCCTGCACAATTTGGCATCAGCCCCCAATATTATTCGGACGTTACAGGAAGATATAAGCATCACTTTTTAAATATGATCATACATAAATACTTAATTCTAAAAGCAAACTATTAATATGATGTTTTTATTCAGTACAAAATCGCAGTCAGCGTTATTTTGATCAGTATAAGTAATTACATTTTTAAATTATAAAGTATAGTATTGTAAGGCGTGTTAGAGTAATTGGACGAGTTTGATTATACATAGAAAAAGATATAATTAAACTTCGATATCATTTGGTCTTCAACGGTTATGATCTTGCATGTAATAACTTACCTGATGATAGATACTGATTATCTTACTTCGGTGCCGGTTATTTGTTGTGCAAGAAATTGCGAAAACATGGGATTACCTGGCAAACGGTCTCGGTGCGCGCTTTGCAGGGTTGGATAGCACAAAAAATGGCAAGATGGCGTCGGTGGCTTAATATTACCAGGTGACCACGTGAAATCTCGTGTTCTCTCGCGCACACGAGAGTCCGGTTTGAAATAAAAGCGGGTCGCTGGAGGCAAGAGGCGCAGAGGGAAAAACGTAGTCAACGGAAGACGACGGCGACGCTTTTAAAGAAGAAGAAGAAGACGAAGAAGAAGAAGAAGACGTGGAAGAAGAAGACGTTGGAGAAGAAAGCGGTGTGCACTAATCCAGAGTCCCTTGCGAGTGTTGTTCCGGTGTCTACTAAAAAGAGTTTCTTGGGCGTTTTCGCCCGTCGTTGAGATTTTTCTGCCACATTTGTAGGACACCAAATTCAAGCGAGCGGGTGAATGCTTAACAGAAGATTTTATAAACATATTAATGGGGTACGTTAATTGCCTCTGGGGATGTTCAGCAATTATTACGTGTTTATTTTCATACAGTGTGGGTTATACTATGGCTCGATGCTGGTTTTATTTTTTCAAGAGATGGCATAATAATACACCTAAGGCAATGCCAATATGTGCCATATTCCTTCGTTATGTCAGTAAAAGTCTACTTATAGAGATGGTTGTGTTTTCTATAGGGTTACGTTATTTCTTAACATTAGTTTCATGCACTTTTATTTTTAAACCTAGATTTAATAACTATTACAATCAAATAAGAGGGTATGTATGAAACACACGTATCTATTTTATTATTAGAATTAATTTCATAATTGAAACTGTTTTGTTTTTTGTTTTTTTTAATTTACATTAATGTAATGCATTTCATATATCCGCATCGGAGTTGAAAAACAGGAAAAAGAGGTTATTTGGTAGACGTGAGAATAAACGAGATGCACTACTGGCACCTGTACTATAGCTTTATTTAGGTCGGATTTTGTTTGGATTGTACTTTGACAAGGTTTATTTTTCAGTGTTAATGATTACGTGAGATAACTACTACCACCAACAGGGCAGGTGAAATCTTCACGAATACATACTAGGACGAAAATAGTTATACAAATACTGATTATAAAAAGGTATGATGAGTATGGTTTCATACAGAAATACTTTACAAGAAGTTCCAGATAAAATTAAAGAGTGCATACATATAAACTATTTAAAATGTCACCACGCGAAATGAACACATCTTAAATTCTTCCTTACTTGTTGTAACCCATATTAATTTTATCGTCCAAAGCAATATATATATATATATATATATATATATATATATATATATATATATATATATATATATATATATATATCCAACAAAAGATATAAGAGGCAATTAATATATTTTAATTAGTAAGATATCACGATAGAGCATAAACAACATAATATAAAATGAAATAATAAAATAAGGTGCGAATAAAATGTTATTATAATTCAAAATTCAGGCAAAGAAACTCAAAGTCCTTAACTCATGAGTTTTCAAAGATAATTCTTCTCCTCAGAGAACCATTACCGCAGTGACGTTACTGCAGGTGATAACATTACACTTTGTAAATATATAAAATTATGCACAAAAATACATAAAAGTATGAGTTGAATTGATTTAATAAATCTGTCGGTGTGTGAGAACCTATTCTTCTCTGTTAACTTCGACATATAACATCCGGTCTGATAACGTCGTTTGAACAAGAAAGCGTATGAGACTTTAGTATTACCTTCTGATCGACAAGAAGAGGTTCTGTTTACTTGGCTCGTGGGAGAGTGATTACTTTCAAATGTAACGTTATTAATTTTGATCGGACCCGGAAAGAGGAATGGCCGAATATATCGACTCAGTTTTATTTAATTTTATTTTAATCGGATTTAGCGGATTTTACATTTAACCAGCGAATTTTGATTTGTGCTGTTCTGATCAAATCATTTGAACCCTGAATTTTGAACTTCATGATTTCAACTAAAGTGAATTTATTGAACTTTTTATTTGATTTTGTTCATTTATCATTGAATTAATTAACATAAACATTGGAGGTATTTTTCACTGTAATTTACTGCATTGATTGCGGACGCATTTCCCGACTGGATAATTCTTTCGGTTTTTCAGTTCTTTCAATTTTTTCGCTTTTGGACTATCACTCAATGCCTGGATCTATATTCAGTCAACCTCTTGAACATCTTTCATTGACTATGTTTTAATTTGTATGACGTGGATGGTTTTATAACTTCATATTATGCTATATATATATATATATATATATATATATATATATGATTCTTCTTCTGGACTTAAGAAATTCGTCTATTACGATGTGTGTTACGGAACAGCGAACGCTGAACTCAAACTCACTAAACGATGAAAGAGCAATCAGTTAGGCAATTAGTGATTTATTTAAACGTGGAAATGTACAGTTTGAAAATTAACATTGTTTTCTATTTCATTCCACACATTGTTTGTATTTAAAAAAAATTGTATATTGAATCATTACGATGATCAACTCGTTGGGACAAAATTAGAAAGATGTCTGCATGTCTCCTTCGCTAGTATTCAGTAAAGATACCCATACTGAACGATTTCTTTTTTGAGAGTGAATCTTCGACTAACCCTCGAACGCTATATTTCTTTCTTTATTAACTAATTTCGTCTCACTTAAAGCGACTTTTATTCTCGAGAAATATCATCTCCTGTGGGTTGGTTGACGTCTTGAGCTCTGCGCGATACACTTCATGCGTTTATTTGTTTCTTTCTTACTGTACCCGCAATTTACCCCTAATTTATGCTAGATAGTTTCCCCACGTAAATCTATTTCATTAGTATTTTATTATGAGTTCTATTACATATATATATATGTATATATATATATATATATATATATATATATATATATATATATATATATATATATATATATATATATATATATATATATATATTATCGTCTATCTAAGCTTGTGTGAGGCGTGTATACATTTATGTATTCTATGAATCGGAATATGTCTAGTTTCTGTGTATAGAATAATATGCACATATTTTTAAAATATTTTATACCGCATTTTTATATTTTTTGATGGGAACAATGTAAATTCAGCGCCATAATTCTGGCGTTTTCTAGTGACATCGAATGTATCATGACACACTATATGACGTCAATGTGTCATTACGTTTTTTAAAATGTAAACAAAATGTTAAGACATTAAAACTTATTTCCTCAAAAAATAAAACTATTGAATTTTTAAATTTAAACAATATATGAAATAAACTGCTACTGGGAATCGAATGTACAAAAACGTTATTTTATCATTATGAAGAATGCACGAAAAGAAAGAAAAGATGTACAAATAAACAACGCTTCCATTTTCTGTTCTCCCGTTTTATGAAATTAGTTTTGCTTGTGCATTAACAAAAGTATAAATCAGGTTGAATTATTTTCTTGTTACCTTCGAATAAAATACTTTTTTCATGGAATTCATCCAGGTAAATGCATTCTATGCGCAAAAATATAAAATAAGTAACTTTTCGAATGTTATTCTGCGATATAATTTATCTGAAAATATTTGACTTATTCACCGTTAAAGTTGAATTGCTCAAGACTATCAGGCAACACGGTATATTCTTTTTTTTGAATGTAGGGTTATTAGATGTTAGTTGATGTATAGCAGTGGCATTGGGCTCGTGTAAGGTCATTTTTATATGTTTGAGCTATTTGTATTTAAATTTACCTGTAAGTTTTTGGTGTGTTTAGCTGTGTGCATTCGTTTCTAGATTTGAGGATTCCACTTTATGTTCCGGCATGTTTCATAATTTCCATTTGATGTTGCCAAATGTTTCAATGCTTTATCTATTGATATTATAAACATTATCTTAATGTTTTGCATTATTTTCGCTTGTCTGACAGTTTCAATATATTGGTCCGCCGATTTATAAAATCGGGGCCTTATATTTTGAGGCATGTCCGTCCGTCCGTCCGTCCGTCCGTCCGTCCGTCCGGATTTTTCTCCGTAACCATCCATTGAATTTCTCTGAAATTTTGCATGAAGTTGTAACTTTGATCAGAGTAAAAAGTGACATTCTCCGATTTTTGAAAAAAAATCTGATTAGCCCCCTCAGGGGTAAAAAAAACCCGAAATGGAAAAAAATGACATTTTTTTGCCCCATAACTTTTCTTCCATCCATTTAATTTCTCTGAAACTTGGTCAAAATGTGGAGGCAATTGTTCCTAATAGAAAATAAGTATCGCTGACCTTGGAAAAAATCTGGTTCACGCCTGCAGGGAGTCAAAAAAACTCAAAATGGCAAAAAATGACCCTTTCTCCCATAACGTTTGATCCATCCATTCAATTTTTCTGAAACTTGGCCAAAATGTAAAGGCAATTGGTCTGGATATAAAATGAGCATCCTTGACATCAGAAGAACTCTGGTTCGCGCCCTCATGGATCAAGGGGGGTCAAAAATGCCCCAAATTGCCCAGATTTATAGCATTTTACACTCACAACATCGAGTCACATACAGATGGGTTTAAGTCGTTTATATACATGCAAGGCTCTATGTGCTCCTCTGTTTTGGTGTATTTATACTCAGCATATCTCTTTCTTAGTATGATTTTTACTGTCAATATGCTTATTATAAAAACAAGTTGTTATAGGGTTACATTTAAAACATCCATTCTTTATTCGTATCTCTGTCAAATGTTGTCTTCCAACTGTCCGTTCCAGTCACAATATTTCAAATAATTTGTCCATAAATGTAACAATAGACTCAGGTATGTTGTACACACTAAATAATTAAATTGTCCATGATTGACGGATCTGTTATCGTTTTCTTTGGAGTCGCTTTATACTTTGACTAATTTTATTTTGCCTTTTAGTTTTTTGAGTCGGTATTTTTTTTCATTTTTTTGCTTTCTGGCCTTCTTTATATTCACTGGAAAGAAGTCAAGGATCGTTAAGGGAGTAATAGAGGTGCTCGTTGCACTTGTTACTGTAAATGTTTCCTAAACTCTGATATATCGTTTGTGTTTGTATATTTTAAAGTTATTATTTCATGCAATGTTGTCACGTTTCTAAACCATATGTTTTGTTGTGGCCTGACGCCTTCCATCGTTCCATCTTTTCTACAGTTGTCTTCAGTCATCAATTTCGGTTTCTGTCTTTCCTCAATCTCTTGAAGGTCTTCTTTGATGTTTTTCATTTCTTTGTCTTTTCTATTCACAGGAAGTAGTTTTTTTTCTTTCCGGTGTATTTGTTGTCATTGTTTTTATTTCGTTCTTCTCAATGTATGTGTTGGTTTGTTCCGTAAATTACTGCTATATAAAATATGTGTATTATTCTCATAATTTTCATACCTCACCTTTATTTTTAAACCGGCAGCTCTCTTAACATACAAGAAACAAACAAAGAAACACACACATGCCCACAAAGACACACACACACACACACACATATATATATATATATATATATATATATATATATATATATATAATATTTATGAATTAATAGTAATTATTTATTACCTACATACATCGATGTTTCACGCTTACATAATCTTCAGTGTAGGAAGCTAATTCCCGACGGTCGACGGGCGTGAACTCCGACTACAAATCGCCACTGATTCGCAAGTTAGGAGAGTCACCGTTTGCCCACCAGAAATCAGCTTAGAATTTAGGAGGAATTTAACTTTGTAAATACCAAGTCGCCGAGTCCTCACAGCAAGCAGCGAAGAGTGATCTAACAACAGCAGATCGTATCGGATCTCGCAATGAAGCTAATAGTATTGCTTGTTACTAACTTCACTCAGAGTGCCCACCCTTAGTAAAGGGGGCTATACATATATATATATATATATATATATATATATATATATATATATATATATATATACTCTTGTTTTAAATGTCAAGTAAATAACAAAATGGGGTATGTTAAAACTGGCTTAGAAGAACTGTGTAAATTATTTCGAAATTATTGAATGATTGATTATATAAGTTACGTTCCTAAAATGTTATATTGCTTCAACGTCTTATTAACCAATGTTTTCATTTTTCAAATACGCCAATGTCGTTCTGTCCATTTAGATATGTGTAAAGCGAACGAAATATTACGTTCTTCAGTCGAGGCAGTAAACAAAATTCCTGCGTGATAAGTTCTACTGGCAATTTAACATGAAAGAAATCTCTCTTGCAAACGGAAAGCTACATTGAAAGCATAGGCTAAGAAGAAGATGAAATGAAAGAAACTATCATATAGAATATTTCAATGTACGACACTTATCTTCGACAGAGGTGTCGTATTGAATATCTCATAAACCATGTGAACCTCGAATATAAACTGTTTATATCGAAACTAGTTTTGACGATTCAGCACTATTATATAGAAATATGAGATGTGTTATTTTCTGAGGGTAGTGCATGTATGTGTATTTAAGTATGAAATTTAGTGTAAGTGATTCGTAAACATCAGAGAATTCGATAAAGAGATTAAATTAAGATTGCATTTTCTAATAACTCGTATGACAGTAAGTAGTGAACTATGGTACATATGTATTACGATTATCAAACCGTGAGCAAAATCTAATCATTTTATTATAATTCAACAGCAATCAATGATTACAGTGTATGCCTTCATTTGTAATATTCTCCTGATATACGAATATTGTCGACAATAACAGTAACATTTTGTTTAAATTGAACAGATGGGACACTAATATGGGAAAATACTGTTCTAATCAAAATCTCTACTTTTCTAATAAAAAGGTTTTATACTAACATATATTTGTTTGCAAATAACTACTCAACGTTAAATAGAACAAAAACAAATCAATTAGATAAGACAGTAGAATAAATATCCAGTGAACATGACTATCGATGTAAAATAAAAGAAAAAACATCATTATATGCATAAAAAGAGAAAGAAAAAGACAATGACGAATAAATTCAACATCTATATGGAAGTGTAAGTTGGAAGTACATCATAATAAATATGTGATGTAATCAATCACAATATTACGTCTCTTGAGATCACACCATATTTTATCTAGAGCCTAGAATGCTTTTTATGTGCCATTGTACATTCATGCCATACGACCCAGAACACATTAGATGAATCTGATCCTGTTTCTATTTCGCCACTCGAATCCGCATCGTTTGTTAATGATTATGGCAATTTAAATGTCGAGTGAGCTGTTCGACCAATATGAAGAAGAGTACTTCCGAATGCATCAACTTATCTAAGACAACCTTGTTGGTTTTCTCGAGTAATAACTACAGTATGAAACACATGAATCTGCTTATTATTTAGTTGTGCGATACCATCCCGAAACATTCATGCTTGTTCTTGTGGTTGGTAACTAATTTGACGCGGCCATGCAGTAATGACCGAATATGCATGATATCGAACAGTTGTGTTAGTGTTTTACCATTTATAAGTCAGATCTACAATATGCACCAGAGCCATATTCAAGCTGTCGTCTTTAAATGTTATATACATCTCAGCTACATGTATTTTTTCCAACGCATAAGAAAAAGTTCCGCTGTCTATTTATATTTATTTACACGTTGTAATTAATTTTATAGCATGCCTCCTATAGATATTGTAATAAAAAAAAAACAATTTTCAGTGCGTTATTTTATTGTAAAAACAACAATGGTCCGCCTCCCCAAAGTATGAAAAAAATAACGTATTTAATAAAGAAAAGTCTCGAAGAACTTTTTTTTATTTTACGTGAGAAGAAATACTGCTAGATACAAGCTATGTTTATCTTGTTTGGAGAGATTTGCCCGCTAAATAGCCTAATAAGTTCTTAGTGATTTGATAACTTATCAAGAAAAAGGATCTGACACCTGATTATTTGGCGAAACAACTGACAAATCAACCATTCAGAACGTATCACATTAAACTGACTACAGAGAGAGGAGATGTGAGATAAATATTGATGTTTCAATTTAGCCGAAAGTGTAAAGAAAACGACACTTGTTCAAAATCACGGTACAGTGGCTACAGGTATTATCACGTTAGTTACACTAAATAAATCTCCGAGGAATCAACCTAAAAAAACAACGCTCAAACACTCTGAATTATTCCAACTTTTAGAGAAAAACTCCATGTGAATAAATATGAGTAAACACATTTTCGAACGAAGCATAATATATGGAATGTGTTGGCCACTGTAGGAAAAGTCTCAATAGACGATCTATCAGGAACACTGCATTGAAAAGCACGAGATAGCTTAGAAAGGTTAATCGGTTGATATTCATGGGATATTTCTGTTTCGCGACATTTCGTTAAATACATGATTCGTTTGTAAAAAGTTAACACAAGCATAAAACTCGACTGTTTGGAAAATTACAGCGGTACGATGTTTCCACATAAATCTATTGTCTTGAAAAAACAATAATATCAAACTACAATCCTATTAGGCATTAATGAAAACAAAAGAAATGTTTTCAATTAATTCTTCGTAATTAAACCATTCTAAATATATATATTGTCCAACTTGTGTATATATATATATATATATATATATATATATATATATATATATATATATATATATATATACGTGTGCGTGTGTGTGTAAATTCATCGGACTTCTTTTCAACGGAAATTTACCACCCGGACAATCTGCATATCTTTTTTACGGAACTTTTCTTTTCATTCACTGCGTTTTTTTAACAAAAATTCTTTTAAAAATAATTTTCATATTTTTCAAATATTTGAACTTTGTTTTTTTCGAAAGCCAACTTATCCATCTCTATTTCTCCTCTGATGATAAGATCTCGATCTTTGAAAAGCCTTGGTTTAAGGAAAGAATAATAAACACTAGTTTATTACTGAATACACCTTGCATTGAACAATTGAAATTTGAAATAAATTTGGACAATCGTCGCATATTTATCACTCTTTTTTCTTCTATCTCTACATATATATACATATATATATATATATATATATATATATATATATATATATATATATATAGACACATCGGTGGACGCTCACATACCTTTATAGACATGTACATAGATGCAGACATCTACATGTTGAACGTAATCACAGACATGTGTGACTTTGTAAAGTCACACAGGAGGCTGATAAAACAGACAAGAGAAAATATAGATATATGTAATTTTATATAATATTTATATATCAGCGTACAGGCGCACACCTCAAAGAGAAGATTTGCGCTGCGAATCACCTAAATATACCACGTATATAAACTCTTGCATATATCATACGTAAGAAAACTATCAATAAAAGCCCAGAGGCACAGAAAAGCTCATAGATAAATACGAAAATTAAATGCGTTTTTCAATATATACGTATATAAATCATATGCATAGAAGTACTACAATAATATGCACACGAAAATATACACACAACTATACATCTATAGACATATAAATACGCAGAAAGACATATGTGTACGTATAAATAGATTAATATAAATATATATATATACACACATATATACACATATATATATATATATATATATATATATATATATATATATATATATACGATGACTAGTAAAAGTTATTCGGCCTTAAGCCAGAAAACATATTTCAAATACGTGACGGGTGTGTGACCCTAATTCCCTTCATGAGAATAGCAAAACGACATGTTTTTCATTTTAGTGTATTAAGTTTACAAGGTCGGTATGTCTAATGTGTGAATTATTTGACTATACACACTGTGGGTGGCACCCAATTCTTGTTGTCATTTTCGTCTCAATCGATTCACACAAACCTATGAAACTTTATTTCAATTAAGTATTAATCATATTTAGGGAAGAGTAACAATACGGTGTAAATAATCGGATAGATAGCTATGATATAAGCGATTATTAAATTGGAGGGAGACATATATGGAAAGAGAAGACGATCGTATAACGACATTGTCAGCCATGTTATGGTTGTCTGAATTTTGTTTTGGTTCTATTATACAACAGGGGCTCATTAATGTGAGTTCTTTTTTATGATAGTGACACAACATAAATGAACATGATGTTGATTTTTTTATACGAAAGGGGCACATAAATATGATATATTTTTTATGATAGTGACGCTACAAGAATGAACATGAGTGGTATTCATTGATACGACCGGGACCCCTTAATATGACCTATTTTTACTAAAAATGACGCTATGTGAATAAAAATGAGTGTTGTCCTTTGATACGACAGGCGCGCATTAATATGAGTATTTTTTCTCATGAAAGTGAGGCTACATGCATTAACATGATGTTGTTTTTTGGATACGACAGGGGCGCCGTGACATGAGTTAATTTTTTTTATGATACTGACACAAAAAGAATTAACATTATTTTGTGTTTTTAATAGGGCAGAGGCGTCTTAATATGAGTTATTTTCTCATGAAAGTGACGCTACATGAATAAACATGAGTTTGGATCTTTGATACGATAGGGTCGCTTTTATATAAGTTCTTTTTATGATAGTGCCGACACATGAATTAACAGTGTTTGTTCATTTGTACGACAGCGGCGCATTATTATGATTTTTTTAATGATAGTGAAACAGCATAAATGAACACGATGTTTTTTCTTTGATACAACAGGGGCGCATTAATACGAAATATTTTTTTAATGATAGGGGCACAACATGAATGAACATTATTCTAGTTCTTTGATACGAAAGGGGCGCATTAATTTGAGTTATTTTTATAATAGTGACGCTACATACATGAAAACGCTTATGGTTTTTAATACGACATGGACCGCTTAATATAGGTAATCTTTATGATAGTGATGCTACACAAATTAACTTACTGTTTTGTCTTTGATACGGCAGGGGTGCATTAATATGAGTTCTTAAGTATGCGCACGGGTGTAGACATACCTACGTATAGAGTATGCACCAGCGCTGCAGGTTGGATATAGGTACTATCTCGAATGCATACCGGAGTTGATATAGTTACGTATATAGTATGTTCACTGTAGTGGTGATAGGTACATATATAGTATGCGCACCGGGTTTAGGATATGGACTATATAGTATGCACCCCAGGGTCGATAATGGCATTTATAATATGATCACCTGGTTTGGGATTGGTACGTATATAGTATGCGTACCGGGCTAAGATACGGAAGCATATGGTATGCGCATAGGGGCAGAGATAATGACGTATACAGTATGTGCAAAATGGCGGAAAGATAAACATATATGCGAACCGGGGAAACGATAGGTACGTATATAGTATGCTCACTGGGTTGAGGATAAGTACGTATATAGTGTTTGTACAAAAGTGGGCATGCGTCCGTATATAGTATGCACTCCGGGGCCGTTATAAGTGCGTATATAGTATTGCACCGTAGCAGAGATACGTATGTATACATGATGCAAACTGGAGCGGAGATATGTACGTATATAGTATGCACACCGAAACGGGAATAGGTACGTATATAATATGCGCACTGGGCTAATATATATATATACGTATATAGTATGCACATTATGACGGGGTAGGTACTATACAGTATGCGCACTAGGGCGCAGATAGGTACGTATATAGTATACGTACCGGGGCGAGGATAGGTGCATATATATTATGCGCAGCAGGTTGGAGATAAGTATCTATTTTGTATGCGCACCGCGGCGGAGCTAGATTGTATATAGTATGCGAACCGGAGCGGAGATAGGTATGTATACATTATGCGCACCAGGTCGGGAATAGGTATGTATATTGTATGCGCACTGGGGCAGAGATAAATACGTATATTATACAAAAAACCAAGGCGAAGATAGGCACGTATATGGTATGCCCACCTGGGTGGACATAGGTACGTATATAGTATGCGCACTGAGTATGCGATTAGTACGTATATAGAACACGTACCGGTACAGAGATATAGGCATGTATCGTATGAACACCGGGACAGAGATATATACGTATATATTATGCGCACTAGAGGCAAAGATAGGTGCGTATATATTTTGGGCACCAGGGAGGAGATAGGTATGTATATAGTATGTGCAGCGGGGTTTCGATAGGTATGTATATAGTATTCACATAGGGGAATGGACAGGTACATATATAGTATGCGCAACTGAGGCGGGGATAGGTACGCATATATTAAACGCATTGGGCAGAAATAGGTACGTATATAGTATGCACACCGGGGCAGAGCTATTTACATATAGAGTATAGGCTCCAGAGCAGAGATAGGTAAGTATGTAGTATTCGCAATAGGGCGGATATTGGTACGTATATAGAATGGTCACTATGCCGGGCATAGATAGGTATGTAGTATGCACACCAGGTGCGTATAAAGAATGCGCACCGGGCAGAGATAAGTATGTATATAGTAAAATCACAGGGGCGGATATAGGTACGTATATTGTATCAACACCAAGAAGAAAATATGTACGTATATAGTATCCGACACAGAGTAGATATAGGTCCGTATATAGTATGCGCACTATAGATTAAATAGGTAGGTGTATAGTAGGCGCACCTGGGCGGATATTTGTGCGTATATAATTGGCGAACAAGAGTCGAGATAGGTACCTATATAGTAGTCGCCCCGGGCCGGCGATTGGTGCGTATATAGTATACGCACCGGTCCGGAGAACGGTACATATATTGTTTGCGAACTAGGACAGAGATAGATACGTATATAGTATGTGCACCGGGGTAGAAATAAGTGCGTTTATAGTATGCACACTGGGACAGAGATACGTATGTATATAGTATGTGCACTGGGTGGAGATAGGTACGTATATAGCATGCGCACTGTGGTGTATTTGGTACGTATATAGTATGTGCTCGGAGTAGAAATAGGCACGTAGATAACAGGGTAACCGGGGCAGAGATGTGTACGTATAGTAAAGGCGCAGACAGAGGTGGTACGTTTAAATAACATCGTGTCATAATTTTCCCCCAGGCAACAGAAGAAGAAAGGTAGGGAAGAGAAGGTGGCAACGGGGAAAAGGGAACTGTGAAATGGATGCCCAGGGCAGTTTTCTGTGTGTATATGGGTAAGTGGTGTCGTATGTCCGCAAAAGGTTGTAACCACACGCGACAGACGCCCGTCAAGTTTATATTTTCTGAAACACCATAAACGCACACGGTGACATCATCGGCATATGTGGAGACACGGGCTTGGGCACCATTGGCTACGCCGTCCTGCCCCTTAGCTTGCACATGAAGGGCTCCGACGTAAGAACATAAAGTAGAGGCGACAGCAGACAGCGCTGATGTACCGACCGAGAGATATTGAATGATCTCGACCGCATTCTGTTTACATGCACAACTGCCGTCGGCTGGCGATATAGAATTGCAAAAATCCGGATTAAATCCGGCGGCCTCTAGAACAGATAAGTACGTATATCGTAGGTTCACCGGGACGGAGATAGGTACTATATAGCACCGGGGTGGAGATAAGTGTTTATATAGTAGGCACGCTGAGGTAGAGATAGATAGGTATATAGTAGGCGCAGTGGTGTAGAGATAGATACCTATATAGTAGGCGCACCTGGGTAAAGATAGGTACTATATAGTATGCGCAGTGGAGTAGAGATATATACGTATATAGTAGGCGCATCGGTGTAGAGATACGGAAGTATATAGTAGGCGCACCGGGATAGAGATACGTATGTATATAGAATGCACAGACAGAGGTCGTACTTTTAATAGAAATATGTCATACTTTTTCTCCGGGCAACGGAAGAGGAAATGTGGGGAAGTGACAGCTTTCGCCGAAGGCAACAGGGAGAAGGTGACAACAAGGAGAAGAGACGTTTACATGGGGCGACTAGGAAAGAGAGAGCACGGGGCAACACTGAGTAGCCCTGCTAGTTAATATAAAACATATATACATTTCCTTAGACCTTAAATGTACAGGAACTCAACTTATGACGGGGATAATGATGTTAATGCTACAGCTTGTGGTTGGTGCTTAGGGTGTTTATTTAATCTCGCTAACTCGTTAAGTTAAATAGACAGCTAACGCGAACATCTGTTTTTCTCCGGGTTAGATAGACATTTTACATTCTTAATTTTTATTATATTTTTTTATTTTTTACTTGAATTATTTACACTTTTATTAATTTTATTATATTCTCATCTTTATTCGGGCTTCGGTTTTTATTTCTTTTTTAGTTTTTTTAAAAGTGGTTTATATTTTAATTTAACTCTTGCACCTAACATTAACCTTTTGCCAACCCAAATATTATTCATTAATATTAATAGTATACCCTGACCGTCAGTTTTTTTGACACAACTTATTTTCCCTTCATCCATATGCTATGAATTAGTTACTTCAGTGCCTCACTGAATTCACCTCTTGTTTGAGAATCAAATGTTCATTCGAAGCCAGCCTGTATCCAAGCGGTTCCCTACCAAACGTGCTTTACACCACCCAGTCACCCCCTCACACTACTTTCTCGTGGTTATTTCGATCTTCTTTTATATGAACGTTTTTGATTTTGAACTTCAATTTCTATAACAACTTAGTCAATTCTCCGATTACTGTTGAGTTGCATGTTATTACCGACTCTCTGTCCGGTTTTGAACACTAATTCTTGCTATCTCCTTTTAACCCAAATCAATAAAAATAACTATATATAGAAAGCCTTTGAGTCGTCGCAATAGCTTTTATTACACAACTGACATCAAAAACGTTTACATTGCAATCTCTTCCAACCGGATTATTTTTACTTATAATGGGGCGACTTCTCTAAAATCCAACAGACTTTACAATTTGTAAACGCTAGTCCTTCATTGATCTAACACTTATGTATCTGTTGCTTCAATTTTCATGACGGCTTCAAAGGTGAATTGTTCACCTTTTTCTCTTTGCATTTGACAGTTTATACAGTTTTTATACTTATATTATATGTATATCTTTTCAAATTAGGACTTTTGATGATGTCCTTACTTACTTTCCGCTCAGTATTCCTCTGATGATAATTCCATTCATTGAAATATACATGACTCAATGAAGGAAGAATAACTAAATAAATTTTATACTTTAACAATCTTCATTCTCATCAGTTGATTGTCTATATAATTTCTCTATATTGTATATCGATCACCAATTCTTTCATGATACAGTCTAATCTAAAAGTATATATCAGATCTTTATTTTCCTGTTCTGTATATATACAGACACACAAAACATACACACACACACACACACACCCACAGATATATATATATATATATATATATATATATATATATATATATATATATGTATATATATATGTGTGTGTGTGTGTGTGTGTGTGTGTTATCTTAGTGCTCGATTATTAATTTAAAAAATGAGAGCGTATTATTCATCCAATAATGTTAGTATTAGAGAAGATACCCTGACATATGTACAGTACGGTTAAAATACTAACATAAGGGGACCTATTAAGGCGTTTTAATCGAAAATATCTTCAAACTATGTTTATGTATATCTCCCCGTAAGATGGTTGTTCGCACTTTATTTTTATGGCCCTACGATAATCATTATTTGCTGCTTAAATTTAATTTTCATATTTGTTTTCAATTGAGTATTTATACCTGTAAATTATGCCGGTATTTATGTGATAAGCGAGAAACACTAGTTGTTATTGCTTTTGCTCTTTCGAAAGATATGTCCATACAATACTACTGTCATGTTGGCCTCCGATCCCGGAGATATATATTTTTAAAATAAAGGTTTAAAATCTTGATTTTTAAATGAATGGAATATTGTAATGTAAGGTTTAAAAACATAAAGAAATGCCCAATTAAACGGTGGAAAAAAGGTAAAGTAGAACACGAAATCTATGTGGGTAACACAAGCCAATAAGTATATTATTTTAAATTAACTCTTGTGTTGTGTAAATATAGGTTCAGTCAATTATAATGGTGGTGAAAAGGGAGGCAACTCTTTAATCGCGTAAAATTTAAAAATAAAACTCAATATTTGTTTAGTATTAGAGCTGAAGAAAAGATATATATTTTTCTTCATCATTCTACAAAGAAAGTAAGGAAAATATAATAAATCATTATAATAAATGATATTAAATATTGAAAATAAACCAATTAATATAGTAGTTAAAATTTCAAAATAATTAAATATGAGATAGAATAAAATAAGACTACCTATTAAATCAAGAATACGTTAATAAATGATAATACATACATTACTATAAATGATGTTTATGAACATAATAAATAAATTAATATATTAAAAGAAATGTGAAAATAATAATTTTGAAAACGAAACATTTACACAGTAACTTTCAAATTCCAAAATGATCAACATTATTTTTTTTTATTTTTTAAAAATATTTCATTTATTATAGGTGTTTGTATTTTTAATTTCATGTTTGAAACCGCAATCAAAGTGACCTTTAATATTAAAATGAAGTGTGTTAATGGGGCATGGGGCATGCGAGGTCATGAGTAAAAGAAATGTGCGTTCAAACCTTCAGAGTTCACTAAGTTGACTTCCCTCCTTCCCCTTGACAAGAAATACTGAAAAAAAAAATGAAAAAAGCGAACGTTTTAAAAGATTCCTTTTAATACATAAAACCGTTGTTGTTGTTTTTTAATATAAAAAAATCTTTAAAATATAAAAAAGTGATATATATATGTTGTCTGTGTGTTCGATGTGTGAGATAATTAAAGTATCGTTTTCAGCGTTTTACGTGGCGCAGAGTTTATTGAAGTTGTCTATATATGTCGGATGTTCATGCAATATGCATATATATGCATATGATTATTTAAATACTATTTCAAATCATGTTCCAAACAATAAGCATTCAAAATGATATTATTAGTGTTGACATACATACATATATACAGAGGTTGGAGAAAATGAAAACTCTTTGTTAATATATCATCACCTATAACAATTGATAAAAAGTAACAAAATGTTGGTTTACTTTTTTTATTTATTTAATGTGTTAATTAGTTACATTTATTTTTCATTTCCGCTAGTGCATATAAGTGAGAAAATATTAAATGACAGATCTATCAGATTTACAAAGAGGCTGCTGTAACGAAAGTTGCTGTAATTGTAACCGTATCGAAAAAAAATCTCTCAAACGCTAGTACAGCCTACGAAAAAGAAGGGAAACTCGTCCTTTAAACAAAACTCTATAAGAACATCTAAGATGTACGAAAGATAGTTGATCGCTGGTAAGTATTGTGCCAAAACAGCACAAACCAACGGCACCAAGAATTACAGCAAACATAACAATCATCATGCTAATCCCGTTTCAAAAACAATTGTTCGCCAAGAGCTTTACAATACAATTTATTTAAAATGTCATAGTTATTTTTTGTTCACCCTATCTGTATATATATATATATATATATATATATATATATATATATATATATATATATATATATATATATATATATATATATATATATATATACATATTTATATATATGGATATATATATATATTTATATATATATATATATTTCTTTATATATATATATATATATATATATATATATTTATACATATATAAGTATGCAACCTGACAAAATAGATAGGAAATATAAAATACAAAGATGGAACTCTGCAAAATGTAAAATACATTTTAACATCGAAAAAATATTTGTAGTCTATATTTTCATTTTTATGAACTCACACTTCAGAATTTAGCAGAATCTGTATGTTAATAGGTTTTCCACACGCAGGGGATAAAGCCATATATTTTAGTAGAACATAATACTGTCACTATATATCTTCTACCAAACGATATTCACCTTCATCCGACCTCCTCTAATGTAGCATTTTATTTCAAGTTTTCATATTTGACCTATGCATAAAATGTGTCTGTGCTGCTATAAAGGTTTTCTATTGATAGTATGAACAAAATATTAGACAACTGATTGTTGCTTGATGTTGTTTTATGTTTTAAAGTTATTGTAGTTTAACCACATTTACATTAAATGTATATATATATATATATATATATATATATATATATATATACAGGGTGTTTCAAAAGTCTTGGGATCATAACGATTTTTAATAACTCAAAAACTATTAGGAGTTGAAAAATGAAATTGGTACCGTTGGAAAGGTTAAAGTTTCAAGTTTTGTGGGGAATCTTCAAAGTTGCTCAATATGAGCATCATTGATCACACGGCAGACATCTAGTCGATAGTCCATTTCCTGCCAAACGCGTTCCAGCATCTTGACGTCAATGGTTCCCACAACTGCCGTTACTCGAGCCTTTAGTTCGTCAATATCTCTTAGAAGGGGCGGCACATAGACTTGTTGCTTGACAAAGCCCCAAAGGAAAAAGTCACACGGGGTAAGATCTGGAGACCTAGGAGGCCAGGGCATGAGAACGTCATCACCTCGCCCAGATCTCCCAATCCATCTACCAGGCAGCCTTGTGTTAAGAAACTGCCTTACTCTAAGACTCCAGTGTGGTGGTGCACCATCTTGTTGAAAAATGAAGTCATCAGATTCTGCTTGTTCCAACTGAGCCATTAACCAGTCTTCCAGCATGTTGAGATAGGATTCACCAGTGATAGTTGCCTCTTCAAAGAAGAACGGTCCATAGACACCTTTCTTGGAAATTGCACAAAACACGTTCACTTTTGGTGAATCTCGCTCGTGCTCAAGAAGTTCATGAGGATTCTCAGTACCCCATATGCGAGTGTTATGCTTGTTAACTTTGCCATTCAGATGGAAGGTCGCCTCATCTCTAAAAACAAGCCGGTCATCAAAGCCGTTATCTTCCAACTTCTCTTGCATTGCAATGCAAAAGTCACGGCGAAGTGGCTTATCAGTGTCCTTCAACTTTTGGACCAACTTGAGCTTGTAAGGTACCATTTGCAGTCGTTTCCTTAAGACACGCCAGACAGTTGCTGGAGCAAGCTGAAGTTCCCTGCTGGCTCTTCTCACTGATTTACGGAGGCTCCGCTGAAAGGCTGTCCGAACTTGCTCAACTGCATCTTCTGAAGTTGAAGGGCGACCTGTTCGCTTACTTGGGCACAAACACCCATCTTTCACAAATTTAGCATGCTATCTGACAATGGATTTCCTTTCAGGGGCTTCTTTTTTAAATTTCCTGCGAAATGCACGCTGAACACATGTCCACGATTCAGTCTTTGCAAATTGGAGGACGCAAAATGCCTTGTCTTGTTTAGAGAACGCCATTACTGCACCTGGAAAGATAACACGAAAATCATTAGTATGACCAAAAACTTGATTAAGCAATCTTTAAAATGGCACCAGTTTCATTTTTCTACCTGGAATAGTTCATGAGATATACGCATTTGTAATGTTCCCAAGACTTTTTAAACACCCTGTATATATATAATGAGAGAGGAAGGATGAAGATAATCCGACGTAATGGGAAATGAAAAAGGAAAACCAAAAAGGATGTTTTTTTTGGTATATTCATCAACGTGTTATCTTCATTTGTAAAAGTGGGAGGTTGGGGTGAGCGGAAATAATGTGGATGGCAGTGAGTGAAGAAGTGGAGATGTGGGTAAAGAGGAGGGGAGGTGGGAGGCTCTGTGATTTTGGTATGTTGGTAATGTCATGGTTTTAGAAGAGATTTGAATAAATGAAGGTTGTTTGAAAGTGGGAGGGTAGGGAAGAGTGTGAGATAACTAATTTTTGTGGTGGCAACCACTCATTTGCATATACGAATAACGTTACACTATAAATGGCAAGCCTAGGTTGGCCTTAGAGTGTGTTATCTAAATGCCACCGGAAGTAACGCCGAAGAGCGTACATGTCCTCCCACCAAGACTCTCTGACTCGACACCTTCATTTGTACATACTGTAAATATACCTTTTTATTAATACACTTATTATTGCATTCTCCGTGTTGTTGTCGTCTTCATTGTATTCCTCACTAATTGTGGTTCAACCTTGCAACCACAACAGTTGGCGACGAGATATGAAGCGTCAAATATAACAGTTTGACGAAGAACTATTTAAAAAAAAAAAGAAGTACAATGCAAAGTGTTGACGAGCAAACGGATTTTACGCTAAAGAAAAGTTTTCAACTTAAGTGAAAAAAAAAAAAAAAAAAATCGAACGTGGCAAAAGCGACAATTTACGCCGTTTTCTGGGACTCCGACTTACAAACGAATGTAAAAGTGAATTTTTTGTTTTGTCGCTAAACGACAAATCTGTTTTGTATTACTAAAGGACCAACTTGCAAACGAAAAGCGGATTTTGTTCTGTCGCAAAACGACAGGTCAGACTCGTATTACGAAAAGCAAGGAAGTAACCTACGAAAAAAAAAAAGAAGTTCACTGGTGGATTCTAATTACTGCTTCCCGTTAGCAAAACAACAACTAAAGGAATCTTTTAATTAATAATTTGTTTGGCGGCAGTACTAAAAGGAAATACCATAGCTAGAAATTAAAGCTCAAGGAAAGGATTTTTTTTTTAAAGTTGTCACTGGATAACGGATAATACAGTAAAACGTCACGAAAAAAAAAAAAAAAAAAAAATGGAAGAATTATCAAAAATGTTCATGCAATTTTTACAGGCACAAGCTGACCGCGAGGAAAGACAAAATCAGGCACAAGCTGACCGCGAGGAAAGACAAAATGAACGTTTAGAAAAAAGTGAGGAAAGACAAAATGAACGTTTTGCTAAAACACTGGAACTACTAAAGAGTAATCGAGAAAATGTCGACAGTGTTAATTTCTCCCATACAATTATCTTTAATAGTATGAACACATTTAATTATGTGCCGGAGGAAGGAAATACTTTTGAAGCATACTATACAAGATACGAGGATGTCTTTCAACTGGACTGCAAAAATTGGCCAAATAGCCAGAAAGTGAGCTTTTTACTCAGGAAATTAGGTACATCAGAACACAGCAAATTCATAGATTACATATTACCTAAAAAAACTGCGGAATTAGAGTTCATGGAAGCTGTGAAATTACTAAAAGAATTATTTAATCCAAGTGTATCTCTTTTTCATAAAAGATGGCTGTCCATGAATCTAAGAAAGATGGACAACCAAGATTATTTGACACACGCATCAGTTGTCAATAAAAACTGCGATAATTTTAAGCTTGCGGAACTAACGGTAGAAGATTTTAAATGTCTAATCTTCGCACAAGGGTTATTTTCCACGAAAAATGTAAGTATACGCAGACGAGTGTTGTCTAAGCTGGAATCTGAGCACGATTTAACCCTCCAGAAACTAGCAGAGGACTGTGAAAGGGCCATTACATTAAAAAAATATTAAAAAAATATAGAAGAATCCGGAGTGGCATATGTAAGAAAAGTTAGAAAACCATACACACCAACCAACAACTTTACAAAGAAAAGCAATCAAAATGGAACGGGATATTACAATCCTAATAACCATAAATATAGGACAGAATATAACAAGCCTCTTCCTAGATATAACTGTAAGAGATGTGCAGAAATGCATTGGGAATCAGATTGTCCTTATAAGAAGAAAAAATGCTACATTTGTAAGAAGGTGGGACACAAAAGCGATTGCTGCAGATATAAAGATTACACCAGAAAGAGAGTACAGCAAACAAAATCAAATACAAAATTACACAAAGATCGGCGAAAATACGTAAAAGTGGAAATATTTAAAACAACAATAAAGTTACAACTCGACTCCGGCTCCGATATTTCTATTATAAACCTGAATACATGGAAAAAGTTGGGTAAAAAACCAACCATGATGAAAACGAGTAAATCAGCCCGGACGGTAACTGGTGGGGGTATAAAATTTGAAGGAGAAGTTGTTCTTCCGATAAAATTAAAAGGGATTACGAAGAAATTAAAAATATTCGTACTGAAAAATAGTGAAAATCTTTTTGGAATAGATTTAATTGAGAAATTTGGTCTATGGGGCAAGCCAATCAATACATTCTGTAAAAAAATAGAATGTTCTTCTCCAACAACAGTAAATATAAAAGACGATTTAAAAGAATTATTTCCTGAAGCATTCACGACTAACTTAGGTCGCTGTAATAAATTCAAGGCCTCGTTTGAACTTAAAGAAAACGCCAGCCCAACTTTTAGAAAAAAGCGAAACGTTCCGTTCGCTGGGTTGGAAAAGATTAATAAAGAATTAGATAGATTGGAACAGACAGGAATTCTATCAAAAATAGAACACAGAGAGTGGGCAGCTCCCACCGTATACGTAAAGAAAAAGAATGACGAAGTTAGAGTGTGCGCAGATTTTTCGACCGGGGTCAACTCCCTATTAAAAGATCACCATTACCCTCTACCAAGTCCAGAGGAAATATTCACGAAGTTAAATGGTGGTAATATCTTCTCCAAGAGAGACTTGAGCGATGCATATTTGCAAATACCGGTCGAGGAAAATTGCTCAAAGATACTATGCATCAATACGCATAAGGGATTGTACAAATACAACCAATTGCCCTTTGGCATCAAAGTAGCGCCTGCCATTTTTCAGCAAGCGATGGACACCATGCTAAGTGGTATTGAGTGCGCATGTGCATACCTGGACGACATTGTTGTCAGGAGCAAATCCCTACAAGAACATAAGGAACATTTGAAACAAGTATTTACTCGAATACAAGAATTCGGCTTTAAAGTAAAAGAAAGTAAATGTGACTTTTGTATGAGCGAGATTAAGTATCTTGGACACATAATAAACAAACATGGACGACGTCCAGACCCAGACAGATCAGCGGCAATAAAAAATATGCCAGCACCTGATAACGTAACAACCTTGCAGAGTTTCTTAGGACTCGCAAATTATTATCAATCTTTTATTGAAGGAATGCATAACTTGCGAGCCCCCTTAAATAATCTGCTTAAAAAGGATACACCTTGGAACTGGACGCAAGAATGTCAAACCGCTTTTGACAAAATAAAGAGCGCACTAACATCCGAAATATTCTTAACGCATTTTGACACAAAATTAAAAGTAGTCGTCGCGAGTGACGCTAGTTCCTACGGCTTAGGAGCATGCATTCAATATATTATGCCGGATGGGTCTAGAAAACCAATAGCGTACGCTTCGAGAACGCTGATACAAGCCGAGAGGGCATATTCACAAATCGAAAAAGAAGCATTGAGCATAATCTTTTCCGTGACTAATTCTTACTTGAAACCGACCATAAACCGTTAGTCACAATATATGAATCAAAAAAAGGATTGCCGGTATACACCGCAAATAGATTGCTGCGCTGGGGTACAATCTTACTTAATTACGATTTCCAGCTACAACATCTAGCATCAAAAAAGATTTGCCATGCGGATGGACTGTCAAGACTGATACCACAGAAACACAATCTGGAAGAATCAGTCATTGCAGCAATTCGGACAAATGTTGAAGTAAAAAATATGGTAGCAAACATCATTAAGGAACTACCCGTAACTTTGTCGGACATTAAAAGGGAAGCCGAGAAAGACGAATACATAAAGGACATAAAAGAGAAAATTATAACGGACACAAAGGTGCAGGAAGTTTTCTCCATATGTAACGATGTGTTACTGTACAGTGAGAGAGTGGTAATACCCAAAACATTGCAGAATAGGATGTTAAGAGATTTCCATACGGGACAGCCGGGGATAAATCGAATGAAGTCGTTAATGAGAAGCTACGTATACTGGCGTAACATGGACACTGACATAGCAGCAACAATAAATAAATGTAAAAGATGCCAGTTAGCAGCAAAATCCCCACCTATAGTACACAAACCTTGGCCGAAAACCGACCAACCATGGTCGAAAATCCACATGGATTTCGCTGGTCCAGTAGGAGAAAACTATTATTTAATTGTAGTGGATAGTTACACAAAATGGCCGGAGGTAATGCGTTGCAGGAATCCAACAACGAACAACTCAATAGGGTTCCTACACGAGTTATTTGCAAGATTCGGTGTACTAGACACACTGGTCACTGACAACGGAACGCAGTTCACATCCGCAGAGTTTAAGGAATTTTGCGACACGTTCCGAGTGAAGCACATCACGACTCCGCCGTATCATCCAAGGTCGAACGGCCTTGCGGAAAGGTTCGTGGATACGCTAAAACGAGCGTTAAAGAAATCCATTGGAACACCAACAGAAAAAGCTTTGCAACAATTCTTGCAAGTTTATAGGATTACACCACATCCTAGTACACCATCAAACATATCACCAGCTGATCTAATGTTTGCCAGAAAGGTAAAATCAGCGTTTGATAAACTGTTGCCAAGACAGGCAATTATCCGAAACACTACACACACGAGAAGAAAGAAATATAACTCGGGAGATCGAGTATATTTTAAGTGCTACAAGAATAACACATCTTATTGGGAATGTGGAGTAGTGGATAAACGCATTGGTGATTGTACATATATGATAAAGGTCCACAGAGTATACATAAAAGGCACCTAAATCAGATAAAAAAACGTCATATCCAAGATGATGATTATACGACAACAGTCGAAGAGGAGGAAACCATAGATATCATATACGAATCCTTTAATTTGGAACCGCCTCAATATACACCTGAACCCCGAAGATCAGGTAGGAAAAGAAAATTTAATGAACCATTGATGGTAAACCCAAAAAGAAAAAGATATTGAAATATGTGTGACTTCAAATCTTGGGAGGGGGGTGTTGTGGTGGCAACCACTCATTTGCATATACGAATAACGTTACACTATAAATGGCAAGCCTAGGTTGGCCTTAGAGTGTGTTATCTAAATGCCACCGGAAGTAACGCCGAAGAGCGTACATGTCCTCCCACCAAGACTCTCTGACTCGACACCTTCATTTGTACATACTGTAAATATACCTTTTCTTTAATACACTTATTATTGCATTCTCAATGTTGTTTGCGTCTTCATTGTATTCCTCGCTAATTGTGGTTCAACCTTGCAACCACAACAATAATCGAAAGGGTGAAATGGGTAAGAGGGAGGGAAGAGAGTTTGAAGTAGTTAGGTGTGACATATTTTTGGAGAGTAGTAGTGTTTGACCAGCTGCTATGTTAAGAATGTGTGGAATGAGTAAGTTAAAATGTTGGGATTCGTGGTAAATATAAAATGTGTGTGTGGGGTGTATGCGGAGACTTGTATGTGAGTGTAATTGAGAGCGAAGAAAAAAATAAAGGTTAGCCATGATCTAGGTTAATATTTTGTTCAGTGAAGATAATTTTTCTTATTTAGGGGGATAGATTATAAAAGCCATGTCGTTGTCTGATTGTGTTGGAGGCTGTGATTAGTGCGGTTTCCAGTAGTCTATTCCGAGCATTGGTGTGGATGTATTTGGTGATTTCGGCTTGTTCAAATTTGAAAGCATGACCGTACTCTAATGCATGGGAGAAAAGTGCATTGAGAGAGTAATATATATATATATATATATATATATATATATATATATATATATATATATATATATATATATATATATATAAGTAAGAAACTAAAAGTAAAACTTTTAGTAGAAAGAACGTATAGTGAAATAGCAAAAGCTCAATATACGAGATAGAGCAATTATAAAGTTAAATGGACGAAGAGTGATAAACATGCACGAATGTCCAAATTTATGAAGTTTGAAATAAATTTGAACATTCGTGCATGTTTATCACTCTTCGTCCATTTAACTTTATATATATATATATATATATATATATATATATATATATATATGTATGTGTGTGTGTGTGTGTGTTTATTTAGGTTGGTTTAGGTATGTGTGTAGTATAACTCTGGTAGAATGAATACGAAATATAAAATAAGTAAGCGGGGAATCTGCAAAATACAAAAGACAATTTATCATCGAAAGAGTATCAGTAGTTAAATATTTATTGTATGTAGAGATTAATTCTGAGTAAAATAAAATTCTATGTTGATACAATTTACACATGTCCTAGTAAAATAAAATAAATTCCCTAGTTCAACAGACGACTATCTCAATATATTCTACCTAAAATATCCCCATATTCGAACACTTCTCATCAAGTATCCCTCTTTCTAGTTCGTCCACCTCGTTATAATATTGTATGGATCCTGTCAAAAAAAAAACTCCGTTTAACTATAGAGGTTTAATATTAATGAAAGAAAAACAGAATGTTTGACAACTAATAGGCTGTTGTTGCGATTTTTTCAATTTGTAAGTTTTTGTAGTTTAACAATATATATGTATATATATACATATATGCATATATATATATATATATATATATAAATATATGCATATATATATACATATATATATAAATATATGCATCTATATATACATATATAAATGTGTATATATATATCCATATATACATATACATATATATATATATATATATATATATATATATGTGTGTGTGTGTGTGTGTGTGTGTGTGTGTTGGTTTGGTTCTTCGGAGTAAAACCACAAGGTCAGGTCAAGTTTTTAAACCGAGCGCACTAGCATAAGCGCATTCTATCCTACAAAACATGCCAGACAACCCCTCTCTAGATTCCACGTTCATTAGGAAAAAAACTAAATGCTTCTAAAAAAGTAGGTCAAGCCTGGGTAGATGGATTGGTTGTGACTTTAAAAATAATTTTGTAACCCGACAGCAACACTGTAGAACTGATTGTTGATAACATATCCTCAACTGGTCTGGCAGTATGTGTATGAAATAATATATTGTGCTTTATTGTGGATAAGATATATGTAATTAATTAGAACATTAAACCTTGTCTAATGTTGTTAAAGTTTCATATTCTACGTATGTATATATGCGATGAGAAGTTTCATACCACGCTGTGTTGTTTAATGTATTTGAATGTTTTTGTAGGTATCAGATTTTTACGCAGGTGTACAAGTATTCCTGGGAAACGAGTTCTCACATTTATGAAATAATGAGTTGCTTTAACATTTGCAGAAGGTTTACCTCCGCCCGAATAAGAGTAATAGTTGTGTAGTGCCATGAAAGATATGGATGTCTCATATGGAGAACCAACAAAAAACGAAGACAATATAAATAACAAGAACAAGCCTATATAAACGTGAGATTCGAAATTATATGTAAACACATGAGAAGTGCTGTCTTATTTGGACATGTGCCGGTGCTGGAAAGCACCAGGTATATTATTTAAATGAAGACAAGAGAAAATGTAAAAATAATTGTCATACACGAACTGAAGAAAACCCACAGCTAAAATTGATGTATTTACAAAATTATATATATATATAGAGAGAGAGAGATAGAAGAAAAAAGAGTGATAAATATGCGACGATTGTCCAAATTTATTTCAAAGTGTTTATTATTCTTTCCTTTAAGCCAAGGCTTTTCAAAAATTCCTTTAATAATAATTTTCATATTTTTCAAATATTTGAACTTTGTTTTTTTCGAAAGCCAACTTATCTATCTGTATTTTTCCCATGATGATAAGATTTCGATCTTTGAAAAGCCTCGGCTTGAGGAAAGAATAATAAACACTAGTTTAGTACTGAATACACCTTGCATTGAACAATTGAAATTTGAAATAAATTTGGACAATCGTCGCATATTCATCACTCTTTTTTCTTCTATCTCTACAATTGCTCTATCTCGTATATTGAGCTAATCCTCTTCACAATAAGTTCCATCTACTAAATGTTTTTAGTTTGGTTTATATTTGATCCTGTATATATATGTATATATATATATATATATATATATATATATATATATATATATATATATATATGATGAATTAATTGGGCATGATAGAATAGCTAACATATTAGAGTTGTTTTTTAAAGCGCCAACAGTGAAAGACAGATATAGTATGTTTTCGGCTGGTTTCATAGGAAATCATTTAGGCGTATTCTAATGTCAGAAGATGGCAAATACACCCGCTATTCCTATACCAGATTTATGGACGTTTTTTCAAAATGGTTGGATGAGGTGCCATTCTGAAGTATAAAGCGAATGCTTTTTATACATATCAATGCCTCATGATCACATTAGCAAACCCTAAATTATCGTACTTTTCGACCCGAAGAAGAAACATATCTGACATTACTTCCTTGCCCATATCGAGCAACTCCGGTCAATCTTGCCGAGGAAAGGTTAGCAAAAATAACAACGGTGTCAAATATACCAAATATGTTATTGGGAGAATAACGAGTTAAAAATTCAGTCGGCTAACAACTTCTTTCGTATATATTTTCGAAACATGGCATTTACATAGACAAATACCGTAAATGATCATTAATCTAATTCTTTACTTACTTGTTTCATTTGTACATTTATATTATATATGTTTCATTGCAATACTGCTATAATTGTATACAACTTATCAACACGATTGCCATTTTTAATTGATAATTATCTACTTAAAATATGTCGGTATACAAAGTTGTACATTTGTACTATGGTTTCGATTTAAAATATTTACAGAAATTATACCTGCAATTAAACGTGAACTCACATAATTTAGAGATACTATATATATTTATACAAGCCCAAGTACTTGTAAACGCCAGTTGTATGAAACATTTTTCATCTTCACATCTGTTTAAATGAGACTTGTTTTCTTTCATTATAACTTAAATATCACAATAAAATTAATTAAAAAAATAGAAAGGTTACATTATCGACTAAAAATAACTAAATTGCTACAGAAAGAATCAACAAAAAATGTCTTATTATAGATTCGAATCCTTAATGTTGTCATAAATATTGAAACTAACGATGAATGCTGTATCCCCTAAACTGATAAAACGAAAATGTTCTGTCTTTACATCGTACTTAATCTCTTTATGGTTCAGTTTAGGGATAAAACACTCTACATAGATCTAAGATGTCCAGATGTCTGAAATATGTTATTATAAAAGAATTCGATTTCCAATACCAAATGATTCGAAATTCGATGAATTGACTAAAATAAAATATTGACTCTTTACATATATAATTAAAATGTGTTTTTCTAACTAGTAGTGAAAAAAGTATGCTGTTCGTTCAGATAGGGAAGGGAACGTGTAAAATAAAATTTGTTTGTTATAAAATTTTATGGACGTTTACTTTTCAATAATATGTTTAAACAAAACTTCAAAGAATTCTAATATCGATAAGACAATCAGATCGAAGATGCTTATTTCAGATTCGCGGTAAAGTTGGCTCTTAGAAAAACAGTTTAACTGTGATTTTGCGGAACACATAAGCACATATATACAACTTGGCAGCATGTACAGTTATGTTTTACATCATACTATACGTACTATTAGAAGTACTCAACTAAAGAGCCATGCTAACAAACTAAAGTCACAGATGTCAAGACAGAACTGATAACGTACCAATGTTTTTTGCTTTTTAAATAAGTAGTAATACTATATGAGAGTAAAGATAAATAAAATAAAAGTGAAAATTTGTTTATTCTATAAAGAAAAGAGTTAAAATATATATCTGATGATGGAGGTCTCCTCTGAAATTAATTGGAAAAAAAGGAATAAATGTGTCACGCATTGTTAAAAGGGCTTCTATTGTCATTTTATTACTTTTCATTCAATGCTTAAAAAAAAAGAACGAACAATATCTCAAAGAATTAACCTCCCGGCATGCTCTGGCTTTTCCATTCTTCTTCTCAAATCCGCCTATTACATCTTAGCAGATAGCGTCACACCAACCCAGGACGTCTTACCTATGAACAAAAGTAAAAGTTTGTTTATGTTATGAAAAAAAAGAGTTAAAATATATCTCTGATGATGGAGGTCTCCTCCGAAATTAATTGGAAAAAAAGAAAAAAAAAATTGTCACGCATTGTTAAAAGGGGTGCTATGTCATTATATATATATATATATATATATATATATATATATATATATTATATTATATAAATATTATATTATATAAATAGTATATATATATATATATAATTATGTTTATTCATATCTTTATTTAATATCAAAACTATAGTAAATTGAATAGAACATGTAATGCACTTGTTATATCATCAAACATGTTTGTATATGGAAGTCTATTTGTATTATTTGGATTATTCGGACTCTTCTCATCTGGGATAATTTTCTGTCAACGTGTCGGCCGATGTAACCTCCTCTAGGTTTGTCCCGTTCAACTTACGAACGGTGTGCAGAATTGGGGAAGCTGTGTGGAATTTTGAATAGAACTCTTTTATTTAAACAACATAGGGAACTTGCTTAACTTTGTCGAGTATAATTCTTAATACGGTTGGACATGATGATTCCCAAGTTATACGAGATTCACCTGAAGTAGGTCACGTTTTAAAATCAGTCGAAACGTTGAGAAAATTACATCCAAGATGAAATAAACATAACTTTAACTCGTACATGCATGTTTAACGTTACATGAATACATTACATAACATCATGTACACACATTGAAGATAAGGACATATGCGAAATGAAGATAACAAACAAAATCGCGGAAATGAATGTAATACAAGTTAGCTTTGTTTACGCTTTAAAGAATGTAAACTTTTCTTTTTAATCATTTGTTTACCTTTTTGTAAGTTTGTCCACTTCATTTTCTATATTTAATTTGCCGCCTGGGGTAATCTGAAAAAAATCGATAAACATCCTCTTGTAGAAATAGTCGTTTTATTGATTGTAAAAAATACAGTGATGGTTTTAGTTTAAGCATACTGACGACTGATTTATGACATAAAAATATATTTTGTTTTCATAAAATAAAATATCTGGATGTGTTTCTGATTGTTCTCAAACTGTTCCTTATAAGATGTAGTATGATATAAATAGCATGTAAAATATGATAAATGGATATAGTAATAATATCGAAACAATAGTTTATACTATCTATGTAAAATTTGAAAATAATTCGGAACAAAATAGTACAATAAAATTAAATTGCAATTTTAGTTATACCAGCCAGGTAGACCTAGGCATATTTCTACAGAATCCATAGACTATGACTAATAACAAAATGTGTTACAATTACAGAAAGCAGAAAGATAAGCAGTTATGTTCATTCCAACAATGGTAAATACATGAAATAGATACCCGTCCTCAAATTGCAAGGTTACATATCCAGTCAAAGTAACCGGATGCTCTCATCTTGGAAAAAGAAGAATAGGTACTGTGTTATGTCATTTGCGTGAGGCGACAATGACTAAGTGATTAACGACACCGACTGGCAACATGGGTGTTCCAAGTTCGAATCAAATTCGTTCCACAGTAAAAAATGTTGACGACCTTAACGTGGTCTCCCCGTATGTCCCATATGTGTGTTTCGAAATAATTCTAACAAGTAAGATATCAGAGTAACTAATGCCAACAATACAGTCACCTGATCTACACGAAATGAATGAATGAATAACATTTCTGCCTGCTACGAGACAGCTTATATAGTTTACCATATATACACTAGAGTTTACAACAAATAACACACATGTATAAAGGTTTACCTAAATGTAGGACAACCACTCTATCGTCTAGGGAATAGAAATGTATTGTTTCTATACTGTTATCATGTACTTTGATTAGTGATCGTTTTAGACTGTTCGCTTCCGTTTATAGAATGGAACATGTATCTGTGTAAATTAATAGACTTTTTCTGTTAAATTCGTAGACCTATTATAAATGTGTACTGTCTTTAAAAAGGTAGGTAAATAAATAGTATTACCTTTTACACACACAATGTAATTTGCATGTGTCTAGACGTCTATAAACTACAGAGGTGTGCAGTCATTTATGCAATCATTATATTTCGTAAAAGAGAATATGTAATATAGCTTTATTAGAATTACATTTAATTTAAATCTATGCGATGAACATAAAGTAACATGCGTTTTCATTAATGATCACTGTCATATTCCAGATAAATTGTGCTAATATAATTATCACAGAACATGTACAAAATTCGATTTACACTTTTCGAGAATGCATATTTGTTATATTTTAACTCATACGATTTTCGTTTATTACATTTCTTTTCAAATGTATACAACACACCGCAGTTTCCTCTCTTGACATATACGCCTCATGCACTTCCGTGTATAGCGGCTATTATTCTGAGATATTGACGATCATTATATATCCAAGGGAGGATTACACATACCCACAAATAGATAGCAATGTGTACAAATCAGTGACAGCATTCGTCAATCTGAAATACACTATATATCTTCGATTTTATAACATTGGTAACATTTTATATATACTGAACATGAATTTAAGTTTTTGCGTTGGCTTCTCTTATCACCCCGTCGTGGAGGTTAGATGTCAGTATATTTTTTGTGCGTGTGTACATCTTAGGGTCTACATTGCATGACCAATCGTCACTTAAGTAGTCAAAATATCGGCGTGGGTCTGAGAATAAACTGATGAAACTTTAGAATATATGAAGCAAAGTTCAAAATAAAAGTTACGGAAAAGATTAGTCACATTAATGACAATAAGTTCGGCTCTGTTAATAGTTAAGACTTGTTACTTGACCGACTCGTTTATGAAGACTTTGACATTTGACTTTTACCTTAAAAGATTAGTCATGATTGACTTTTTGACAATATTTCAACTGGCAATTTTTCCGGATTTTATAAATGCACCAAATGTTTATTTATACATGGAACCAGCATAAACAATATTAGTCTTATCAGATACATAGTATTTGAACGATAAACATTTGCGGTATAGTATGAAGTATTTTAAAGTAAACTGCATATAAGTTTTTGGCCCTAACTTATGTTGTGATCTGGAGATATATAACTCTCACAACATACCTATGTACTTATTTAACATGCGTTTGAATCGCATATCATTTTTATATGGAGCACAATAATATCTGCTCATTAAAATGGTGTACAATGGTCGACAACATGTGTTTGATATATTTAATGAACGTTTGTTCTTATTTTAATCATTTTAGTCACACATACTATAGCTTTAATTTAATTTCGAAGAAGAATCTTTCATATATAAATAGAAAGACAATACACAGTAAGTCATAAAACAAAGAACACATATATAATGACGACATTACACTATTTAGTTTTACTGAAATAGATATAACTTTACATTACATGCATTGCACTATAACTGACTCATGGGATATGTTTGTTATTCCGTATTTAGTTTTTCTTTTGTCAAATACATTAAGAAAACATGTGGGTGTATCAAAAACTCCGCATAAATGCATCAACCCATAGAATATGCATTTCACTAAACTGACCAAGATTGTAATTTTTAATCCTTCCCAAATCTCGTGATTTGCAAGAAGTGTTATTCAACTAAAAATAATTTCGATTAGGTTTATGTTTCTCTCTGAAGTACAAATGTTTTCTAAATGTGAATGTATATGCAAGAACAATTATATATAAAAGTAAATGTATTTACTCAGCGTAACGCAAGATTAAGTTTAATTTACTTCATTTACTAAATTAGTTATTCGTTTGCCTTATCAGGAACTCGATTTACATTTTGAAGTAGGAATTCATACAAGTATAAAAGCAAATTATTAAAAAAACATCAAGAGACATGTGTCTAATTATAAGCATAGAAAATTATATATATGTTGTTGTTAAAGATATTTAAAGTATTTATTTGGGTTGCTGAATCCACGATAAAAATGATCATATTTAATTAGAATTAATTATTCGACGTTATTTTAACAACCCTGTCAATTCAGCGGAGTCGTGCTAGTAGAAAATATGTGTAAACTTTAAAAGATAAATACGCGTTATTAAAGTAATGTTCTTATGTGAAATGATTGCTGACTTCCTAGTAGAAATTTAATTTAATTCAAATAAAAAAAATAACAGTGTTTGTTTAATTCAATAAAAGATTAATAAATGTATCGTGAAAATAATAAATATAGGTATTAACTACTATCGTAAAATGAATACGAAGATTTATAAAATATATTTTTGTAGACACTAATTATCTGATGAGACAGCGACATTTGAAAGCTCTTAGATATTTCCCTACTTTTTGCGAACTTCTATAAGAATATGGTATGTATTTGTAATGAATGAAATAATGTATGCTTAGTAGTAATTTATATTAGTAGTCCCATAAAGTATATGTGCGAATAGATTTTATCGAATTACACCATGGTGCATCGATCAGCCTGAAGAAATTGTTATTCAAAATGAAATATTGTTTGTGTAGAAGAAAAGTAATCGATGAGGAAAATCGATAATCTAATCTATTTTAAATTGTTATATTGATACAACATTTGGATTATATTAAAAGTAAACAGAAGTATTTTAAAGTCTAAGTTTAAGTAGATTGATTTGTATTAAACAAACAGGTTTTCGGAATAATTCTAAATGGCGAGAAGAATATAGAGAAAACAATTAAAAATACAAGTACATTTTTTAAAAAATACATATTTACCATGAAAAAGAATTTAAAAACGTATTGACCTGTCAAAGTCAAATAATATTAAACGGCAAAAATAGAATATTAATTCATAAATACAAGAACAATTTATCAAACGAATTATAGAAACAGAAAACACAAACTAAAGAAACTAATCTAATATACTAGAAACTAATTCAAACTTGCAATAACACACTTTTTAATGGAAAGATAGATACAACAAATGGGTAATGTTTTGTGTGCAAAAAAACATTATTATTCAAGAATTGACACAATCTTATTTAGTTTATGAAAAAAGAACTAAAGAAATTACAACATAAGACTTAGTAATGTTTGTTTTACTTTAGTTTTGAGGGAGCCAACTTTCTTCATGTTACATGTGATTGTTTAGCCGATAAGGGGTGAACGTCGGACTTTTATGGTGGGTGTTATTTTCCATGTCAATCAGTGATTGAAGACGTTTATCTTGTTGCTAAAAGAAAGGAGCCTTGTCTTAATAGTACTAAATGTTACACTCAGTTTATGACATCATTCCACTACAGACTCAATGTAACTTCCTAAGGATTCAGTCATTGCCTCAGATATGTGCTCGTCAGATGTACTCATAATTTCATCAGGTATGTCATTTCTGAAAATCAGAAACAGTAATGTTGAAAGAGTGTATCCCTGGGGTACACCTGCATTAATGGGATGTCGTTTGAATGAACGACCATCGGATAAATACTGGGTATTTCTGTTTGGATAGGAATGGTCTTATTATATTAAATAGTCGTCCAGTAATACAATCTGATTTTATTATCATGACAATACCTTTATGCCAAACCGTGTCAAAGGCGTTTGATACATCAAACGCTACCGCCTTAGCTTCACCGGCCTTGTCCAGCTCGTTGATATATACGCAGTAGATCGTGCTTGCCTAAAAAGTGATAGTTAGAAAGAAGTTTAACTTTAACGAGGTGACGAACTATCCCTAGATTGATTAAGGATTCAAACATTTAAGCAAAGAGTGGCAGGAGACTGATGGGATGATTATTCTGAGGCTTAGTTCTATCTCCAAAAGTGTTGATGACTGGAACCACAGGGGCTATATCAAGCATCAAGGAAGCAAGGTCCGGAAGAGTATTTGTTGTAGAGTTTGGATAGGGCAAGAGCCAGTTCAGCAGAGCATTTTTTATATTATTATTACTGCTATAAGATCAGACCCACATTCTTTCAAAGTATCAAGTTTTTTTATAATATCCCATACATGAGATTGTGTGATTGTCAGGTCATCAAGTGTGGATGAGGTATACAATGTGAAATGACATGCTGAAACAAATAAAAGATACGGCAAAAACTGTTAATGATTTTGTCTTAAATGATGAGAATAATTGGATTGCTGACAGTTTATTGGGGGCAGGATTTGTGTCATACTTTTACTAGTGAGCCATGTTGGTGTAAAAATATAGTAGACTATTTCATATTGTATGGTTTAAGATGTCAGCATTTCGAAACTACTGAATATCAAGCATAAGTATGTCAATGCAAACATACTTGCCAATCTGATCAACATAATAATAAAGAAATACGTCAATAAGAAATTCATCAATAAGTTGATTATGGCGTAGTGATGAATTGATGTTGGGGTCGTCTTTTTGCCGCTAATGAAGGGTCTCCTGGTGAAACAACTACACTTTTGGAAACATGAAAATACATAAAGCAATTCAGGAAATTGTACCTGATTTAGATGTGATGAAATTAGCAAAAAATGAAAACTGTAAGAATGCGATGGCATTTATAGTAATCATATGTATTGTTCTGGTCAATCTCGCTGTACCCATAAACCGTAACTCATACAGAAAATGACCTCACCACTTCAGACTTTAAAAATTGATGAATCATATCAAGTAATGTAGAGGTGTATGCATTTGATTGCTTCTGTATGATATTACAGTTAGCGAAGGTAACAATTAGTGCAAAAGGATTCAATTAATCAAAAGAGGTCTAAAATAATTGGAAATAAGCTTGAGACAGAAAATGAAGTTGACTATCTTGAATATAAGATTATCAACAAATTTATTCGACTTATTAATTTTTATTATAAAAAAGGCATATAGTTTAAACCCATTCTTGTGGAATTGGCAAACAAAGAAAAGTTGACACTTATTTAAAAAAAATCACTGTGTTGGCTTAAACATGTCCTGAAGTTATTAAAGTAATTCAGACTTTGTTATAGAACTAGGTGTATCGATTGATAATCTTATTTGAAAAGTTGAATATTTAGGAACAAATATTTATACAAAGATCCAAATATGTTATTAATGTGATAAAACATAAGCTTTAAAAATCCAAATGGTTAGTGTCTCATATGGTGCGTGTCCTTAAAGGAAGTGCAACTCATGTAAGAATTTCTATAGATAACACTATAAACCAAGTCATGCACATGTTGCCATCGAGAGAACACACTTATTAGGAAATTGTTATCGGCTCATTGCCAATTATAAATAAAATAATTGTAGAACTCAGTAGTCAATATGCAAAATATTTTGAATTGACTGTATGGTCTTACATAGAACAATTAAATTAACAAATACATCAAAATTGATGAATCTAATTATCTCAATGAAATTGACTTCTTTTCTAGACAGAACTGCACAGAAGATTATAGTTTTTTGTTTACACATTAGACAAGGAAATATGTTGAAATATTCTATGAGCATTACCCTGTTACGAAACTTCACATATATTTACCAACCGAAAAATACATGAAAGTTTTTTTTAGATGGATACATCTTAATGATATTTAATGAAAGAAACTTATCTAAAATTGGAGTTGATGTGCTTTTGCAATCTGTGTCCTGCCATGTTATAAGGATTGTTTACAGATTGAAAAATTGAAATGCCAGCCCTCATGTGTTTGTCGGAAACAGGCTTAATCACTCTGAACCAAGATTTAGAAGACGCATTCAATATATTTTTTACAATGTTGACAGGGCAGACAAAATAAGTTTGGATGCTGAAATTATTGGCATGATGAAGTTACTGAAAACAGAAAACATAACGTTGGAAGAATTCAACCAAAGATTACGAAATACTGACACAGCTCTGGAAGACAACCTTTCAAAGATAATGGCAATTGTCAAGGTTTGAAAACTTAATGCTATGGATAAAAATTTGACCCCGCGACTATGTGCATGATATTGTTGTGTGCTTAATATGTGTGGTTTGACTTGGGAGAATATTTAGAACAATTGGATAGTGATATTGCAAATGCCAAAATAGATAACACTTCCAAACTTTGTGTGAATGGTGTTGTTGCAGTGAATGAATTTTTTAACTATAGGTTAAATCATTTTACGAATGGAATTATTTTGGTCAGAAAACAATCAAACTTTTGTAAGATTTCCCATTCTTCCTGGAGAATTGAGTATAAACACATAGATGCCTGACGCACCCATACGAAATTATAGTGTGAACAGGCACCCATTTATGACAAAGACCTCCTCGAAAAACTCCACTTATTCATTGAGAAACATAATACATGCAGAATGCCTAGTTCCGTGTCTATTCCCACATTGCACAAATTTGTGTCTAGAATTCAAATACATTCTGGCAGCAATGCGTTTTAAAGGTTTTTGCAAAGGAAAATATGTAGCAAAAAAGTGAAGAGAAGGATTTACAAGACCTGATGGAGTATCTACGTTTTAATATGGCTTATAGTGTAAAATGAAGAAATTGTTTAAAAACGTTACCTATTGCAATTGGGTTGGAAAACAACTTGAAATTCAAAGAGTAAAAGACAGACAAGAAAAAGTAGTTGATTAATAAAATGAGAAAAAATGAAACTGTTTATAGTTTCATTTTAGAAATGTGGCTGATTAATCCGGGTCTGAAAATAATCTCAACATTATGTAGATCGAAACATCTAAAGTGAAGTGAGTTCAGTTATCAGAAAACTAGACTTTCATTGTGATAAAGACAAGATTCTACTTAGATGCATATGTGATGAACGCTCACAACTTCTCAAATCTGTTTCCGGTGTAGGTGGAACAGGCAAAATTGTTTTTGTCTGACACATTTTCTTACAAAATAACCCGTGATGGCTGATCTAATGGTTTATTTGTCATAGTATATGGACTAATATGCATGAGTTCTTTTAAAAAAAGAACTACACTACATAAAACTCTGATGATAGGTGTAAAGCATGGAAAGGTTGGAGCGTACATTAGTTGCAGAAAGTAGACTTGGAAATGTTACGCCATATGTATGAGGGCGCTAGACTCTGCATAATTGATAGAATAAGCATAGTTAGGTATTCGATTCACAAAATGTTTCATCAAGTTTCTAGAGATCCCCCTCGAAATGGCACATTCTTTTGAAAAAATGAATGTGCTATTGTTTTGTGATTTAATGCAATTGTTATCTGTCAATGACAAAATAGGGTTTTTTCTAGAATATCATCATATAATGCCACAAAACAGAAAATATAAGTGGGCAATCATTTTCGAAATACCTTGAATATGATGAACGCACGATTACCAGAACCAACCATTACCCGAAGACAAAGACAGCAGTGTTAATATTTTGGGAATACTAGGATTGTTTCACCATCAGATACTGATGATAGCATTCTTTAAAAAAAATGCTAATTCCATGATAGAAAAACGACTATTAAAGACGTTGCTGAAACATAGCTTTTAATCTATGCTACAGTTGAACTTCATTTTATAAGGAATTGTCATTAAATGAAGTTGCAAATAAGTTGAATTATCTAATTATAAATACAGGTGAAATTGCTGCAACAATTCTGGTATGATACAAGTAAAATGGAGAAAACAGAAAATGTAAAAATTGGCAAAAACAAGAAAACATCTTCCATTTCTGGACTTGAAACATTGCTTGAATTAGAATAGGAACAATAGTGATGCTGAAGAATAAATGTTGATGGTGATCAAAAATTATGCAATGGTGTCATTGTAACAGTTGTTGAAATGATTGGAAATAGAAACAATGTTGGCAACATTTTGGTGTTTTTTATACTAATAAAGACAATTAGAAAAGTTCAATCAGACTATGAAATGTATTGTTTTGTTGATGGCACAAGGACATCATTTCCATCGTAACTTGCTTACTCTTAAAAATTCACAAATAACAAAGAATTATTGTGGATAGAATTATCGCTTATTTAGCCAATCATATATTTTCTAATGGTCAAGCCTGAAACTTTGTAATGTGTATCTTTGTGACTTTGATCATAGATCATTAATAAATGTTGATTAATATTTATGGATAGTACTGGAAAATTATTTTAACATTCCGAAAAAAAACTAACATACTTCATTTGGAAGAAAATACAAATACCTCTTAAAAGAAAAAGTAAATGAATCAAAAAAAGCTAAACTGTAGTTCTAGACCATCCTTTGATTAATCAAAGGAACACATCTTTTGCAAATTCAGTTGTGTAATCAGTGAACTTATTGCCAGAATTTATTGAGTATATGCATAATTTTAATTACATGAATGATATACATCAAGAATTGAGAAATATCATCTTTAATGATCATAATAATGTTTCTACCTTTGGAGAATAATAGAAATTAGCATTGTGATGATGAATTTGGGAAATAACTTTCACTTCATTTAGACTTTATATTCAGAGTATCACTTCAATTTATTCAAACCGATCATACAAAATGCAGCAGATTAAAGACAAATGTTCATGTATTAAACAACAACCAGTGCGATTGTGACTCAACACCTTGATGTGGTACATAATCTGAACTTCTATTTGAAATAAGAAAGACTTTGATACTAAATCTGATTAGTTGCACATAAAAATTAAAATGTTTTCTTTACACAACAACTACTTTGACTTATCATTTGGAGTCTTGTTTAAAGCATGCTGAGTATCAGTTAATTCACTATTGATTTCAAATATCTAGCCACTTCAATTAATAGATTTGTTGTGAATGCTGAAAGAGAAGAATTAAGTGTGATATTATGAAATTTACTTCTAAACAGCAGAAATTATATTGAACAAATGTTACATTAAACCCTGCCATATGGCATGAGGGAGCATAATATATAGCAGGTGATTATACTTGTAAGAAATAGTACTGACAATTGGGATTAAATAAGTTCCAACATGATTTAGAAATGGCACAATTAATTTCCTCCCAAATTTCCTCATCTAGTTTTATTATTCATGGAAATACTATGAAGTTGAAATCGACAATATATTCGAACATTTATTCTGAAAATAATATTTGTACTGAAGTTAATTATAATATAATTTTACTGAATAAAAAATATAATAATTTATTCTGAAATTTGTAGAATGATTTTGTAGAATGATTTAAGAAACTTATTAGAAACTCTGACAATTATATTTTATTTGGAGATCAATAATTACTTTTGAAACATTTTACTTATTATTTGGAGACTTATTTAAATTTGTTGGCAAAAATAATTAAACATTTTTAAGTATTTAGAACTCAAATATTAGAATGTTTTATTATTATTCTAAAACATGTTCGAGAAAATCAAAGTTTTATTAATTTATTTATATTTGAATTTAAAATATTTAACATATTTTTATCACATTTTACTGAAGTCTTAAAATTACAATCCTGCAATTTTGAAACTTTTGAAATTCATTTGATTTTAATTGGAATACGGAATTATTTTTAGAAGTAAAAACTGAAATTATTGAATAGAACTAATTAAAAAAACTTATTTCATTATTGAAATATAACATTTTTAAATAGAATAAATATTTGTATTTTTGCTAAGCATTTACTTATTAATAATTTTATTTCTTACAATTATAACTAGAAGAAAATACATTTTATTTATAAGAAGTACAATAGAACCAACAACGAAGAATTAACGAATAAGAATAAAATAGTGGTGACTTAAAGACGGTTAAAAGCGGCAGTATAAACACTAAGCCACTTTACTATATATTTTACTTGTTAACTTATTTTTTAATGATTTTGATTATTGAAAAAACTGTAAATAAATTTATAGAATATTGTCACATGTAATGTTGCCTCTATGAGCAGTACTAAGTCATGTACTAGGGTTTTCTATAAAAGAATGATGTCCTTTTTTGAAAATATCCTTAATATTTTTTATATATTTCTTTAAACAATATAACTGAAGACATTTTTATTGTTTTTCTATGTTTTTTTTAAATATTTTCATTTAAAAACTTAATCTGGCCATGTATTACAACATTAGAGACACTCGTGGTGTTGTCTCTCTATTGGCAGTACTGAATCATGTGTGTGCTGTACAGAGAATTCAAATGTTTCAATTGACTATATTATAATGATTTATTTATATATTCTAATGAAGTGCATTAAATTGCAAGGATTATAAAAAAATATATAATTAATTTGTAAACGTTTGAATTGTTATTGATTGACGTATAGTCTTTTGTTCTTGGTCTTTATTAGCAGTACTATGAATCACGTAGTAGGGGGTGTCCGTTTAATATTCTGTTTCAAAATATATAAGTGAAGTGATTGCTGTTGTTAACTTCATGTTTAAAGTTAAATTGAAATTTATTATTTTATAATCTTTCTGTTTTTGTCTCTATGGGCAGTACTCAACAATGTAATACAATGGTCCAAAAAGACCAAATTTTAAACATAATTATACTAAATATACATATTTATTTTTAAATGATCATACTCAAGTTAGTTAGAATGTCCTGCATTATTTGAAAAACGTTCTATGCGCGTTTCCTCGCTGTCTGTTTTAAATTCCCTTCTTTCTCTAGCTTTTTTTCATTTGCTTTTGAAACCTGAGCAGGATTCGATGCATAAGCGACAACGTTCGTGAAACCTTTTAAACCCATGAAACATGTATTAATATTTCTCATTTTTATATACGGATGATTATCAGAAAAATTCTAAACATCAAAAAGTGTAATTAAACAGACGAATACTGTAATTTTAATGTTTGCATGAATCAGAAAATGCTGCCAAAATACACACACTATGTATATATATATATATATATATATATATATATACATATGTGTATATATATATATGTATTAATACATATATATATATATATATATATATATATATATATAATTTTGTGCAAAGAAATCGATTTTGTTGGGCTTTTTATGATGTGTATAGCAATGTCTTTTACATTTTCTGCTGACTCTGTGAAATGAAATAAAAACATCTGGTACTTTGAAACAAAAGACATGTTAGCCTAAGCGAGCACGTATATCACAGAACTTTTCAAATATCAACCTTGTATACACTTTTTCTGTTCTTGATCTTGTCTTCGTTTGTTAATATATGAGTTTTTACATATAAACTAAACCATTTTCAGCCGGTGATAAACACCCGTGTACACCTGCGATAAAACGTGACATTTATAAACACATACTACTACATAAAATAAATTCTTATTGCACATACCAATACAAAATATGTTAGATTGTATTTGAAATACTCAATAAATATAACATTTTCATAATGCACAATACAAAGCTGTTATACACACATACTAGTTAAGGATACGAAATCGATAATAAGTCCTACACTGACTCTGTTTTTTTCAGGTGTAATAATGAATCATGTTCAGTCCCATGACATCAACATTTCTAGGATTTACCTACTCTTTGAGGCACTAATAATTAGGATGCACATAGAGCTATCGAGGTTTTATTTTTTTGTCCAAAGTGTGCTTATCGTACTGAGCTCGCTTTTCAAAACCTGGTTAGACTGTGTCTCTAACCTCTTGGCGAGAAGGTAAGTCGATACACACAATATATATATATATATATATATATATATATATATATATATATATATATATATATATATATATATATATATATTTTATCTCAGGATTGCTCTTTATTTTACAGAGATATACAAAATCTGCAATACTGTCATGTCGATGTTATTGTTCCACATTAGTAAAAGCTGGAATTTCATCAGACAGAATTAGATCTTTTTATCAAGATATATATATATATATATATATATATATATATATATATATATATATATTAATATATATGTATATATATATATATATATATGACTTCAATTATTTTCTCAAGATATATATATAGAGAGAGAAAGAAAGAGAAAAAAGAGAGATAGAGATAGAAAGTCGTCAATCTACAATACCTTCAAGAAACAAATCACATGAAGAATCCTCAGTTGTCGATTTTCCTAATAGAAAACCTCTTAGCATTACATGAATTGTATTTTGAAACATTTTATTTTAAATAGATTATAATGGGATGGATAAGATAGTAAACAAAATAAAAAAACAAGAGTGGTTCGGAGTAGGGAAATATATGTCGGTTAAATATATATATTTACAATAGTTTGTTTAATAGAGAATATGTGTGTTTTGCTTTTGCATATTAAAAGCGTATCTGTCATGCAATTCATGCTTTATTCTAAAGTTCCTGTTCCATATAATAAAATAAAATAAAAAAGCTGCTTTAGTCGTTCGATTATAAATTATTTTCATATTTTGCAGTTGTCCCACCTTTTAATTTGATATTTCTTATTTCTTCCACCGGTGTTAATACTTATATACATACACACAGACACAGACATATATAGATTAACATGGATTTTACGACACTTGTACCATTAAAATTTAAGCCACCTTGTGTTATACGATGAGCATGGTCAGTATCGATCTGAAACATTATATCTTATAAATATAAATAGTTACTAGGACGAGTCGAATTAATTACATCGACAGAACAGTGTTTCACTAATGGTATGTCCAATGATGAACATTAACATGTAGATACTAAACATAATGACGAAAATCCTAATCTCAGTTTTGAACATTATTTATTACATTATAATATTCTCGAAAATAGTTTAAGGCTAATGCTTTCTTAATTGATGTATACTATATATGAACAATATACAATGCAAATGGTATATAACTTACCTATTGTTAAAATTTCCCATATATCGTTGCTATTTGAATTAAGCACAACCCATATTGCACTAAAGATATCCTACTTTATAATCCCTGTTCGCTTAGAAATATGTTTCAAAATTAATACCCTTTGTTTAATAAGTGTAAGAGTTGTGTCTGTACATACAAATAAAAAATATGTGCGTGTACCACACTTTATATAGATAGAGATAACCTCTGTATACCTAGTCGTCGCTTAGTATGCTAGTAAAAACACTCTCGAATGATGTTGGAACCCGGAAAGTGTTGGCTGAGAATAGTTCTTTCCAGATGAATGAAAAACAACCGCAATTCTATCATTTAGAGTGGACAATTTCGTTCTTTTTTCGGGTTTCGTATAAAATAGACACATTGATGTAGAGGGGAAGAGAATGAGTATTGTTCTTTTTAATCGTCTAATTCATACATGTTTTCGATTGACTCCCCCGTCTTTAACTCATCACCTTCCAATGATATACTATGTAAGCTCGTTCTTGTTTGTTCCACGTCCCAAACGTTGTTATTGTTCTTTTCCTGGTCCGCAAATGCGAAGGGAGTTTAAAAAAAAAATGAATCGTAATATTGCAAAACATAGATTCCAGATGAGCGTTGACATTCATTTGATGCACGCTTACTTTACAGAAGTAGAAAACTTACCAGACAACTGTTAGAGGAACATTCGTTAGAACAATCTAAGGGGGTCAAAGTATTAGTTATTTAACGGCAATGATGATATGATTTGTTTAGTTTATAAAACTTATGTTTCTTAAATAAAATATATCTGAAGGTTGACGACTCCAAACCAAAATGATTTCCTACATAGATAATTGTTTATTCACACTTACATCTGTTTCGTTGAAATTCAGCAATCCATTAAATATTTTTTTAAAACAAATAACGCATATTTATTAAATGTAAGCTCTATTGACCCAGCGTTTCTTTGCAGTTTTTTTTGGTAATTGGAATTTTTCTTTCACTTATTTCATTATTCCTTTTTTGTACTAAATTAGGATTTGGTAAGTTAAGTTAAATTAGTACATTATCTTCTACTCAGAAATAAAATCTCAACCAAATTGCATTAATACTAATTGTGTACAGTTAATTATGTGCTAATCTCTAGTTACAAGATCGTTTTATTTCAGGCTATTGCAGTTTTTATTTTAATAAATATTCTATTGATTATGAATAACAATGAAAATGTGAGTCATTTACAGTAGAGTAACACATACACAGGAAACACATACAAGGACACATACTAGGTCGTCTAATTATTTTATTAATATAGGTGTGTAATAATCAATCCTTTCAAATCAGAGAAAATAAGAGTATATTTATTATTGAGATGAAATAAACTGTGATTTATTATTTTACAAAGTGCATCGTTATATTATGCATAGCTTAATATAAACCTTCCACGACGGATAGACGTAATTCCCCGAACATAACAGTTTTGCACTACATTTACATCTCCTTTCAAATACGAATAATTATGATTCTAAAGTTGTGCTTAGACTCATTTTCTTATTTTGATCAAAAAACTATTTAGTTTATTTACCAATTTCCAACAGAACCAAAAAGTGGTTACGAAACAAAAAACAAATATGCAACAAATAAATGTACCAAATGCAAGACAAATTACACTTCTACCTTCCTGCATGAGTTTAAAGAGTTTTTAGTTCAATAAAATATACGGTCAGATCGGTTTACTTAGAACGAGAAGATAGCTGCCATACGGTCGCATAATGGCTCGAAAATCAATAATAAAAAAAACAGCTAATAACTGTCAGCAATCTGGCGAAAATGTCATATTCAATTAAACCGATGATTTTATTACCTGTGTTTTTTTTTTCTCGTTTATTTTTCCATTTTTGTGCGATTATTGAGGCTAAATATAGCTTCCTCATGGCAACCATGTGTTATCGTTCTAAGTAGAACGACATGACCGTACGTTTTTATTGAATGAAAAACAAAAAACGCTTTAAACTAATTTTAAACACATTATAAGGAATCCAAGTAGGTGGAAAAATCACTTTTCTCGCCTGTGGTAACATTTGTTTCCTTCTCTTTGTTGTTTCACACTTTTTAAGGTCCGTTAAAAATATAAAATAAAATCTGAAACTTCGATTTTAAAAAATTCATTAAACGTTAAGCTCACGTTTTAAACAGTTTAAGACGAACCCAACATTCTGGGGATTTGCTTAATTTAAGTCTAATGACGATGGATCTAATTCAACGCAAATTGAAAATAATGTTAATGTTCAAATACGAAGTTGTGCCCATATTATGACACCTCCTTAAACACTTTAAATTAATCAAAATACACTCTGATAAAAGAAAATATTCATTAATCAATGTCTAATAAATATTCTTAAAATTTCACAAAACTCATATGGAATCTAAATTTTCACGAAGGACTTCCAACCCATATTTGATCTGCTTTGCATTAAACTTAATTACACTAAATATAGCCTACACGTTGACTAGTTACGAATAAAACCTGTGTTCCCAAATCCATAATTATGGGTTATTTTGGGGGAAAATAATGTTGTATATACAAATTTATAAGCATATAAATGTAATTATATTTATATAGATATCTATAGAAAATATATTTATATTAACTTTAAAGTAACACTTATAAAAAAGTGAACTAATGTTACTTGCTCACTTTCCGGCATTAGCTGAATAATCATGCTGATATACCCAGACACACTGTGATAATACAACTCTAATTTAACATTAACTTGAAGAAGTTTACAAAACCAAACTGCAAAACCACGTTTGTGAGCGGTACACGATTTTTTAAGGTAGAAAATAATAAACTGTTCCTATGAGAATCGCCACCCAACAATACGTACACTATTCGAACGTCAAAAGCATTTCCTTTTATAGTTTCAAATGTATGGTGGCTTCTATTATTGTCGTTATATTCTTTGAATGCGCTATGCTTATTTCATGCTTACCGAACATTCGACATCAGCGTGGCATATACGCGTGAGAAAAATACAAAATCACATTCCGCCTGCACATGTAACGCGCTGGGAAATTGATTTGAAATACAGAAACCGTTATAAATATTTACAACACTAACACACCGACCTATGTGACCCGCTATCTAACTCTCTCTGTGCACCCACACACACACGCGCACGCATATATATATATATATATATATATATATATATATATATATATATATATATAATATAATATAATATAATATAATATAATATAATATAATATAATACAATATAATATTTATAAATAAATATTGATGATTTATTACCTACAGACATCGATGTTCCATAATAACGCAATCTTCAGTGCAGGAAATTTATTTCCGACGGTCGGCGGGCGCGAACTCCGATCACAAATCGCATCCTAAGGAGGAATTTAACTTTGTAAATATAAAGTAGGCGGGTATTTTACAACGAGCAGCGAAAGTGACATACAAAAATCACCTGTGTTTGATCTCGAAATGAAGCTAGTAATACTGCTTGTTATTAAACTCACTCAAAGTGCCCGGCCTAAGTAAAAGGTTTTTTTTTAATAATATTTATAAATAAACATTAATTATTTATTCATGTATATATATATATATATATATATATATATATATATATATATATATATATATATTTATATATGTGTAAAATAAACACTGATTTGCTCTTACATTTGGTTATTGGGGAAGTGGTCAGTATATCAGTACCACTGGTGACACATGAAATTAATAACTGTTCTGTTCTTTTAATCTCCGAAACAGTTACATGGTAAACATGAATATTTCACCATAAAAGTTACGGTCCTCTAATTTGTTTCACTATTATGTACTTCAATCCGCTTTTGTATTCGTACATTTTCTGACTGCAAGTCATTTTATGCAAGTGCTGAGTCTTCGATATTACAAATTTAGTTAGCTTCCCGGGGATATATATATATATATATATATATATATATATATATATATATATATATATATATATATATATATATATTTATAGATATATACATACACATGCATCCATATATATATATATAATTGAGAAAAATATTAATAAAGAAGCAATCTGCATTTTGCTTCTTTAAAAAACACCGTTTGAATTGCAAAATGTTAATGCATTCTATACAGTGGAACTCTTTAATAATGTATATATATATATATATATATATATATATATATATATATATATATATGTATATATATACAGAAAAAAAGGCAATAAAATATCAAATGAATTACACTAAACACAAATTTTTTATATACTAGTTACAAATAGTTATGCAAATTAGGCAACCAAATGGCGTCTGCGTGTACTATCTCATGTGTATTTACTAATACTGGATTCTAGTATTGATTTAAATTATAGTTACACTTTGTTATGGTAATATAGGAGGTATAATAGAAAATAACTATCGTTTGTATCTGAGTATATGCATAACACTAAATACACACGCATATATATATATATATATATATATATATATGTGTGTATGTGTGTGGGTGTGTGTGTTCGTATTTACTTTGTTACATTTCTCTTTGTGAGCAGTTTTAAATTATATATATATATATATATATATATATATTTATATACATTTATATATATATATATATACATATATATATATATATATATATATATATATATATATATATATATATATATATATATATATATATATATATATATGTCTGTGTGTGTGTTTTCTTAGTTATATTTCTCCGTGTGGGCAGTTCTCAATTACAATTACGTCGAACGCGCATGAATTAATAAATTATATTGACAAACGATTTTATTTTTTTATTTATTCATTTATTCATGTATTTATTTAATTTTTCTCGCGACGTATATTGCCACCAAAGCGTAAGGGACTATAGTGATACCAATTAAATAGGAGACAAGCTAGGTGCGGAGTTCGGCACTAAGATGTTTGTTAACATTTCATTAAAATGTGTGCGAATTGATGGAGTCGGGAAAGCAGGGAGCGATCAGAGAATTCTAAAGTAAAGTGCATTAAGTTTGCCGGAACACATTTTGTAGAAGAACTTGTTAAACAATCAAAGTTATACTACGATGCGACAGGGGATTGGGATTTCAAAACAGTGCGGGATCTATTCTTTCTGGCACACTGGTCAGTATAAAGAGGCTAGTGGTTAGCGCATAAACCCAGATGTGCAACAATTATACATGCACTTTCGAATTGTGGCTCTATATAGATATAAGATATTGGCAGGTTTGAGAAGTTTTCTTAACTTGGTAGAGGCAGTCTACCGTCTTTGCGGCAGACTTGGATGCACGTGGTTATTATTGCAGAGCATATTAAATTGTTTCGGTTTTAATTTTACATATTTGTAATTATATATTTTTTTAAATAGTAGTTACATTTTGGGTAATTTGAAGTTTTGTAATCATAAAAAGAAATATACTGGATCAAAACGGTTAGCGACATAGTACCGTTCATATAATTATTATGTGTATATCATATTTCATACAGGTCATTATTGGTGATTACTCACTGAAAGTAACCCATGGTGTTCCCTGAAGTATGAATATATACACTTGTCCCCAGATTTCGAGCACTCTGAGCTTAGCAAATATTGTTGGTCTTCTCTAGATTCTGAGTGACAAAAAACCCCCGAAATATTCCAGTATTCTCTGCACCCTTCAAGTTCACGTCAGGATTGTGCTCTCTCTACACATTATGTCCATCCTCCTTGACCATTTGGTGTGGTTTTAACGGGGTCTGGCCCAACCGGATGTCTGTGTGCTGTAGTGAATGTAGCTTTTGGTGATTTCTGGTTGAATCAGTCATCATCATCATCATCATCATCATCATCATCATCATCATCATCATCATCATCATCATCATCGCAGTCGTCGTCGTCGTTGCCATTTAGTCAGTAAAATTTTCACAAAAATAATTTTCAATATTGCTCTTTTACAATAACTGGTTGTGTTCTCTTGAAATATACGTTACAACAAGTTCCCCAATATTTTTATGTACTCTCTTACTCTTTCGATTTACGTTGTTTATCAGTTTGCGTTAATTTCACAGCCGCGTACCATTGACTTCTACGATACCAACATTTATGATTTAGTAGGGTGTTTTCTTCTTGATTGTTATAACATCCGGTTTCCTTGTTTGGATGAATTTAGTTGTTAGTCGCTGTAGGCCTTATATATTTTGTTGATGTTAGTTGCCCAGTTATGTCTCCGATTTGTGTCTTTACCGTGTGTCTGTATGCTCAAAATGCAGTCGGTTGTATACTCACCAGTTAACAGCCTTCCTCACGCAGTCGTGTCTGTTCTTATATTTTTGTGGCGTGTTTGCCTCATACACTTATGTGATTTACAGTTTCGTCGCTTTGTCAACAGAATTTGGCTCTAATATTTTCGTGTGTTTTGTCTATTTAGGTATTGATGTAGTTTATTCTAATAACATTGGTCTGTGCAGCTATGAGTAGACATTCTGTTTCCTTGATTTTGTTTCTTTTCCCGTATTTCCATGTCTCGTACCGCTGACCCCTGTATTGTTCCTGTTGGTTGTGTGTCATGCTGCGTTGATCAGCCCTTGTGCTTTCTAGATTATCTATTTTTCCATTTCTTGTCTTGTTTCTTCCACACAGAATGTTATGCTTACCAGCCTTTATTTCAGGTTTCTTCGTTTCATGTAGAGTCGGTCAGTATCATCCTTTGGTGCAATGAATTGTGTATGGTTATTAGTTGCTCACTCTTCTTGTCAAGATGAATAAGTTTCTTCTTTTGTCCAGCGAATGAGTGTACCAGAATAGCTTACTACTGATGCTATCTATATTAGCGTATACTATATGTTTACTATATAATGTATTTTCTAAATATTGTATTTTACTTCCCATCTTTCTTTTCTAATCTTCTTGTTTATTTCTGTTTATTTGATGTGTTATGCTTCCAGAATTCCGAAATATTTATAAACATCATGTTTAAAAAGGTACCTTATGTCCTCTTAGTTTAGCAGTATTATGGTCACTGTTGTCTCCAGTGATTTTTTTTATTTCGACAAATAAACACTAACATTTTAATATCCTGGTTAAATATACTTGTTGTTTTTTCAGCTTTTTCCGTGTATTTGTATTGTTTGCAAATATTCTCATGAGTTGCGTTATTCTTTGTTCTGCATCTCTAAACTTCTATCTGATATCATATTTCCTGAGTATATAATCATGTGGCACCATGGCTATGATAAACAGTCGTGTTGATAGATCCTCTCATTGGACTAGGCTCCTCTATATTTTATCCCACTAAGGTGGTGTCCCTCAACTGCCAGTTTCAGGTTCTATGTTCCCATTGCTTTCTCAATAATATTGATAATATTGCCGGTAATTTTTTACATCCTTAATCAGTCGATTATCCATGGTTATTCTTTTCCGTAGTCGATCCCTACGATGGCTATATTCTTTGTCATGATTTTAATTTTTTTCATAGTAGTTTACTATCATTAAAAGTGAAGTAATGTGTTCTCCCTGTTGTGTCGTTAATATCCACCTGGTTTGTAAATATGAAATTAGTCTGTAGTTGTTTGCGATTTTACCCGTTTTAGTGTATATGTGTATTAATGTAATTCTTCCCTACGTCATGCATTCTGGTATATTACTTTCGTAGATACATCTTCTTATGTATGCATGTATTCCATCGTTGCCTAGTGCTTGCATAGTTTGTATTTTTGTAGAGTTATCTAGAGCCTTTTCCCAGTAATGTCAGTTTCTGACCTTTTGTAAAGTACTTGAGCACTTCTTTCGTGTTTTTCAGAAATTCTATTGTGGCGTTTCATTATTCAATATATTTTGCCCGGAAGTTATTTTATTTTTTGTCGAGCCTTCTTCTTCAATTTACGTTTATACAAAACTGACGTTAATGACTTTCAGAACTCATATTTTGTAGGTACTTTTCAGATTTCTATCTTTTACGTCATCTCACTGTTGCTGATATGTTTTGTTTTTGTTCTTCTTGTGTCTTATTTAGGGTTGCTTCTTTGTCAGCCATATGTTATCTTTGCTATCGTTTTCTGTTTTCTTTTATCCTATTTACGGCTGTAGATTCTTTATCAAGTTTGTTAATCTGGGGTTCATTTCTGATTCCCCCAAGCATTCTTTGTCTATTCTCTTGTTGAGGTTTAGTTTCTACTTTAAGTGTTTTACTTACTGGTTTAGACGTTGCATACATAAAGTTGTTTAAGTATGTGGTGAGATCTGTTGATGTTAATAAGAAGAATATCTTGACGTTTTCTGTTTTTAATTATAATTCATTCCATACTTCTTTCCTTTGCGATATGTTTTATTTTATCCAAGTCAATGAATAGTATGATGGTTTCTACTTCTGATGACTCAGTGTTTATATTTTGGCAGTCTTCTGCTTAAAGAGTTATGGAAACGGTTAAGGATCGAAGGGTGTTGCACTGAGCGGCAGTTTCTCAAATCACGTGATTTCCGTTGGGACATTTGCTATTCTCTTAATTATCGAGGATTGAACAATTCAAGATGTGTATTTTGCGTTCTGCCCCAAATCGGTTATAGCAGGCGACGGCAACTGGTGTAAGTGAAAGCTATTCACCCCATATTATCTCTCCTTTTCGTTCTTTTTCAAGAAAGCAATGTATGTGTTGCTTTTGAATCACACGTTGTTTATAAAGTAACTAACACTACTCCTCCCAATGGAAACAATCTGAAACAAAAGACTTAAGTAATGAGAGCAAAATTGACTGTCTGATCCAGGCCTTTTATTAGTTATGCTGCTAGTCCAACCAAAGTGTTTATTGGATTGATGTACATATCTACTGATTTTCCAATCTCCCAGAATTGTTTTAGCATTTAATATGCTTCCAAATGCCCTTCAGTGAGCGCTATCACTAGTAGAATGTTTATATGTCGTGTATCTACATGATTTCTATTACTCATCTCAAAGTATAGGGAAAATACACCACTATGGAGAAAAACGTGGAATGGAACTGACAGTGTATTGCATCTGTTGTGACTTAGCCGATTATTTTACTTTTTTAATCAACCGGTTACATCAATTTTAGATTTTTTAGATTTTTTGATTTTTGAATTTTAACGTCCCTAAATCACGTGACCCCCCACTTTTTGAAATGTTGAATTTCTTTTCTTCTTCTTCTCGTTCTTCATCTCTCCATTTCATTCTCTCCAAAAATGATCTGAGGTAAAGATCGGATTCTAACTCTGCCTGATGAGATCTAAGTTTATAGTAACTGTTGATCGATAACATCGACATGCCAGTGTCGCAGATTTTGTACATGTCTGTGTAAATCAAAAAGTATCATATATATATATATATATATATATATATATATATATATATATATATATATATATATATATATATTTATGAAAGTAATTTATTTTTTCTTTACTGGCGTTTTCAGAAAGTGCACTTTGTAATATCAGTTAAATTGTAAAATAGAAACTGTTTGATTTAACTTGATATTGACCTAAATGTAAGATAAAATTAATCTTTTGTTGAAACGACACCTTTTTTTGAGACATTATTTTTAACGTATGTAAAATGTATTTTTCTTGTAAAATTAGGAGAGATTTTTAAAAAGAAAATGGCGTAATTGTTGTTATTAAATCCATTTCAGGATATGTTTAAACTTCTTAATGTTTGCATTTAAATTCGTTTAATTGTGTAAAAACTTATTTTCCTCGAGTAACAACAAATATTCACAGTTGTGTTTGTGTGTCAACAGTTTGTATTTGTGTATAATAACATTTTAAAACATTCAAAATATTGTATGATAAAAAAAAATATAGTACACTTTAAAAAGGTTATTAGAATTGTATGTAAGTGTTTTAAAAATAAATGGGTTTGTAGATTCTCTTTTCTAAAAACAAAAAAACAAAAACAATAATGTACTTTTTAAAACTGCTATGCTAATAATAATGATGATAATAATATCTAAGTGATGATAATAATAATAATGATAGTAATATTAACAATAATACTAATAATAATGATGATAATAATGATAATAAAACAATTTATTAGCATTTTTCATAATCACAAAGCTATTGTAAAAATGTAAATGAAGTAAATTTAATTAGAAAATGTTACTACTGTTATATAAAATATACTGCAATTGCACAAAAGAAAACGTTAGATACTCTCGCTCGTTTATCTTGGCATTCGCATACACTTGGGATAAAATTTAGAACAAAACATAACATTCCATAAATAAACTTTAATGATCATGCTATTTTTTAACGTAACAAAAATAGCCCCACCGTCTCAGTATGAAGTGATAATTATTATAACCTCTTTTATAAATGTTATAAATATTTAAGAAATTGTAAATCAAATAATATAATAGCTAATTTAAAATTTAATATACACTGCAGTCAGTGGGTGTGTACGTGTAGAGTGATGTAATTTTATTAAACCAGGTTATTTTTAATAATTAAATAAATAGATAAAGAAATAACAATCCCACAATACATTGTTCTTAATTAATATAATTAAAGAATCAGTTTCAGTTCTCACTAATATATTGTAGTATGAGTAAAGACAATTCATTTAGAGTTATGGAATTTTAAACGCCGTTTTATATCGTTATATAGCTTGTCTTTTTAGTTGGCATTCATATTTTTTATAATAATTTTATTATTATATTGTTGTTTTTATATATTTTGTGCTCAGGCTACAATGTCATATTTTATATTTATTTTACATACGTATGTTGAAATAATAAGTATAATTTGATAGATTTTTTATACACTAGTTAAATTTTCGAAATAAATATGTTTAATGCTAATTAAATAAATGGGACGCCAGTTAGTTATCATGAATGAATAAATATAATATAATGAGTAAGTGATTTAAATAGCTGTGGCCAAAACAGTTTCGAAGAAGAAGGAAAAGTTTGGTCTGACTTTTGATCCTTTCTTGTAATTCTAATATATTATTAAAGTTGAGTGTATTAGAAACATATGCTTGTATAATTATCCGTCACAATATGTTCGTATATATGTGTATATCTGAAAGTATATATATATATATATATATATATATATATACATATTTATATATATATATCTATATATCTATATATATATAATATATATATATACATATATATATATATTAATATATATATATATATATATATATATATATACAAATAACATTAGTATCTAAAGCATTTTAGGATGTTTTAAATATATTTTATGAAAGGCTGTCTTTTTAGTTTTGATATGTAGGGTGAGTTAAAGAAATGTATGTCTATGGGAAAAATGCTGCTTTAATATATATATATATATATATATATATATATATATATATATAAATATATATATATATATGTGTATATATATATATATATTATGTCTATGCACAGGTATATATATATATATTATACATATATATATATATATATATATATATATATATATAGGTGGATGTATGTGTGTGTGTGATACTATTATGTTTTCCCACACACGCATACATGTATACACATAAATATGGGTATGTGTAAATATATATGTATATACATATACGTTCAATTTTGTAACTAGGCGTTTTCTACTTTCGTTTAGTAAGTATAGTGTACATTATATAACGTATTGATGTGTGGTGTATCAGTCTTATTGCAAGTTTGATGCTTGTTATAGGCGGACTTCTTTGCTTTTTCATCAGAAATCTCACTGAAAAGGGCAGGTTCCTTGTGTCATCCTTTTTACTCGATCGTGGACTCTGCTATTAGATTGCACTTGAGTGTAAATCCTTGCTGTAACAAAAACTACAAAATCGAGTGTTTGTGTGTCATGCATTCAGCTTATTCAGATAATATTTTGAGAATGTGTGGGGAGTGTATCGCTATACGTAAACGTACTTAACGCTAGCCGAATAATTTAATCATATAGTTAAATCTATTTGGTGAACTTTGACTCCTCTGCTAATAAGTGTGTGCATAATTATATGTGTACATATAAACATATATATGTGCGTATACATGAATGTGTGTAAGGAATGCATACGACTATACATACACACACACACACACATATATATATATATATATATATATATATATATATATATATATATATATATATATATATATATATATATATGTACATATATATATATACATGCAGCATTTTTGTATATGTAAATATTTTTTATTTACATCATTATTTTTTTGGTACAATATGTTATAATGTCAATAAACGGACAGTATTGTAAGTACTAAACATGAAGAAATAATAAAAGAATTAAAAGGCTACTTAACTGGTTTCGTAAATCGCTGAACAGAGCTAAATCGCGGTAAGCTTAAGTGAAAAACTGTTAAGAATCATAAAGGGAACAAAGGCATAAACAGCATATATTTAATAGAAAGTAAGTAAACTCCGAATAGAGTATCACTTTTTTTATAAAGATAAAACTTTATATGAATAGTTTCAAGAATTATAGTGCCGAACACTGACATTAGAGACACATATGCGATTTTTGATAAGGTGTTTTGTACGTATTGTTCATTACATCTGAAGGTAAATTATCTGCCTGAAGTTTTTATGGGAACGTGTAGTTTAATCTGGATGTCCAACATTTGCTAATTCATTCTTACAAAAGTGAAACTGCAATTCAGTTTAATGAATATATACATAATTTACTGATCATGTAATTACTGTAATTCTCAAACATTTTATTCTTTTAAGTTTATATTGATTTGACTATTTTTAGCAAAGTAAAGGACCAGTTTGCCAGCCTGTTCGTAATTTAATTATTTTAATTGATCATGTTTCGTAAAAAATAGTAAATGTTTATTGCCATGACATATATATATATATATATATATATATATATATATATATATATATATATATATATATATATATATATATATATATATATAATCAATGGAGTTTTTATTATAGAGGCGCAAGTAATAATGTAGTTTTCATAGAATTTATGTCTTGTTTCGGCGTATAATTAAATCATAGATAATAGTTGAAAGCTACTTTGCCTAATCTCACATGAATGCTGAACCACAGTGAGATCTATATACATTTCAGAAGATAGGGATATACATGTGTGTAGGTATCTGATTATGTATTTGCGTTGTCTCTTTTTGTATGCGTCCGCGTCTGAATTAGTCAGCAGCTATTTGATAGATATAGAAAGTAATAATCATCTAAATCTAAATATGTGTTATATAATTTAGCTTTCAGAACTATCTTATATTTTTCTCCTTGGACGGCTCTGTTGCTTCACAACGTGTGCACCGACGTAAATTAAAGAAATATAGAGTTATATCACTGCTCACAACCTATTATAAACACAGATCACGTTTAGCCTTTCTTTCCAGATCCGTGATGTGCAAGATTATCTACCTGGTAATTATTTCAGATGAGAATGATATTAACAAGTTCACCTACACGCTTACAGTTTACAGGAATAAGTCGTTTTACAATTCAGTTCAGAGAAATGAGAACTATATGACATTTCGAAGTATCAAAATATGCTTTCAGTCTATTGTAAGCATGCTTTGCCAATAGCATTAACGTTATGTAATCGGCATGCCGGTTCCCAAACTGTTTGAAGTGTACAAAGTGCTAATAGAGTATAGACGCAACAATCAATCATAATATGGGAATATAACGGCATAAATACTTTTAGAATAGATTTTAATTGATCTCAGAAGGCGTTCATAGATTTCATAAATATTTTTAGAAAATAAACTGAAACATATTCGGGTCAATGATAGCTTGAGAAAACATGTAAAATGTGGGCTAGTTCGAATTAATATACCACAACGATTGCTGTTTAAGATTTATTTATTTACAAACTTAATTAAAAAACCAGCAATATTGTTAATATATCATTAAACAGAGACATCAAATGTGTTTATACTTTAACAATATTGGGCATTTCCGTCTTAGATCCTCATTTAACCGCACATTTATTTCCAATAATTGTTATTAAATATTTATCTTATAATAATCGAGCTAATAATTTACTCTGTCGCCGGATCATGTGCAATTGCAATTGATGTTTTTCAGGTGATTTTATTTTTTAATATGTGATAAACGATATAACTACTCCCATGAGGAAGCCATATATTTAATTTAGCAAATTCATTTGATGATCAATAATATATTGAAGTATATTTACATTAAAGTATTTATATAACATTAGTTATGGAAACTATATTTAATTCTAACGTGTGAGAGGTGAATGTTCAGAAGAACAATGATATTTCGTTTCCTTATTAAATTGTTTGATTTATTTGATAATACTTCACTATATTCCCGATTAAAACATTGATAAATACGGTTAACTTTTGCAAATAATTTAAAATGTAAAGTAATACTTCACTTGACGGGATGGAAATCAATTACAAAAATGTTTTAAACTTGTTTTTAAAGAGGTGCAGGATGAATCCGTTTTACGGCAATATACGTTTTTAAATATAAATAAGTAAACACTTATCGAGACCAAAATGGTACTCTAAGATAATTGTTAAAAATAGTGTGAATTGGGTGATTAACACTGTAATAAAAAACAATAACGCAACATAATTTATTGACATTCGCCTTGAAGTTAACAGCACATTGCATTCAGCACGAAAGTAGTGGCGTGATATTGTATTTCACCGGTAGGTAGTTTCTTGGCAGAGGGTTAACACATCATTTTCATTTAGTTTTATGTACAATGATGGAAACTGCTAAATTCTTGAAGTGGTGTTAGCCAAAGGGGTGCCTTTTGTAAATGTTTTACAAAGAAAAACAAGATGTAGCCTTGTCGAGTACCTACTACGACGATAAGAATATAGGGGAATACTAGAAATGTATTTTTGAGAAACAGACAGTATGAGAAAAAAAGAAAGTAGTTCCATTCTGAGGTCTCGAGGTGGGCTTTGGGATATTAAAAGGACAGGGAGGGGGTCTTAGATGCACAGCCACAGATCTGGCAGTCAAAATGTGAATCCAATACTATCTTACATACCTTATTTTATACAGATGTATATATATATATATATATATATATATATATATATATATATATATCGTAATTAGATGTTGCGTGTGTGTGGTGGGGTCATTTCTGCCTTAGAATCTGGTGTGAAGGTGGCAGTGTCACTGATGATCATGCGGCCTACAGTAATCTGTTAACTGCCTCTATCGGCGGTTCCTTTTTTATGGACTGGGAGTTGATATATACAGGGATGATTTTTCTTCGACTGTTGGTTAGAATCCAATCTAACAGTGTCAGAAGGTAATGTATATCATAGAAACCCCTCCTGTTTCCTTTAAAGAGTTCTTGATTTCATCACTGGTCTTACTAACAAGTTGTATAGAGACCCTTCATACTTGTAATTCGTTAGGGGGATTCAGTTCTTTTTAACACGTCTACGTCCAATATCAACTCTCGATCTGTAACGATATACAGCGTCGACGAGACTGTCATTTTCTTCCCTTTTATCGTTGAACAGACCATATTGTTCAATGCCAACTTGTTTCCTGTTTGCTAGGGTCACTGTAAGGTTACAGTGCTTCCATTTAATTTTCTATTTTTACCTCCTACAAAATCTGATGTTTTAGGAGCGAAATCTCTGATCCGGTGTTGATCCGTGCCTCTACTGATCTACCTTTAAGCTTAACTATACACTCCATTTCAGAGCCCTGGTAGAGGAGATTCTTTTAATGGGCTCCAAAATCGACTTAAATTATGGTTTTCGTTTTATATTCTCTTCAGTGACCCCTTTTATACCGTTTCAACCACCTTCTTTGACACTCATGTCTTCTGCTGCTGCATTTTCCTGTGGTTCTGTTTTTTATTCAGGACTTGATATGTTTACATATCTTTGTATTAGCCTTCTTATTCAGCCAGTAGTTGTTAATGGGTTTCAAATATTACTTGTTTTTTTCTTTTTCCTAGGACGAAGTCATTTACATCGTGCTCGGGCAGGCATGGGTTATCCCATTCTTTCCTGTTGTAGCTAAAATGTTCTCACTGCGTTCGCTTGTATTTTACCAATATTTACCCACAAAACTAACTGTCTACAGAGTGTTACTATTCTCTACAGCTTAAGACACCACAGTGCTTCTCAGATCACGTAACGCTGTCAGATTTGTTCTTTGTTCCCGTTAATCTAGTATAGGCCGTATTTGGTTCCTGTTTACGCCCTTTACTATTATTTAGAATAGCCTACCCTATCATTAGCTGTGGAGTCGGTGATAGAGCATTACGATTATGTTGCTTAAGACAAGTCTTCCCCTAAAGTTGCCGGATTTGATCCTCACTAAAACTGTAAACTAGTGCATCTATAAAGGATTCAGTTTACTTGGCTTGCAAAACTTTACCCTTTATTAACTCGGCGTAAATATATGCCAACAGAGAAAGTCGATTTGCCCTGTTTGTTGAACTCACGAGTACCTCGCCTCGATAGTGCTTTATTTTAATTGACGAAATAATCAAATTCGCCGTACTGCGCCGACAATTGAGCAAATGCATCTATTATCGTGATATTCGGGATATTCTCCGATCCACTCTGATGCCATAGCATCCGGAAAATCGTACGCTAAGTTTACTAGCGCTAGATCCGTAAATCATACGATTTCCCAATGAAGATTTTGATCTTTAAGCTGTCATTTAGTAATATATTAAAAGGGGTTAGTTAGGAGTTAGTCATTTTGTCTAAAAGTAGAAGACTGTATAAACATCTCTATCTGACAACATTTTTTACAAATTATTCTTACCAACAATTTCAACAAGAGGCCAGATAAGGGACTTGTACCTACCTTAGACTTTTGGGTTTACGGTGTCATCTTTTTCTTCTGGTAAGTCCTGCGAAGATCGTTTCTGTGTGATGTGGGTGTTATTTTGATGGTGTGTAGCCTTATCACTGTGTCTACTTCTGTGGATGTTTCCTAGGATAGGCGATTCCTAGGGTAAGAAATACTTCTGATGTGTATGTGTTGTAGAAAATACTTCCTGAGTAGCACTAGTTAAAAATTATCGCTGACAAGGGATATATATGTCGTATTATCGTCGCCCGTGGAGTTTAGCTTGATGTGCCTTGCCGTGTGACTGTCTCTAGAAAGAATCTTAGCGTGTGAGACATAGATCCTCTATCCTCTGAGCTACGAGTGGCACATACTTGTTTCAGACAGCAGGAGAACATTGTTTCTGATTTTTGAGCGCATGCTGTTTAAGATCCTCAAGTGCAGTGTACTGTACTGCCCAAACGCGTGATACCGAGTCGTCGTATGGCGGCATTAATTATTCTCGCATAATTAATTATCTAACCCTATCGGTCAAGGTAAAACTCGCCTCTAGTAAAGGTAAGATTTTGTAGATTAAACGAACGAGAAACTTGTATAGAAAGTAGCATTTATTTTCCATTACCGTATTTCGAAAAACAACATCAACACTCGAGTCGGCAAGTTATGTTGGCACGCGTCTATTATGTGTGAATATATCTTGCAAGCTACTTATGTCTTCTACGTTGCGACACAAAGAGGAACATGTCTAGCAAAAGGAAACAAAAAACAACAATACACAACAATAACAAAGAGTAAAAGAAAGAATAAACAATAGTAACTCGTTGTTATTCTAAAGTCCGGTGGCGTTAAGTAGTAATTACGTCTTCTTACCTATCGAAGCCACCCTTAGCTGCAGTTTGTATCCATTATTACCACTGACACACTCAGCAACTTGCAATATAAGAAACAACAGTCAATTCGGAGTCATGAGTTTAAAGGTGGTTCACGACGTACTTTTATTATAAACAGTTGTAATGATGTCCCTAATTACTCACTTCTACCCTGATCTTATTTTAGTGTATGGTAATACAACTCCAGAAAAGGGCACCTATCATGAACAAAAAAAACGTATTTCCAGGATCTTGTTTCAATTTTGTCCGGCATAAATCGAAAACGTTATGCATTTTTCTGACAGATCTAACAAAAAGCAGCCCATTGTCAAGGAACATGAATCAATAGGTAATTTATTAAATTAGTTTTAGTTAAAAAAATGAATGACTATATCCTGGAGAACATCGTCAACCAGGGCCTTAATTGTTCAACGACACCGATAGTTACACATAGTACACTCGGAAAAATTGATGCGCGAGAGGTTTTGACGCAATCACCAGTTCTTACATAAGTCGATAAAATGATACGATGTGATGCATAACGCGGGATATTTGTTTCCTGGATTGAACTCACAAAATAAAATAAATAAAAGCTAAAGCCATGATGTTGTAATGCATCATATAACAATAGGAGAAGACAAATACAAATGATAAAATGCGGTAATCTATCATATAAACATGAAATAAAAATACTAACAAAGAAAAGTAGAGTGAGTAAATACATATGCATATTGAAACAGTAACAAAAGATATACTTTTGCGTTCATTGTAAAGCCGATTTACCAAGAGATATAATACGAAGACAGACAATAAGAGAGTAATCGGATTTAGTAAAAAAAGTCACACGTAAAGCAATATATAGGGGCATCTAGAAGACGATGAAATACATTCTAAATGAGTAAAATAACATAAAGAAAGAACTCCAAGAAAATAAAACAGAGACATAAACCAAAATAAATTAAAACTCCCCGGAAACCACCTTAAAAAACAGTTCATAATAAAAAGCATCTAAACATAGCGCAAAAAGCACAAAATAAAAGGAGATGCATATGCGATAAAACCTAGCGGAGTTGTTAACCATATTTCAGTTCACATTAATTCCAACATTTCTCTAAACAAATAGAACACATATGAACGGATAAACTGCTTACACGCAATAATTACGAACCTTAACGACTTAAATTAACAGAGAGATATACTATTCCCTTAGTAATCTTCCTTAGAAATAGCAAAACGCTAGAAATCGATAAAATTGAAAAACTAACTGTTATTCAAAGAACGGATGATAGTAAAACCGAACAATTGTAAACGCTGGAAAAATATGGACAGGAAGCGTTATGACAATAAAGAAAATAGTGGCACAATAATGCAAATGTTGATAATTTAGAGTTATAGTAACGTATAAGATACCAGATCAAATGTAATTTGTATGACTAAACCAAAGGAATATGGAGAATGGAGCTTACTGGTGGCGGGCAACATCTAGTATGGATAGAAACATAGATTTGCATTTCTCAACATTAACTCCAATGAATGGGAAACCGTAATAAAGACAACCAGAAATATTTACTCGGAAAAGACGAATTGAATTTAGAATAGAAAAACAAGCACACATCCAGATTAGGAATGCGACACTCAAAACAACGGAAGAACCAAATGAAGATGTGATTAACACACTGGTTGAAAACGGAACAACGTGTACATGTAGTGTTTTGAAACGAACGGATTGAAATCAGTAGAGATTGAAGCGATTATTAAAACAGATAACATGACAAGAGTTAAACGCTTTTTACAAAATGAAGAGTACGGATAAAGTAAAATACACATCAGCGGTGGTTAGGTTGCCCTTCATATACTGGCCGGAAAAAACGCAGAAACCTGAATCAGACAACCAGGCAACAAATGACAATTCACAACGCACCGCAAGTTAACAATAATGACTGACTATTTAAAAAGCAAAGAATACGAAAAGAAGACTAGTAAGTATTAGAGATTGCGTTTATAATTTCATTAAAATTCTAGAGAAATACACAAAATACAAAGATGTCAAAAGCTGCGACAAGGTGAAGAATATTAATGACGTAAACCATGCAGGGGAAAAGAGAATTATGAATAGAAAAAAGGCTTTACAGACGATTCATAAGACACGACTAAGTAAATACGTCTTCGAAAACATTGACTTAGCGACAAAAAGACACGTTAAAAGTGGAGCAGAATATCTACTGACAGTAGCAGAAACTACGCTATGAGAAAAACTAGATAAAAAGTTAATTTGGCAAAACAGCTCAAAAGAAATATAAAAGTAGATCTGACTAAATTGTAGCAGTACTTGTCAAGGTTATGACCCAAGCAAAAATGAACTTCATGTCGGTAGTTACCGGATGTTTAAGTAGGGCTTATCAAATCAGAATCACAGAAAAGAACTAGACGACAAGTAAATATGTAAATTGATTGAATCGCAAAATTAGCTAATTAGAAATAAAAATTGATTTTTACGAACCCTTACGTTAAAGCTGACCCTTACACTGTTTTAATACTTCAGTCAAAAAACTAACTTTTTCATGCAGAAAAATCATTTCATAACCTTAACCATAACACCATTTTTTACATTTTTTCAGTGATATTTTTTTAACAAAAAATGAACACGTAAAAAAACATTTTTCTAGTTGTACAACCAGCCTCGTTTAGAACTTTTTGGACGAAAGCAACTGAACATTAATTCGACTGTTTCAGGCATTCTACGGAAACGTCCGGTAACTACCGACGCCAAGTTGAGTTTATCTTGGGTCTTAATCTGGGCAAGTACGCTTACAACTGTTAAAAAGACTGCAATTTACTGATACGGACACATTTTATGAGCTAGACAAGAGGCCAGTATTGTAATAGAAAAGGCATAACATCCTCTTGAAACTGAAATACTCATATATGTACGAAGTGGTATTGTGACGTCGATAGGATGGAACTCAATCGTGTTTTTTTGCTTTTAGTTCATTTATCCATCGCTTGCCTGAAAGGCAGGATCAATCCGTTCAGCTGTCCACTTTTTGGGACTCATGAGTGGTAGTTGAAAACAATTGACAATGGCTTGCTGAACAAATTGCAAGACACATCTTTACTCAAAAAATTACCACTGACATATTAAAACACAAATAATCGACGATCAATGGTTGGTCATTGCAAGTTTTTGTCAAAGTTCATAGATGAATACCCCTAAAATATCTCTGAATGTCTCTTTACGAGATGTTTTCATTTATTTACAAAGCTCCGGGGTTGCTCTTGGTCGTTTGAGAGAGACACCTTTCAAATATATGTACATCGTAGCAATTATTTCTTCGCATCTCCCTTTGTTATTGATGCATTACTAGTTTTTAAACGCCACGAAGCAAGGAACATGCTTAGTCTCTAACTCCTCCTCCTCCGACTCATGTTCATTATCTTCCAGAGGAGGTATCGATATATCTTCACCGTATGTATCCCTCCTCTTGATTATTCCTCCCCCATCACAGTGGTTTGAAATTGTGACGAACGTGTAAACATAGAGAACAATGAGTTTATATATATATATATATATATATATATATATATATATATATATATATATATATATATATATATATATATATATATATCGTTGTCGTTGTATATTTAGTATTTGTACTTGCTTTCCACTATCAAAACTCTCTAGTCCGTGCTTCAGGCTACGAAATACACCACCTTATTTTGGGAAAATAAAAAAAAATTCTCTCGTTTGAAATTACGTGTCCCGATATATTTCACTGCTTTCTTTTGTGTATTAAACTCGTTTCTATAACGGTATGCTTTCTTTGAACGAAAACGAAATAATTACTGGCTATAATCATTAAATCCAAGCAAATTACAATACATCATTAATATCAACCTAAATAAAACATTCAAGGTGTAGGTTCCTCTTGCTCAGAGGTACAATTAAAATAGACGACAGATAGCTGAAGAGACTAGTGTTATCACTTTTAGATCTCGTTTATATTTGACAGCGTTTGGGTCATTCCCGACAGCTCAAAAGTGGAATCTTATGCACCGGGGCCCGTTCTATAGTCCCCACAGTGGCACAAAGTTGGAGCACATGATCACGCTTGCTACCACATAGTTACGTGTTGATTGCCCATGTGCCGTGGTCACTGTGGCAAAAATAACATTCCAAAAAAACACGGTTTACTGGAGTCAGCGGCCATTATTTGTCTTTTCCCCTGGGAGCTAGGAGCTCGCTACTACGTCCGCCGCTTTCCCCATAAAAACAGCTGGTCCAGGGTGGCGGAGAGGAGGAAAAATCTCGGACCCTCCAAGCAACATAAAAACAGTGACGCTCGGTTCTTCAGTAGCAATAACAAACGACAGCAGAACATTCAACAACTACTACAAGAATAGCGACTCAGATCTTCAACAACAACACATCGGCTGCTATTGCAACCAAATCAACAACCACAACTATTCGTCCTACTGCCACGGCCGCTATGTCCTCCCCATCAACCACATATATTCAACAACGTCAACTATTCGTACTACTGCTACGGTCGCGCCGTCCTCCTTACCAACGTCATACATTAAACCACGGTAACTATTCTTACTGCTACTACCGCTGTCATGACTAAGACAAAATCGGCTTCTATAAACAATCCCGAACTCTCCGAAATTATTCTCGGAAAATTCTTTCCCGTTTGTCTGGAAAATAAAGCTTTGAGGTCGTTCGAATGTTTATACTGTGTTGTCTGTTATTTCCTGCTTGTCATCATACGCTTTAAATAATATAGCACTAAGTCCAATAAGTGTAAAAAGAGCTAGAAAAGTGTTTTAACTTGGAAACAGGCAAAGATAAAATGGTATCAAATGCGGATTGCCATGATACAAAAATGACATTGATAATAACGACGGAATATTGAGATGAATTCTAGAATGGCGCACCAAACATATATACAGACGACACTGCCCTTTTAAAGGTTGGTTGAAATTATAAAGGTTGGTTGAAATTATATTCTACTTACTAAGCGCAGCTGTAATTATAGATTTAATATACATAGATGAAGCAAAAATAACTTAAACAGTAGATATACAAGAACTATGCTATCACATGCAGCCCCTAATAAGCTCGTGCACACACATTGCTTTGTACAATAGTAAATGACTCTAGAAGGCAGAAAAATGGGATAACCGAATACAACCCCTAAGTCATCTCAAACGGCACGGAATGTACTGGTATCCTTAATGCAACTCCGATACTCGATTGCTGATTCGCTCACTAGAAGTTAAAATAGTGCTGAAACAAGGCGAAATAACCGGACACTCTAGTAAAAAAAACAACTGTTTTTACTATTGAAATATTACTACTAATATCTCGTGTAAAAATTCGTAGTGCGTACCAATCATTATTATTATTATTATTATTATTATTATTATTATTATTATTATTATTATTATATACTAGCATTGTAGAATGAAATAATTAGTGAATAAATCGAAAACAGAATAATTTTAATAAAATAAAATAAATATAAAAAATTATAAGAGTAAAATAATTTCATGATTTATATATTTAGATCGAAGAATATAGCCCCTTTTACCTTTTCATTTACCCCAAACAAGGCACACTGCTACTAAAGCGTAAGTGACTTCTGTGAATTAGTGGCCAGATTTATGAAGCCATATTTAGTAGGAAGTTTTGCAGCGAAATACGTTTTCACATTACATTTAAATGTATGCATGTGCTTAGTGTCGGAGAAACGGAGTAAGAAAAGAATTGCAAATGCAAGTGATTCCATGGAAACGCTCTTACAGTAGAAATCCTCCCGGCATCTTGGGATCTTACGTAGAGTGGGTGAGAAGTGCAGTCAACGAAATATGTTGAGAAAACAGTTAGCGGCTGTTTGTCATTCTTTTTCAGAAACACTGTAATAATTAGAAGTGATCAAATATTGTCACTATGTGTTCTGTTTGATATCTGCACTTGAAATTGTATATGAAGAGCATTGACTATTTATCAGATCATAGACTACAAATTGATATTCATAAGAAAATACGACGATTTATGTAAAGAAAACCTGACAAAGTGCGAAACCTATTTTTCCGAACGTTAAATACCTTTTCCCACATTGAAACGTTCTAATATGGGAACATTAGACTCTTCTGCATTTGAAGTGGCATTAGAGTGTTTTATAAATCATGGGCATACAGATAGACTAATAAAGAACACGTTGGCAAAATATGAATAAAATGTTGTCAGTAACATGCTCACCTACTTCTGCAGATAACTTATGGTTGTAACATGATAATTTAAATAGTGTTATCCAAGCAAAGACGATCATGGAAAAAATCACATCAACACACCGAATTCAATCAGATAGCTGAAGTTAAGCGACGTCGAGCCGGGTCAGGTCTTAGATGAATTACAATTTAGGAATATCAGATGCTGTAAGCAACACATTACGCACGTAAATAATGGGTACGAACTTTCTGGAACGTATAATCAGTGATAGAGTAGAGTCACGATTGCTGTAATTGCTGTAATTTCTACGAGTCAGCGCTTTTAGACGTGTTCGTATTCGTGTTGAATTGGTTTTCTCAAATAACGTTCCAGTGTTGCCAGGCAATTACGTTTACATGCTGAGACTCATGAGTTTCACATTAAGTAGCGTTTAGTACATTCAAAAGACATAGATTAAGTAGATTACTGTCGTGGACTCAAACAGCGAACTTTAAACCGCACGGAGAAATGTCAATCGAACGATTAAGCAATATAGACAGTATTATCAGCGTCGATGGCATAGCTCTACAAGAAACAAATAAATGCCTAAAAGAAATGGCTATGAATCACTAGTAAACTGTGAGTTAGCCCACTATATATATATATAGATATATATATATATATATATATATATATATATATATATATATATATATATATATATATATATATATATATATATAAAGAGAGAGAGAGAGAGAAAGATGAGATTTTTCAAATCTTGATGTCATACAGCTTCAATCACCTTTTCAGGATTGATCTTTCATAACAGTTTGTCAATTTTCGCGACTGCTGTGTCAGCTAATAAAGAAGAGTGTGTTTTTTTACACTTAATATAACATAACATTTTTTAAAGGTTAAAGTCCTTTGAATTTAAAAAAATATATATATATTCTTCCGATGTTTCTATGAAATATGTGCCTTTAATTATGTATTGGTTATTGTGAACTGAAACATGGCAAAAAAACTATACTGGTGGTTTGATGGTTGACGATCAATGCTCCATTTTACTTTTGAACGCATGTGTAATCGAAACGCACGTTAACGTGTCCTAGGAATGTCTAAGGCACTTGATACCAGTTGTCAGTATTTCAACGGTGTCCATCGTTTGGAAGCAAACTTGTAAGGTGGAAAAAGCTTTAAATTCGAGTCCTCATAAATTCACCCAATACTCATTGTTTTTTTTATAAATAGGTCACTATTTGGGAAACTACATTATATATATCTAACTATATATATACATCCTATTATTTATTTAAACGCATTACTTACCAAGTTTATAAAACATTATTTCAACAATATACCAATAAGGAGATATAGCTTAAAATATGCATAATATAGTCGTTGTGCTTCCCCTAGAAAAAACAGAGCGTGACATATATAACTATATATATGCATTTTTTCCACCTTGTTATATCCCTGACCAGGCGTGACAAAGTCGGCTGTCGAGGTCGTGACTCATCGGGGTTTTGGCTATCCTCCAGGGCTTATTTGATTGACTCGGGGTCCATTCTGTCGCTATATATGTCCACATGTTCCCTGTATATATTGAAAGGTTACCTGCCCATTTATGTTTAGCTGTTTGTGTTCTGGTGAGTATGTCATTTACTCCAGTTTGCTGTCTGCTCAAGTTATTTCTTTTTCTATCCCGTAAACTGATGTCGAGCATAATTCGTTATATTTTGCACTGTGTGTTTGTTAGATGTTGCATTATAAAGTGTCTCTATTTCGCTACCTTCGTTATGCATTTATTGAACATTTTCTGTTCAATCTTCATCATAGGTTATCTATTCTTCATGATGTTGTCTACTTTGGAAACACGGGTCTACCCAAACGCAATTGGCAGTTTGATCTCAGATATTATTGTAGCATCGCTTTTTTCCATCTTCTATAGGTAGATGTAATTGTCAACTTCCTCGACATTTTCAACGTTTACTGTGACGAGGGCTTCTGTGGCATATTTGCTCTGCATAACCTTGCTTTTGCCAGTGTGTATTTTAAGACTACCTATATGGTTAGCTTAGTAAATGTCGTTTAGCATCTCTTATCATTCTTGAGAGTGTGTAACTTGTAACAATGATAACGTCGGCACATTCTACATGAACAAAGTATTCTCCGTTCATATTGATGCCTCTGCTTCCCAGCCAATTTTATTCATCACGGGGTCTTACAGGCAAGACGAAACGATATTTGGTGAACTATTGTCGCCTTGTCTTGCACATATTTCTGTATTGATCTTTTCACTATCCTATGAAAGTTTTAAAGTAGATATTGCACTGTCGTAAATATTCTGACACAAGTTGACATAAACGATGTCAACTCAATTACTTATCAAATTTGAATTCGATGGAGCAAAATGTTTGTTCTTTATAGTCGACATAGGAAAACCACAAGTATATACCGTACTAATTAGCTTTCTCTTGGAGCTGCATCCCAACTTTAATGTGGTCTATGGTAGAAATCTTGATCAAAAACCAGCTTATCCTCTGAATATGTTTGTCAAGTGTGTTAGCCCATTTTTAGGATAATTTGTAAAAATACCTTGTAAACTAAAATAAGTATGCATATAACCCTGTAGTTTTTAAAATCTGTCAAGTCTCTGTTCTTGTGGAGGATTGTAACTGACGCATACTTTCACATGTAAGGCATTTTACATTTATTAAGGCATTTGTTTGGAATCTGATGAAAATTTTTACGATTGGTTCACCCCCCTCTTTGAGAACGACTGCTGTAATTTCCTCTTCACCTAGAGATATATATCCTAGTTGCAGACTGTACTTCAGGCATTATACCCCAATAATTGTATGTAAACTGTTGATCTTGGGGTCTCCTGCATTTGGAGGTCTCGGTGTAGAACTCTTCACGTCTACTACTGAACCAGTTTACGTCAGATATGTATATATATATATAGAGAGAGAGAGAAAGAGAAAGAGAGAGAAAGAGAGAGAGAGAGAAAGAGAGAAAGAGGGAGAGAGACAGGGGGAGAGAGAGACAAATAGAGAGACGGGGATATATATATATTAAGAGAGAGAGATAGGGAGAGATGTATATACAGTCACTGAATAAGTGTTTCGTGTTTAGTTTAAAATAAAATCGTTATTAATAGGGTATTTACCCGTTCCAAAACATATGTTTTCTTTATACTCATACATGTTTTTAAATGCTTCCTTGGTGATAGCTGCTTTCCAAGAAAATTTAACTCAGAAAACCTATAAATCAAAACCGTCAACCTAAAACCCTAACCCTAACTCTTACCCTAACCCTGTTTATTTTTTTTCGGCTTACTCATTTATCTTTTTCATTGACAAACAAACAAAACATTTCACACTGTATCTTTTAGAGGTAATTCTCCACTGCAAACATTCTTTAATATTCAAAATGTGACAAAGTGGCGGGCCCCAGCGGAGGATTACGAAAGATTGGTAACGTACGACGAGACAGAGAATCATAGTCTAAAGAAAATTAAATTTCCCGAGATAATACTGTTTACTTCTCAACAGCGAGTTATGGGAACGTCACAAGTTTATTTTAATATAATTGCCAAAAATTGTTTGCGGTAAATGAAGTAATGTCTGGTAAAGGGCTTATACTTACTGACTTGAATACTTTATCGCTAGTTGTTAGTGTTTCGGATGGAGGCTATGTGATTAATGCACAATGTAAATAAATATTTTTCATGTAGAATCATTAATTTAAGACGACAAAATCATGAAAAAATATTACTGTGTGCCGTTTCATTAAGCTAACATAAAGCATAGTATTGCATGTTTATTTTCAATTAGTCCGCCATTTCGTGTATGTAAGTCGTGAATACCAAAACCTGTTGCACTTATTGGACTGTATAAACTGTACAGTGTAAGGTAATAACGTAATCGTTGGCGACTATGTCACATATTAAATGGGAATTCATATGATAAAATAAAAATCGGAATTAATTGTCTTGGTGTTCGGAATAAACCGAAAAGAAATGCGCTTGTTTACTGCAAGAAGAAAAATAATTACACTTACAAGTTTATTTATTTTTTGAGGCGACGAAACGTTTTCAAAGAACTATTAGGGTAGAAAGTGTAGTATCTGTCCTGAAGCTAAACTTCATAAATGTGTCATCGGTCAGCATAAGAGGACTCTTCCTAGACTAGGGAGAAATGTTATTTTTGTCTCAGTTCAGAGTGCATTTTATTTGAGATACCATTTCCCAACTTAAAAAATGACGTTGTGTTTAAGGTTTTTCTAATTGTGAGTATGTAAATAAAGATAGTCACTGCATGAATTATAAACACAACATATGTGTTAATGTCCATGGCCGCTACGCTTAAGCCAAATGAAGAATAATAGAATTCAATGGACGAGCGACCGTTATTAAGTAGGATGCTGGTATAAACAAATCAATAATGTTACAAATAATAATGATACCAATAACCATGCACAAAATAATACGAATAATAAAGAAATAGAGACACTATTACTAATAATATGACTAGAAAGAATAACTACATACAAGTACTAGTAGTGAGAGTAAATTTAGCTCAAATATGGCTTTCCCGACACGTCGGCACAATGTGGCATTCATTATTTAAGGTTAAAATATATAGTACGTAATGAAAACAATATGAATGGCGTACAAATTAGATGCGGGTTAACGGAAATGCATAAGCTATTAAAATCCATCCATTGAGAAATGAGTCGCTGCAAGAGTAGATGTTTATTTGAGGATGAAAATATCTTCGACTTCTTTGTAGATGATTATGCTAAGAGACGATACTGAGTAGGAAAAATGTAAGACCTTTTCAACAAGTTACAAAACACACGCACATTATCTCATAGTACGCACCACGCATTTACCTAAATGGTTGACAGAAACTGATTAGCATATGCTGACGGGGGTTCGAAACTAGAATGGTCATTGAAATACACGAACGATATTAATTTCATATAATTATAATTATACTCGACAGAAACGCGTTTGTAAAAAATCGAAAGTAATAAAGAAAGTAAAAAATAACACGATGTTAAACATAAATTACACACGATAGAAAATATTACAAGTAGTAGTAACGATCTTTAACACATACGTGTCGAGGCAGAGATGGAGATAGAGAGAGAAAGAACCGTTTGAGATTTATTCTCATTTTTATATTTTTATTGAACTTTGAAAAGCACTAATTCGAAATTCGCAGAATCTTACCCAAATTTAATAGATGACTCAACAAATAAATTGTGTAGTGCACACACTCACGCAAGCATACACACAATATATATATATATATATATATATATATATATATATATATATATATATATGTGTGTGTGTGTATGTGTGTGTTAGATTATGGAGTCCTGCATTTCCAAAAAGAGTGTAGGCCACCTAGTATGAATTGTGCACCGTGTGAAAGAAGTAGAATTAGTGCAAATCAAGTGCAACATAAGTGCAGTGATAATTTAAGACGCATGTCTAGACGTAAGAAAGATCACTAGACTTACGCGATCTGTGACGGTGTCATTCCGTACGAGGTGAGTGCAAAGGTGTCTCACGCTCGCTTTGACGGGTGATGAGAGGTGAATTCAAAAGGTCAGGAGATCATGAGTGAACGAATGTTTGGCATGACAGTAACACGTGTACACCAGGTGACGTCACTTGTTGTTTTCGGAGCGACAATCGGAAGAGTTCGCCAGTGGAAGTTGAGGCAAAAGGATGTGCAAACGACAAGCTCGAGGTGACAGAAATTGTCCAAGGATGTAGAAGAAGGTTTAGGACTGAATCTAGAGGATGAGACAAAAACCCACCTATTTTCTCCCATCTAGTTGGATGTGTGGTAAGGTGACCAAAAAGTAACAACAATCGGAGACAGCGACTCTCTACCAGGTGTTACTTAAAGTAAATAAAACCCACTTTCTGATCCTCTCGAAATTTCTTCAGAGCTATTTTTGTCGAACTAAAGAGTGCTGATTTTCAGAACATAAAAATCCAATCATTAGAATCACGGACAGACGCAGGAACTAACGGAGAAAACCCACGACACAACGTTTAACCAGTAGACCACTAGACGACGAAAAGTGAAATTACGGCTAGACGAAATCAGGTAAAATATAAAATGCATTAAGATGTTTGTAATAACTTTTGGTCATCGCTTAAATGTACACTCAAAAAGTCCCCGTTGCAAAAGACTATATAACAGAAAGGACAGTTTACTTGTTTAATGTCGACAGTTTAAAGGCTTGAAAATGAATGTTAAGAAAATGAATGTTAAAAGGTTTGAAAACGCTTCTGAACTTTCGTATTTCGAAAAGCGTTCATATAAAGGACTTTTAACAACATAAAAACGCCGTTATTTAACATATACATATATATATACATGTATATATATATATATATATATTAATTATTATAGCTCAAATATGTTAATAAAAGTAACATGAAACCAATATTTTAAAATTGCTCAATAGCAAGTAGATCATTTATAATATTACATAAAAATAGTATAGTCTACGTCAATCAACACACCTTTTACTGTTCTCAAATCTCTTCAAAGATTAAATAAATATAACAAAATGAAAACTCTGCATTGAAAATGTCACCAGTAAAAAAAACGAATGTAAAGAAAATGGGGAAATAGAAAAAGACAAGATTCAAATCGGATCTAAATTCATTTCACCAAAATATCGATCACAGTCCGCAAACGCTTAAAACTTGCACTTATGCACCGCTAGCTCCTTCCATATATGCCAATGGACGCACCCCCGAGCGACCATCATTTTAGCATACATTTAAGAGAACAGGAAGTTAAATAGAAAGGTAAAAGCAAATAAATAAATAAACATATAATTAAAACATTATATATATATATATATATATATATATATATATATATATATATAGATGAATACACACTATAATGTCTCAATACTAATTTATATTAAGTACGATAGTAATAGTAATCAAGTACAGTACATGTTATCTAAATATTTATATGAAACTAAAACCTGTCATATTTAAGGTTATCTTCAAGTAATTTCGATCATAAGAATAAAGTGTATATTAAATAATATCATTAAATGTATTTAAATCATCATAATTTTACCACATAACTGATATATAACTACATGAGTTAGCATTATTCTATTTTTAATAAGTGTAGGCCCCATAAATCTAGTGTTATTTATTATTATTGTTATTATAACTGTTACTATCGTACTTATAATTATTATAACTCCCATAATTAGTATTACTACTATTTCTAGTATTACCAGTACTATTCTTATGATTTGTTTCCTCTTCTTCTTCGTCTTTTTCCTACTGCTTCTTCTTCTTCTTCTTCTTCTTCTTCTTCTTCTTCTTCTTATTATTATTATTATTATTATTATTATTATTATTATTATTATTATTATTATTATTTTCAGCATTATTATTATTATTATTATTATTATTATTATTATTATTATTATTATTATTATTATTATTATTATTACTTCTATTGTTACATAGTCCTTGGAAAGAGGCGCGGCACCAAAAAACATTTGTTTCATAGCTACCACTCCTGCCTTGACCGCGGCAGTTCTCTTAAACCACTTACACACCCCCAAAATCGCATATGTTGCATAACACATATGAAAATTAAAGTCACGAAAGTCTATGAAACATCTCTAATAAAACGAAAGCAATAACGAAAGTTTAGAAGCGCTTTCAAACTTTCGTAACACTCTTTTCTGTAAGGCACATTTTATATATTTCCTTAAGGAGCACTTTTATGGCATTTTCAGGCCTTTAAACCGTCGGTACATTTTCAACAATTATTGTAAAACACATTTTCTTAAATTCTTTTCTCATAAAACACAGTTCGTTAAATTTTGTATCTCATTGAAACACTTTTATGGCACTCTTAGGCCTTCAAACTGTCGGTCCATTTTCACATTACCTTTTAAACACTTCTCGTTATTAAAACCTTTTTCCTTTTAAACATAGTTCTTTTTAAGCATTTTAAACGTAGTTCTCTTTTAAATTCTTTTTCATTAACACAGTTCACTAACCATTTTACATTTAACATTTTAAACATTTTAAACATTGTTCGTTAGGCATATGAAATTCAGCATTGTCCCTTTTTCTTTCGATTCTTAGTTCTTTTCGTTTTACAGATTAGGACCAAAAATGTTATGCAAAAAAAAGTTACCTTACAGATTTCTGCCTCACTGTTGATCGTGGGCTTGCTGGCACACTCATCTCCATTGCTGGCTCGTGATCGTAGTGGTGCACCTGTCTTGTGGGAAAATTCTGTTCTTATGCACGCTAGACCAAAAACGCCCGAAGACAAGGATTGAGAGAGATTCTATCTTTTATTCCGCTTCCTTGTGGGGGTTTGCCTGTTCGTTCCGCGATTTATTCATTCATTCTTCCTGCTGGGGAAATGCGACGGGAATTGCTGCTTAATCTCCAAGAGATCCAGCCATTACGACGAGCGATTACATTTTTTACCGCCCTGGCCGCTTATAACCCTGTAACTCAATTCAGGTCCCAAAGAGAAATTTCACCGTCCAGTTCGCTGCCAAACTAGTAACTCATTTTGAAACCTTAGTTTCTCACGAAAGAAGGAGTGACGTCATAGTCATTTGTCCTGTCATACAGATCATCACCAGAGCTGGTCTGACCTTTTTTTAACTTAAACTTTTGAAGTTGGCCAGGTTTAACCAGTTGTTATGACTTTTCAGACTTAGTCATCTTGATGACTAATTTATTTGTCCAAAAATGGATGTCCTTTCGATCTGCACTGAACGAAATTCACCCCCTCCCATAATAAAAACTAGTGGGTACCCACGTTTAGGCATACGGTGCCACTCATACTATAACATACCTTCCTCTCTTATCAGAAAAAACAATTCTTGGATGTTGTTCTCCAAACGCCCTTCCTTGGGACTGGTCAGAATCTGAAACCAAACATAACTGGGCCCTGATCCTCCGAATCCAGCCGGAAATCTATCAGCATTACACGATTCTCATCCTGGAATCTAAGACAAGTGATCTTACGATCTGAATTGGCTCTCCGGCCATCCCATCAAAATCGATAATCGGTCGACCTTTTCCTCGAATTGGCCGTATGTTATACCTGGGCACCCGTCTCACACACATATTATTCTTTGAATCATCGGTATACGACGGATTGCCAATTTCATGCACATTATCGGATATAGGCGAACAAAAACAGAAACCACTTTCCTTAACCTGTAACTTAAATGGTTAGCCTCCAAGATCTACGTGGGGTACCGTCCTTACACCACTTACTAATCGGGACCATACATTTCTGACATCTCAGTGCCCCCCGGCGCGAATGTCCGAGAACAATCACAAGTGTTTCTAATTTCCAGCACTTTTCATCAAACGTGGAGGTTCCCATTCCATAATTCTAACTAGTCGGTACGGCAGCAAAGTAAAATGTCACATCGAATCATCTCTGCTACCGAATGACCAAAAACTAGGCCCAACCTATAATATTTTAATCAAATTCAATCAACATCCGGTACCTCCTTTTAAAATCGATCCCCTCCATGGTTCTATCTGCCCCCGACGCGCGCACCCGATTTAAACCACACCCAGCTTGACTCCATCCCCACTGGTGTTGAGCAGACACCAATTCCATGTGTTCCCTTCCTGTGGCCCTATCTATGCGGTAGAGGGGTGACGTATCTTCTCAGCAAACCTTTCTGTATACACTTACAATTCTACACAAAAAAAATGGGACCACAATTGCAATGCTTAAAATGGGTACCACTTTCACATAATCTATCGGCGCAGTTGGGCACACCTGTGCCACAAAAAAACAATTTCCATAACTGACCACCGTCCTTTTTTGTGGTCGCACAGAATGACTATAACTCCGTCATTATCCCGTTCGCAATCTAACGCATGCGGTTCGAACTCTGTCCGATATTGCCAGATCAACACCCGTGACCGCCCTTTCAGGGGACCATGCGACGAACCTTCGGTGATCCCTTTCTATCCTATAGACCTGTACATAAGATGTACACTGGGATATTCCCGAGAAAAACACAACCCTGTCTAAGGGTTTCCGCGATCTGACCCAAACCAACTCTCACTGTCGCAAACTGCCCGAACCTAATCAACTCAAATCGCCCGGCCGACCCAAACTTATATCCATTAAATTACTTGTGTTTTTGTTTTAAATCTTTTACGTGATTGTTATAGTACCCTCGCTTAACCGACTAAACTCTCAAAAATGCATTCAAAAACAAAACAAAATCAAAATTAAAACCGACAGAACGAATGGAAAACCCAACTTCACTATACCAATTATACAGTACAACATTACATAACTTATATCACAACACAATTTCTTTTAAACAATGCAATAAAAGACAATTAATAACAGTACATAATTTAACAATAAAAGCAAAGAAAAACAGCGCTCGACACAATAACGGATTGATATGCCGTTTATCTCCAATCCAGGCACCGCCGAATGTCCATTCTGGTTTCCAGCAGTCGTCAGTCTCAGACACACGAATGGAGACAATGGTTGCCTTCTCGCGCCGTTTCCCTTCCCTCTCACTCTCCTTCTTTTTCCCTTTCCTCTTACTTCAGCAGTCATGGACAGAGAAGAAAAAAACATGTACTACGATCACTTCTCTTTTCTTTTCTTCTCCTTCTTTCTCTTCTCTCTCATTCTCTATCTCGCTCTCTCTCTGTTTGTTTCTATTTTCTTCCGTCTAAATTAGTCGTCCCCAGCATTTTACAACCATTTTAAATCAAAACAAAACAAAAAACATCAAAATGTTTTACACAAATTTAACACATACAATTTTTAAATATTTGTATGAGCAAAGGTTTTCTTTGTCCCCTTCTTTCCGAATTGTTTTGCAACGACACATCAGCCCTTTTTAACAAGTATCATTCAATGTTCAATTTCTATATAACGTTTACTGCATATTTTCGATCAATCGTCCGTTTTCTCATTCTTTCTTTTCCTAAACACCGTAACATTCACTAACGTCACTCTCTCTCCCTCATCTCTGCCCTTCTCTGTCTCTCTCTACACAAACACACACACACTAGAAGTCGATGGTGGTACAGAAACTCTTACGAAATAATATGTTCATAACATCATCCGATGATAGTATGTAATTTATCGTATTTAGAAGTATAAATATGGGGACACAAACAAACTTTCATCAGACCTTTAGCAAATAAATCTGAAGTATGATGTTAGGAATCATAAGCGCACATATTAATTTAAGGTTTTATTTACTCAACAGGTGTCCACAACATTTTCTTTCTCTTTTGGAAAAAAGTCCTTTTCTAAAAAAAGTGTTGCCATTTCATTTAAATGTTAGTCCCATAAAATACAGTATTTGTTCTATTTTCAGAATATTTATTGTTTCATATGTTTATTTTCAACCGTTTTATTACGCCCAAATAAAACATTAAAACATGCCCATTTTCGTAACAATTTTCCTTTACGTTACAACTTGTTAACCTATGTTTCCCTGGGTAAGATGTATTTTACCACCAAAAACAATTGAGTCAGTACTGATAAGATACACACCAACACATACAACAACAACAACAACAGAGACAACTGTGTTTCGCAGTGTATGCACCTCACCAGTACGAGAAATGCCATTTTTTCCTGATTTTTTTAAAAATTAGGGCTAAACCTTCACAAAAATGAGATTATTTTTCAGTCTATGGAAAAAAGATGAATATTTAACTTTATTTCAATAATCATGCAGACTAACAAAACGTTTGTTGCTTTGTTTACAAGATCCAGCAGGCTCTAATTAGTATTTCTGGACCAAAATCTGTTATCGGCCCCTTTCGATATTTCGATGTGTATAAACTCACGCATTTGAAAAAAAAGATCAAATTATAGAAAAAAAGTTGCTTGAAGAAAAAAGTAATTGATTTTTTTAGGTTTAGAAACTCTATCGATGTTAACACGTTTCGAATGGCTTTTAAGCCATTCGAAACGTGTTGACGCTTTTTTTAAACCACTGTACAGTGTATCATATTTAAATAAATGGAAGTCCGGAATCTAGTTGAAGCAGTGTACAACCGAAATAATACATATTAGTCACTAATGACGTTAATCAGTGCCAATTTGTTAGTAAGGCCTAATCTAAGCCAATTTATTCCATTCCGTAGGCATTTTGAGCCAGTTTGACATAATTGGTACATTTTCGTGAAATTTTAAATTCAGTCTTGTCTACTATGTGTAAACTTGTATGCCCTTTTTGAATTTCTACTCTTTTACTAGGACAATGAGCGGAAACCTACAGAACGCTCATAAATAAGCAGGAACATAATATTTTAATCAATTTCGACATTAAACATTCTATAGTTCAAACTCCTCAATGTGACGCCATTATATACCAATCGAATTTGATATCAGCAGATGCAAATGCATTTCAGTTACATCAACAAATTAATTAAGGAAAGTTAGCCACTTACTATCACTTTTTTTCAGTACCAGAAAAAGAAGAAAAAAGAGTAACGGTCGCCCGAAAGGCAAATTAACTATTCAATACAGCAATCTCGATAAAAACAAGAAACGGTAGTAATAAACTGCAGGATTATAAACAATGACACACGTGGTGTCTAATCACCCAGTTATATAACAACTACAACACCATATCTACCACTATCAAACAAGTCTAAATGAGGTCGATTATGTCTCCATGAGAAAGTCAGAGCCTTGACACGTTGAGTCTTCACATTTAATTATGTGTTAAAAGAAAAACAGAAACTCTCTCAGATCAGAAGTGAACGCTCTATACCTCGATGCCCAAAACTCATGATTCTGTAGAAAATTATGCAGATGACGTTGTTGACGATGATGAAGACAGTGATGATTGTATACCTCACAACAATAATGTTGATGACAGTGTAGACCCAATTAACAAATGTGTTGAAGAGGGTTTGAAGAAGTTGCAAATTCACAGCCCTGTACAATATACAACTTACAGTGCTTCGTCATGTCTTTATAAGAAAACAGCATTGATTAACCTCAGACATATGGGTGTACGTCACTTGAGATATCAAAGTGTCTTCTTCAACAAATACTATTATTTTACCTTATAGAAATTCCCTGCAAACAATCTGAACTATTGGTTAGGAAAGATAATCGAAAATCCTATTGTTTAAACAATAATTAAATCCTAGAATGAACCAGATACTATCTACAAATACATGAATATTTTTATCAATAGCAATAGAGATCAGTCAAATCATTTCAAAGCGACACAGAACAAGCAGTCAACAACGCATCTTATATGTTAGTTTTTTTAATTGATCTTGTAAGTAACCATGGTTAAAGTCTGATTAACATGGTGATATGTCAGCTTAATCTGACGCCAATAACATCAGTCAAGCATATGTCCAACCTAGTCTTGTTACAATTGAAATTCGGTCTGAGGCGAAAATTCTGAATTAGAACATGTAATCTGACGCCATAACAGCAACATGAAAAAACAGGTTGTATACACAACTATGAAAGCTCCACAGTTTTCCCAGACAAGAGAGAGTATCATTGCGACACGATGTTCGACGTGTGAAGTATGTATTTTCTGAATATAAAAGCGAATATTTCCCATATTTCAGGAATATATGTACTTAGAAAAGCACAATGAATAGAGAAACATTTAAGCGCTTGAGCCAGCGAACTGTGGCAGTTATCGTCTAAGGTCATGAGGCGTACTTTCCTAAAATACTTTTGTTAATACACTGTTGTTAACTATTCCACTGTGATTGTATTTGTGATTTCAGACTGCAAGGTCACAACAAACTGAAAATATAATATTACGGTCGAAACAGTATGATCTACTTCATCATTGTTTAAAAGTATCTAAAGGTACATAAATATATCTGTCGATATAGTGATGACCACAGTTTTAGAAAAAAGTTAACAGACTTCTTTCGAGGTTGTTTTATATTTGTTCATTTATAAATGCTCTGGGTTATATACTGTTTTGTTTGTATCGTATGTCGTTTTTTTTTAACTTCATGCATAACAACCTTATTTTAAAAAAAGGATGTATGGGGAAGTACTATAAATTTGGTCCGTGGAACATTTAGTCTTGTTAAAGTCAGTCACTAATATCGATTATGTAATTCATAGTCGGGTCTCTAAAAGTAAATTTCGACCACTTTATTCACACATTTTACCTTGAAAATTTTGGCACTGAATCCCTACTAGAGATTTCATGACAATTTATGTATTGATTGCCTAATAACACTTTTTATAGAAGAGTGGAGAAAACGTAGCCAAGTGTTCAGACCTCATTTTAGAATTATATTAAAGAGCTAAATGTTTTTCAGCATAGAGATTCCTTGATGTTAATAGATGGCGAAACCATACCGAACTTTGTATATCTATTTCGATCACTGTCCACATAGACTTCATTTGAAGAAAGCAAGAGCGTACAAAATTTAAACAATATCTTATTTCATTACGAGTTTTCTAATACTTATAGCTTTGACACTTTGATGTGTAAGATGGATACGTCGCCAAGCGTTTAACACACACACACACACACACACACACACATATATATATATATATATATATATATATATATATATATATATAAGTATGTATTATGTATCTTAGCAGTATGTACATAATACCAGCAATCAAAGTTCAGTTGGGTATGATATAGGACAGTCGATTTCTGCCAACAGATCAACTAAATTGTGTATAAAAAAATCCTTGACATTCTTAAGATGGGGGGCTTGCATTAATATGAGACTATTTCGTTTGTTTTAACTTCACAGGGCCTAATCGATATCTAGTTTCTCCAAAGTGTATGTTACAGGATATTTATATAAACACTAGAAGACAATACACGTTTACCATTAAATCCTTGAGTAATTTTTTTTATTCTAAATCATTGCATGATTAGTGATGTTCACACTCACACAGTTTCTAGATGCAATCATTGTCGGAATATATAGGACACCTCTGATATATCTGTTTGTAGAGTGTAGAATGTTGTTCTCTAAACCTTATGATCAAATTGAACTGTAGACCATGATTGTTGTTCTATTCTCGACATACTTTTTGTGCGCATCATCTATAAAATAGGCATACCTTTTGTTAAGTTCATTAACGCAACGAAAAAATATGTGAGGTATAGACATTGACCTCGAAAATACTGCGAACTTCTGAATAACATGTAGATGTAGTTCTAAGATATGTCATGCAACTGCATGAATATAAAAAAGAATGTACTCTAGACTATGCTTAAGGTGAATCTGTCTATAGAAATAGTAGCTTTAAGATAGGTGGCAGTGAATAATACGCTCGATTATTAGAACCTTTAAGATTTACAAATTAGGAAGAAACATTACCATCATCTGGATTGAAATATATACATTCTTACAAAAGACTGTTGCTTTCGTTTCGTGGGAAAGCAGTTTAGATTGGTGATAACTATCGTTCAGGAGCATCAACCTATTAGTATATAAAATATTTGTATTATACAAATACTGATGACGTTAGGAATATATGTAAACGTGTGTTGTCACTTCTGTGCGTATAAATAACGAGTGTAAGATTTAATAATAATTATTCAGACAATTGGAATAAAACACGTTTTACTTACATCTCAAGATTATTACTAGAATACTTTATTCTTAAAAGGTAATAATAAAAAGCCAAACCATTTTTCGTGGATTAAAAATTATATATATATATATATATATATATATATATATATATATATATATATATACATATATATATATATATACATATATATATACATATATATATATACACATATATATATATACACATATATATATATATACATATATATATATATATATATATATATAGTCTAAAGAAGCTTTAAGTCATGTAAAAAAAATTTTTTTAAATAAAAAAAAAAAAAAAAAAAATTTTTTAAATGTAAAATGCAGTTTAAATTCCCAGACAAACTAACTAAATCCAAGATATTGCAGACTTGACATTCGTTGGAAAATTAATAAATGAAAAAATATAAGTAAAATAAAAAAGGGGGGGTTAATTATCTAAGAGTGAAAAAAAAACAAGAGACCTTAAGCGTCTAATATTAAAACATGTGTGTGTGTGTGGACAGAGAAACAACGAAGTAAATTTTACACGATCAAGATTATTGAATTTGCGTTAATGTTTCCAAATATTTTATTCATAAAGTCTTTTGTCTCCCCTCGATAGAATGTTTTTTTATATTATCTTAGTTTATATCGTCGCCTTCATCAATATTTACCTCATTTTCTTATTAATGTTTGCACATGCTGTTCCTATTGTTTGAGTTAATACTTGATCAATTATAGATTTATATATATATATCATCAACCTATACGCAATTATTTTATAACGGGCGAGAGTTTGTGTTCCTACAAATAAAAAAAGTATATTTAGCCCCAAAGGTCGTTGTATTATTAAGTTTGGAGGCTCTATAAATTCTATTTTTATTACATCCTATTTTACAAAGTAGAGAAAAAAGTGTAATTGTGCTTCGTTAAAGAGTAAGCTGTATTTATGTAAGGCGTTAGAGTTGACTTTAATCATTTGAAAAAAAACATCTGTCATATGTCAGTATGGATATTTTCAGAGTATGTCCGATCAAACCAATAGCTCTTATGTCTTCTATTATTCTTTGGATTCTTCTCAGACTCAATGTGTTTGCCTAGAATTACGTGATTAGATAACACTTGCACATTTATAAACACCCATTATACTATATAATATATATGCTGCCTAATATATACATATTTCTATCCAAAAATCATCTCCATCTAAGTGTTATATCCTTCTACCCACATAATATGCATATCCACATACATATACATACTTACAACATATACTATACACCTTCTAAAATATTATCCTTTCCCGCGCAAGGGCATAACTCTACTCAAATCCATCACGTACACACACCGTTCTAAAGAAATACACACAGTTCTTAGAAAGTATAGCTAGTGTAGTATTAAATCAAGGAACACACATACAGCGAACATAATAGAGGCACACAAATAATATAAAATAAAACCTTTAACACCATGAATACAAGCTGCATACAAAATAACTTCTTGATATGTAAGAAAAATCAAATAGTGTTTCTTCTAAACCAAATCTATATTTCATATTTACACCATTAAAGTTAATCTTATTAACAGTTTTGTTTTGATTAGTAATGTCATAGATATAGTCGCAGTACATGCACTCTCTGGCACAGATTGTCTTAACGTAGTCATCGGCTTGAAATATTCTGTAATGTACTCATTTCCGAACTACATCTCACAAACTTTACAGCTGTTTAAAAAATCATTCAAATTTCCTTACATAAAGGATTACCATTAAGCAGACATCGAATATTTAATAGTACTGGTTTATAAATTTAGCAATATAACGAATACCTCATATACATATGAAAGAAACGGTACATCAGATATACCTATGAAAAAACATTAACGGTTTTCTTTCCCTAACAAGCCATTGTAAATTGTACTCTCAAGTGTAAAAATGGTAAACATTTTCGACTTTGTGATAGCGTGTTAGAATCAAAAAAACAAAACTTTACAAAAACACTGATGTTGTCGAGTATTGACTCAAACTATTATATAACTGCAGTTTCTCTAAAGTAATGTATTCTAACATGTATTTGACTAAGATATCAACGCTAGATAACACATGCACACAAGAACAAATACGATTTCCGTTTGCGTATAGGCCGTCGTTAATGTTATGGTGCTTTCAAGTATTTAAACAGTGAGCATTAACGCAAAACTCTATACTGGAAACGTTTCTGCATTCATTTTTATTCAAATATCTAAAAAGGTTTTCTTAAAATCTGAATACATGAAATTGAATATCCTTTAATCTATAGTTTCTTTACAGTGATACATATTTCAGTAGGCGAAAAGAAAACATGGCGGTTATTATCGTTTTCCGCAGGTGAGAAATAAAACAAGTTTGTGTTTTTGATTCGTTTCGTTCTTCCACGAAGATAAACAAAAAACAAGAAAGACATTTCTTCTCATAATATTCTGTTAAAGTGGTTATTTTAAGCACCAGGCAGCTCGAGTGTTCAAAGTCTTCCTACAGATCGTATGCACTGTTACATAACCAGTTCATAATAAAATCGCATGAACTTAAAACCGAATTTTCAGACTGACGTTTTATTGTTGGAATGTCTGAGAAATGTAACGGAAACTAGGGTGTCATCTTCTCAAATCTAATACATAAACTTTTGTTTCTTGTATTTAACCGTGCAGAGTAAATTACGTCACAGTTTTCTGGCGTCCTACGTTAAAATAGGATGGGGATGATCGAGTACTGTTGAGAAACTCACTGAAAGGTCCCATCATATATTGAATCAAACAGATTGGGAAAAACCGTGCACAGTTAATGATGTAACAGAATAGCCACGTGCATTTCACGTGAGAGAAAGAAAGAGAGGAGGATCAGGATCGATTTTGTTCTGACGCTTGTTCTAGAAGACCTGCGACCAAAACTAAGTATTATTTACTCCTCTCCAGGAGTTAGGCACAAGGCCAGTTTATCCTACTCCCACAAGTAAGATGTGACCCAAGGTCGGGTCGGAAAGTGGGGGTTGAAAAGCCAGCGCCCGAGATGTGAGCACTCTGACCATCAAAAATTGCCTGGGCAGCCCCGTCGGCATTCCCTGGTAGGGGCGCCTCAGGCAGTGAGCAATAAACTTACTCCTCCCCAAAGAGGGGAGGCGAAGCCTGGGAGGGTGGCCCTCCTAGAACTGCACAGGACAGACCCATAGACCGAAGTAAATCAAGCCCCGAAGGCCAAGACAATACCAGTCTATGGGGTGTAGTATCCATCGGAACATATACTACACTTTGATCTTTGCCAAAAAGTGAATATTGTTTGTTTGTTTGTTTGCTTGCGTGCCTGTTGCCATGGAGAGTAGATGACGTAATGTTTTAGATACATCATCTACAAAATATACAATAATTAAATCACAATTATGCAAGGAACCAATTCTTTCAGACAGCCGTTTTATTATTTGACTGGCTTATAAATGTAAGAAATTGTGTCATATTTCTTACGCATTGCATGTAATATTTTCAATTCCATATAGGTTTTCGATCGGTACAATCGACTTGTGACATGGTACATTATCTTGTTTAAATGAAACTGTTTTCTTTTTCAGTTGTTGTCTTTTTTATGCTTTTTACTATTTTTTCTTACAAACCGACGAATAGTGCTATATGGTATTCGCTATCGATGGTTGTTTCTTTCCCAATATAATTAATCAACTAATTGCGTTTTCCATCCCAAATTACGTCAAATTAGGCCAAAACCTCGCATAGTTTATCCATTGTAATATGCCGGGCCAGAAGTATTTTTTGCTGCGTCGAAACAGTTAAAAACAACGCTAGTAATCGTCAAGACGTTGCTGATTTTATTAACTGTGAGCAAACGCGACACCCACTTTGAACACAACAATTGTATTTCACGCCAATTGCTTAATACACTGCCGTTTGATTTCTTCAACTTATCTGCTATCTAACGCAACTTTAATGTACGATCGATTAATTAATATTGTGTATGGTTTCCGAGAACACTATCTAATGTTTGTTTCTCAGCGTTCGGATTCATTTGTATTTGTACGGTCACGTTTAATGTTTACATACCACATGTTAACCAGTGTTTCCGATGAAATATAGAAGAATAACACTTATCACCTCATTGTTTACTTGAACAGTGTTTCCCATAAAAAAGCAATGTTTATAAACCCATAAAATGCAAAATTGTCATTTGTTTTGGAAATTTATCAAACTTGCTTAACTTAAACAACTGTAATTAGTAAAATAATAATCCGATTGAGCTCAAATGTTGGTATGTGCTAATATATGGGCAGTACTCGGTACTTATTTGGGCATATGTTATACTACGGAAAGTCTGTTTATATTGCTTGCTTGTAGTTTTTCGTTTTTTTTACCGTACAGAGTTAGTGATGTCGTTATTTTGTGACTTCCTACATTAAACACAATAGGCATAATTGTGTACTAATTCAAACCTTAGTTCATCTCAAACAACGCTACTGAGAATTAGTGTAAAAGTTTAGGAGGTCATCCAAAATTAACAGTGGTGCAGCGAATGCTTTCTCACATTAGTTTACAATTTCTACATGCCGGTACATTCGGAGAAACTGGGAGCAGAGAGAAAGTTCCAGATACCGGTTGCTCGAGGAAATAAGCTATTAAAATGGAAGGTTATACAGCATCGTTGTACGTCCACAGTAAATAGATGGGATCTAGTTGATTGTCAGGTTGGTCGAGTGTATTTACGTCGAAGGGGGCACCAGAGCAGTAATTTCATCGGATCACATTCCATTGAAGTACTTGTAAAACAAAGACAAAAATGTAACATTGCGCGATGGGGATGAGGCCACAGCTTGGTGGATAGGGAAGGACCTATTAGATTAGATGGTATATCTATGCTTTCACGTACACAGTTAAGCATGGTACAGTCCTGGTTTGAAAGAGAACGATATACGAAATATAAGTATCAAACCCCGCGATGTAAAGTAAATATAAAACACGCGTAGGTTTTATAATTAGATTCTAGCCTATGTGCACTAGTCAAGGGGGTGGGGTTCTTAACTTAAACTCTTATCTCGTGCATATGTTTTTCAAGGTTTTACGAGAGTGAGAGGTAGTCAGTCATGTAAATAAGGTGTGAGGAGATTAAGCATTGTAGGTGTGTTTCCCTTCGTGTTTGCATATCCGGTTAGTTTACTGAGAATAAAGGGTTCTACGTCATTGATGTTCTAATTCCTCGCCTATTTGTGAATGCTAACCTCAAGGGCGTAGGCGAAGATGTTTTTTTGGGTAGGGTGTCTGGGTTAGGGTTGTTACTTTTACTTGTACTGTCATGAGCGTTAAAAATGATGTTTATAAACAAATAAGATAGAGAGAAATAGGAAGACAGAGATATACAGAGAGAGCGCGCGCGAGAGAGAGAGAGGGAGATAATTCATTTCTTCATGTTTGTTCTAGACGACCTGTAATCAATACTCTGTGATTTTTTGTTTATTTATTAGCTTACTTGTCTCCTTGTTGAGTAGATGATGTAATTTATTTTAGTTATAACCCATTAAATCCACAGTGCCATTAACCGTGTAGATTGTATGCATTTACAAAATGCTGACGCCATATAATAAATACATAGATGAAGTAAAAACTGTACACTAATTAATAACGTCATCAAACTTGACAGCGAGATTCATGACGTTTTTTTTTACAGACTAGCCGAGATTCTGCGGGTCACGGGTCTTCTATGAAACGAATAGCCGATATCTCTAGTATTTGTAAAGCTGATTAAAAAAATAGTTTTATTATTTCAGTATTAATCGCGCTGTCAAAGGTCATGTAAGGTCAGTGACATTTAAATGGTCAATTTTAAGATGTTTACAAGTAAAAATACGTCTCATCTGTGTCAGGAGTTTTCAATATTCACATAACTGTCAGATTTCTGCGGGACCTGTCAAGGTAATTGATGTGTTCATACAGATACGTATGCATTCCGTGATATTTAGAATATTTGTTTATTGCTTTATTTCACGAAATAATGCAGTCTATGAATGCATCCTCTTAGTCATGAAACACACTGAATAATCATCTGATAAACTGTGAACATAGCATTAAGTACAAGTCTGTCAGTGGCGATGAAACGTTCATATAAAATGTATTCTTTATTTGTACAAAACGGAGTTAAATTTATTCGTATATCATATAGGAGTTTCTTAACGTGTGATTTGAAGTAAGTTAGGTTCGCTTAAAATGACAAAGAAGTTCTTAACGACACAGCATGATATAGACTTATTTTTATCTTTGCCCTTTTTAATATGTGTACGTGTATTCCTGCTGTATTATATATACAGGGCATGCTCATGTCTAGAGTTATTCAGTATTTTACTCATCGATAGGAAAGCGGCTCATTCCTTAACTAAGGGTGTAAAAAATCACTTATAAGGCTGGCAATGGGCAACGGCTTAAATTATGTAATAACAAAAAATATTCATCATAACCCAGATATTTTGGAGATATAATCTACACGAGTATGTGGGAAAGTAGTAAGCGTCGAAGGTTTGGAAAGAAATCAGAGTCAAATGTTTGAGGAGTGATTTTTCTTCTTTTTTTTATTTTCATTCAATTATTCGCTAATATGTTATTTATTTTTCATTAACTTTTTTAATTATTTTTTCAATATTTTTTTCAGTATTTGATTCATTTTTAATTAGTGTTTTATTCATTGTTTCCCATTCAATTTTAATTCATTGTTTCCATTCACTTATTTTCAATTGTTCTTTATTTGTTTTTTATTTCATTTTTTCATTTAATTTTGCATTAACTTTTACACCTTCATTTTTTAAAATGAAATGTTTCAATATTTTTTAATTTTCTTTTTCCTTTTTCATTAATTCTTCATTGATTCACTATGTTTCATTCATTTGTCATTCATTTTCTTTACATGTGATTTCTGTTCATTAGTTCAATCAAGTTTCATTTATTTTTTAAATGTATTTTTCTTTTAATTTTTTTCATTAATATTTGGCATTCACATTTCTCATTATTTTGGTTTATTTACATATTTTTTATTGGTCTCTTTCATTCATTTTTATTCATTATTTCATTTATTTTTAATTATTTATTTGATTCATTAACCTTTAATTTGTTTTGTTTTTATTCACTTTTTAATTCATAGTTTAATTATTATTTTTATTAATTGGTTTTTCATCCATATTTTAATTTTACATTTTCATGAACATTTTCATTCATTTATTCATTCATTTCACATTCATTTTTCATTCAACGATTTTCATTCATTGTCCTATTCATATGAATACTCTGGATTTAGCAAGTAGCAACCATAAAGTGATCATGATAGTTCTAAATTTCTTAGATATATACGTGTGTTTTAACGCAGTGCTGCCAGGGATAAATTATTTCTCTACCTTGTTTATAATGGTGTATTTTTCAGAAGCCATAATTCATAGTAATCAATATCTTGGATAGAGTAGGCAGTAAACCATAAGTTCTCCAAACAGTGCTCAATATACAAGATATAGAAAGTGTGTTTAAACGCAGTGTTTCCTGTGATAAAGTATTTCTCTGTGTTTTATTATAATGTTACCTACCTCGGAACCCATGATAAAGTTACGGTATATCCTTTATGACCACATAATTGTGAAATAGAGAGGAGAAGAAATGAGTAATTTACCTGGACGATTCTTTCTATCGGCATGGTCTTAGATCATAAATTGTAAGATTAGAGTATTACTTTAGGTAAAAGATGTATAGCACATATTTTCATAAACATCACCTATATTTAAAATATGCTTTAATGAAGGGACGAAGAGGAATTAACTGTGCCTATTTGTATTTCTACGGGTTAATTGATTTATTTTCTTTCTTATAGCCTCGGGCTACGCCTGACCTCTCTACTAGTATATATATATATATATATATATATATATATATATATATATATATATATATATATATATATATATATATATATATATAAATAATCCAACAAAAGATATGAGTCAACTAATACTTTATAATTAGTGAAACATCCGGATAAAACTGAAGCTCACTATACTTGATAGATAATTAATATCATAATATAAAATGAAATAATAAAATAAGGTGCCAATCAAATTTTATTAGAATTCAAAGTTCAAGCAAAGTATCTAAACGTCCTTAATGCGTTTTCAAAGATAATTCTTCGCCTCAGAGGACCATTACCGCAGTGACATTACTGCATGCAATAAAATGTTGTATATATTTTCAAAGTGTAATTTTGTTGCATACAGTAATGTCACTGCGGTAATAGTCCTCTGAGGAGAAGAATTATCTTTGAAAACTCATGAGTTATGGACGTTAGGATACTTTGCTTGAAATTTAAATTCTGATGAAATTTGATTGGCACCTTATTGTATTATTTCATTTCATATTGTGATATATATACATATCTATACATACATATATATATATATATATATATATATATATATATAAGACTTTCAAATATATATATATATATATATATATATATATATATATATATATATATATATATATATATATATGATATAAACTGCAAATAGTATGTCAACGTAATGGAAAATGAAAAAAGGAAAGACAAACAATATAATTTCCGTATTAAGCTACGTCTCGTGTTAATGTTAAGACTTTCTCACGATGATTTGTCTGATGAAATAACAAACAAATCTAACTTTCTGAAGCAACGTTTCAAATATTTTTCTAGTGTGTTATTTTCGTAGACAAATCATGCCGAAAAAAGACAAAATGGTGATTATTACATAAACAATGTTTTTTTGTTTGCTTTTTCTATATATATATATATATATATATATATATAAATATATATATATATATAATATTTATAAATAAATCTTAAATTAGTAATATCTACAGACACTAGCGTTTTAAGTGTACTGCTCTCATGAGTGCAGGAAAGTAACAATTAGAGACGGTTGGGAGGCGCGAACCCGGTTCACAGAGTAAGTCTAGAATCAGCAAGCAGTCGCCATATCAACTCGGCCAACTGAAACTGTCACGTAATTAATGGAAATTAAGATCTGTATGTATCTAGAAGCAGACACGAATAAAAGACTAGTCGAGAGTGTTCAACGAGCGTATTCGGAACTTTTCATTATTAGTTACTAATTACGTTAATCAGTGCCAATTTGTTAATAAGTCCTAATCTTAGCCAATTTATGCAATTCCATACGCATTTGTAGCCAGTTTGACGTTATTGGTACATTTCCGTGAAATTTAAGGTTCACTCTTGTCTACTAAGTTCAAACATTTATGCTTTTTTTTATTTCTACTGTTTTACAGTGAAAATGAGCAAAAATTCACACAACTGTCATAAATTAGCTGTGAAATGATGTTTTAATCAATTTCGACATTAAAAATTCTATAGTTCAAACTCTTCAATTTGACGCCATCATATGCTAATCGAATTTGACATCAGCAGATGCAAATGCATTTCAGTTACATAAGAAACTTAATTTAATAACAGTTAGAAACTACACTTACTATCACTTTTTTCAGGACCAAAAAAATAAAAAGGGTAGCGGTCGCCCGAAACGCCATTAACTATTCAATACAGCAATCTCGATAAAAACAAGAAACGGTGATATCAAACTACAGCTATCAGAATCCAGAGGATTATAAACAATTACACAAGTGGTGTATCATCACCCCGTCATATTACACCTACAACACCATCTCTACCACCATCAGACAAGTCTAAATGAGGTCGATTATTTCTTCATGAGAAAGTCAGACCCCTAAACACATAGAAGCTAAGAGTATTAACATTTAATTATATGTTAAAAGAAAAACAGACTCTCCCGGATCAGAAGGGAAAGCTCTATAGTTCGATGCCAAAAGACTCGTAATTGTGTAGAAAATGATGCAGATGACGTTGCAGACGATGATGAAGACAGTGATGATTGTATAGCTCACACCAATAATGTTGATGACAGTGAAGACACAATTAACAAATTTACTGAAGAGGGATTGAAGAAGTCGCAAATTCACAGCCTTCTCAAATTGACAACTTAAAGTGCTTCGTCATGTCTTCATAGGAAACACCATTGATTCACCTTAGAAACATGGCTGTACGTCACTTGAGATATCGAAGAGTCTTTCTTCAACAAATACTATTCTGTTACCTTATCGATAGAAATTCCCCACAAAGCATCTGAACTATTGGCTAGGAAAGATAATCGAAAATCCTATTGTTTAAACAATAACCAAATCCTAGAATGTACCAGATAATATCTACCAAATACATGAATATTTTTATCAATAGCAATAGAGATCAGTCAAATCATTTCAAAGCGACACAGAAATAGCAACTGACAACGCATCTTATATGTAAGTTTTTTAATTGATCTTGTAAGTAACCATGGTTCAAGTCTGATTAACATGGTGATATCTCAGCCTAATCTGACGCCAATAAAATCAGTCAAGCATATGCACAACCTAGTCTTGTTACAATTGAAGTTCGGTCTGAGGCGTAAATTCTGAATTAGAACATGTAATCTGACGCCATGAGAGCAACACGAAATAACAGGTTGTATACACAACTATGACAGCTCCACAGCTTTTCCCAGACAAGAGGAAGTGTCATTGCGATACGATGTTCGACGTGTGAAGTATGTATTTTCTGGATATAAAAGCGAATATTGCACAAAGATTCAAAAATGAAAATCATGGTTAACATTTTCAGTGTCGGTGTGGCATGCAGAAAATCCCCTCAAAATGCTGTCAAGGCAAGTAAACGATAAAAGGAAGTTTAGACTATAAACGGTTTACATTGAAATTCTTACCAGTTCTTACCTTTTTGTATGCTCTTCTATCCATCAGGTCTATCTGAATAATATAATTATAAGCTTAGTAAAAATTACCAACCTAATTTCTTTTTGATAACATTTTCTTTTTATTTCCTTCAGCTCTTATATGGGGTAAGCTGATCTACCTATTTCAGGAATGTATGTACTTAGAAAAGCACAATAATTAGAGAAACATCAAAACGCTACAGCCAGCGAAGTGTGGCAGTTATCGTCTCCAGCCCATAATGCTTACTCCCGTAAAATACTTTTGTTAATACACTGTTGTTAACTATTCCACCGTGATTGTATTCGTGATTATCAGACTGTAAGGCCACAACAAACTGAAAATACTACATAAATGACGAGACTGTATGATCTACTACATTATTTTGTAAAAGTATCTTAAGGAAAATCAATGTATCTATCAATATAGTGATGAACAACAGTTTTAGAAAAAAGTAAACAGACTTCTTTCGAGGTTGTTTTATATTTGTATATTTATAAATACTCTAGGTTATATAATGTTTCGTATGTATCTTATGCCGTTTTTAACTTCATGCATTTTAAAATAATTTATGGGAAAATACTATAAATATGGTCAATTATTTTTTAATACTGTTTTATTATTGTCCTCAAGTAAAATCAAATCAATTTTGAAGAGTTTTAATGCACTTGGGAAAGTTAGATCAGTGGAACATAAAGTCTTGTTGAAGTCAGTCACTAATATCGATTATGTAATGACAAGGCGGGTCTCTAAAACTAAATTTTGACCACATTATTCACACTTTTTATCATGAAAATAGTTGCACTGTATCCGTAATACCCATTTCATGACTATGTATGTAATGACTGCCTAATTTGACGAATTCCGAATAATCATACTTTTTTACAGAAAAGTAGAGAAAACGTAGCCAAGTGTTCGGACCTCATTTTAGAATTTTATTTAAGAGCTAGATATTTTTTAGCATAGTAATTCTTTGAGGTTAATAGATGGCGAAATCATACCGAACTGTGTATATCTATTTTAATCACTGTCCACATAGACTTGAATTTGAAGAAAGCTAGGGCGTTCAAAATATAGAAAAATATCTTATTTCATTACTAGTTTTCTAATACTTATAGCTTTGACACTTTTATGTGTAAGATGGATACGTTGCCAAGTATTTTACAAACAGACACATACACACACACACACACACACACACACACATATATATATATATATATATATATATATATATATATATATATATATATATAAGTATGTATTATGTATCTTAGCAGTATGTACAAATTACCAGCAATCTAAGTTCAGTGGGTTATGATATATGACAGTCGATTTCTCCAAACCAATCAACTAAAGTGTGTATGAAAACTTATTGAAACAGTGTCATTTATGACATTCCTTAAGATGGTATCCTGAATTGATATGAGACTATTTCGTTTGTGTTAAATTCACAGAGCCTAATAAATATCTATCTTCTCACCAAGTGTATATTAGAGGATATTTATAGCATGGCGAGATGTATGTATCTGATTAAAACATTGGAGAGTGTTACATATACACTTGAAGACAACACACGTTTTCCATTAAATTCCTGAGTAACATATTTCATTCTAAAGCATTTCATGATTAGCGATGTCCACACTCACAAGGTTTCTAGATGCAATTATTGTCAGAGAATATAGGACACCTCTGATATATCTGTTTGTAGTTTGTAGAATTTTGTTCTCTAAACTTTATGATCAAATTGAACTGTACACCATGATTGTTGTTCTATTCTCGATATACATTTCGTGTGTATCATCTATAAAATAAGCATACATTTAGTTCACTTCATAAACGCAACGAAGAACTATGTGAGGTATAGACGTTGACTTTGAATGTAGTGTGTACTTCTTTATAACATGTACTAGTAGTTCTAAAATATGTCAGGCAACTGCATGAATATAAAAAAAGAATGTACTTCAGACTATGCTTGAGGTGAATCTGTCTATAGCAATAGTAGCATTAAGATAGGTTAAAAAAATAGTTTCACTTGTTCTGGTGCAGTTTAACCGCACACATAAACTGTGTTCCCCATAATTCGCCACATATTATTGACATAGATCTAATAGCGTGATTTTTGTTGTAATAATTATGTCACATAAAAAGATAACGGTGAAAGTGATTAATACACTCGATGATTAAAACTTTTAAGATTTACAAATTAGGAAGAAAAGTTATCATCGTCTAGATTGCTATATATACATTCTTATAAAAGACCGTTGCTTTCATTTCGTAGACAAGCAGTTTAGATTGGTGATAACTATGGTTTAGGAGCATGAACCTATTAGTATATAAGATATTTTTTATTATAAAAAATCTAAAAACGTTAGGAATATATGTAAACGTATGTTGTCACTTCTGTGCGTATAAATAACGAGTGTGATATTTAATAATAATTATTCAGACAATTGGAATAAAACACGTTTTACTTACATCTCAAGATTATTACTAGAATATTTTATTCTTAAAAGGTAATCATAAAAAGCCAAACCCTTTTTCGTGGATTAAAAATTATATATATATATATATATATGTATATATATATATGTGGACAGAGAAACAACGAAGTAAATTTTACACGATCAAGATTATTGAATGTATGTTAATGTTTCCAAATATTTTCTTCATAAAGTCTTTTGTCTCCCCTCGATAGAAGGTTTTTATATTATCTTAGGTTATATCGTCGGCTTCATCAATATTTACCTCATTTTATTATTAATGTTTGCACATGTGATTCCTATTGTTTGAGTTAATACTTGATCAATTATAGATTCATATATATATATATATATCATCAACCTATACGCAGTTATTTTATAACGGGCGAGAGTTTGTGTTCCTACAAATAATATATAGGAACAAAGGGAGTTCTATTATTAATTTTGGAAGCTTCATTAATTTTATTTGTATTAGATCATATTATACAAATTTCGTAGACTAGAGAAAGAAAGTGTAATTGTAGTTCGTTAAAGAGTAAGCTGTAATTATGTAGAACGTTGGAGTTTACTGAAATAATTTGAAAAAAAAACATCTGTCGATGTCAGTCTGGATATTTTCAGAGAATGTCTGATCAAACCAAATGCTCTTATGTCTTCTATTATTATTTGGTTTGTTCTCAGACACAATTTCTTTGCCAACTTCAACTTTTACATGATGTTTCTGAAAAGGTGTAATCTATGCATAGTTTCTATAATCTATTCGATTTATATTATTGTTTATTTTACGCTTTCCTTAATTGCCATTTTATGGATTTCTATATTCTGCGTATTTTTATCATTAGTCAATTCATTGTTCTCTTGGAAACTTATTGTTAAACTGTAACCTGAAGTCTCCAGTACTTTATTGTAATACACACAATTCTTATTAAATATTATCTCATTGGACAAAATGTAACATATTATATTAGAAATGTAAAGTATAATTTACCTTGGCTGATTTAAGATGTTATGCGCATAATACAAGGTTTGTCTCGGTTTATGGAAGAGCAATACAGTTTTACTAGAGAAGTAAAAGGATGAATCTAAAGAATTTACTGCATTTTGATTAATGAAAAAGTAAATGTGTTTTTCTTATTTTTTATATATTTTATTAGTAGCCTTTAGTGTATATAGTGCATCAACTCTTTCTACGCCGGCCCTACGTGCCGAGCATTCCTTCTGCAAGTACAATACACACAGACACACACACACACACACACATATATATATGTATATATATATATATATATTTATATATATATATATATATATATATATATATATGATTATTTTTATGCATACAAACATTATATGTAACATATGTGCATACATGTTTCAGTTGTGATGTCTTGAAGGACCTTATTCAGACCTTTAGAAAAAATGAAATGCTAAATAACAAACTTCTTTATTATTTGCAGCTTTAGCCCCTGTCCAGGAAGAAATGGTGTGTGATTAAACAGGCATACTTCACTTTAAAAACTTTTTTCTCAATGTAAGTGTCTTGCAAATGTCTGACCGCTTGTAAATCCTTTTCTCTATTTTATTACCATACTTAAGAATACATTCAATTTCACTTAAGTATAATCCTTTGCGTGTGTGCGCTCGTAAAAGTTCAAATCAGACCCTTATTTTAATGGTAAGCGGAGGGGGTCTTTCTTAGTTTACGTTAATATAAACTTTATTCATTTGCGCACACATATGCAAACCCGTATACACAGACACAAACATAAATACGCACACACACACGCATACACACACATATATATATATATATATATATATATATATATATATATATATATATGCATATAAACACATGTCAATATACACCGCTGCTAGTACATTCATATACACGGCTATATTTTATATATATATATATATATATATATATATATATATATATATATATATATACATACACATATATATATACATATACATATAAATACACACATACACACAAATACATCTGTATATATATATATACATATATATATTTATATGTATATATATATATATATGTATATATATATATACATAAACACATATATATATGTTCACATTTAAACATACTCCTATTCGCAAACAAAATAATTGAATCTAAGTATGAATACAAACAGCATGTATTCACATGTATACGTCAATAGACAGACACTCAAATTAATAGAAGCAAGGTACTAGATAAAACATACACATGTATACACACCGATTCTAATATATAATATATATGCTGGCCAATATCTATATATTTCTATCGAAAAATCATCTCCATCTAAGTGTTATATCCTTCTACTCACATACATATGCATATCCACATGCATATAAATATCAACCCCATATACTATACACCCTCTAAAATCTCATCCTCTCCCGCGCAAGGTCATACATCTACTAAACTCCATCACGTATACACACCGTTCTAAAGAAATACACACAGTTCTTACAAAATACAGGGTCTGCTGTCGTATTAAATCAAGGAACACACATACAGCGAACATTCTAGGGGCACACAAATGACATTAAATAACACCTTTAACACCATGAATACACGCTGCATACAAAATAACTTCTTAATATGTAAGAAAAATCAAATAGTGTTTCTTCTACTAAACAAAATATATATTTTATATTAAAACCATTACCTCATTTAAATTTAATCTGATTAACAGTTTTGTTTTGATTAGTAATGTCATATTACAGTCGCAGTACATGCACTCTCTGGCACAGATTGTCTTAACGTAGTCACCGGGTTCAAATATTCTGAATGTACTCATTTCCGAATTGAATCTCATTAACTTTACAGCTGCTTAAAACATCATCACATTTCCTTACACCAGGGATTACTATTACAGTTTAAGCAAACATCAAATATTTATTAATATGAAAGAAACGCTACATCAGATATACTCATGAAAAAACATTAACGGTTTTCTTTCCATAACTACCACCTTGTAAATTGTACTCTCAAGTGTAAAAATGGTGAACATTTTCGACCTTGTGATAATTTGTAAGAATAAAATAAAACTTTACAAAAACACTGATGTTGTCGAGTATTAACTCAAACTATTATATAACTGCAGTTTCTCTAAAGTAATGTATTCTAACATGTATTTGATTAAGATATAAACGCTAGATAACATATGCACACAATAACACATACGATTACCGTTTGCGTATAGGCCGTCGTTAATGTTATGGTGCTTTAAAGTATTTACACAGTGAGCATTAACACACAACTCTATGCCTGAAACGTTTCTGCATTCAATTTTATTCAATTATCTTATAAGTAATTAATACTACATCGAAAAGGTTTTCTTAAAATCTGAATACATGAAATTGAATATCCTTTAATCTATAATTTCCTCACTGTGATACATATTTCAGAAGGCGAAAAAAATGGCAAATATTATGGTTTCCCCGGGTGAGAAACAAAACAAGTTTGTGTTCATGGATTCGTTTCGTTCTGCAACGAAGATAAACAACAAAAAAGAAAGGCATCTCTCCTCATAATAGTCTGCTCAAGTGTGTTTTTTTAGCTCCAGACAGCTCGAGTGTTCAAAGCCTTCCTACAGATTTTATGCACTGTTACATAACCAGTTCATATAAAAATCGCATCAACTAAGAACCATTTTTTCAGACTGACGGTTTATTGTCTGAGAAATGTAACGGAAACTAGGGTGTCATATTCTCAAATCTGATACTGGAACGTTATTTTCTTGTTGCTCACCGTGTAGAGTCAATAACATCACAATTTTGTGGCGTCCTACATTAAAATAAGACTGGGATCATCGCGTACTGTTGAGAAACTCACTGAAGAGTCACCTCATATATTGAATCAAAAGCCGTGCACAGTTAATGATTTTACAGAATAGTCACGTGCATTTCACGTGAGAGAAAGAAAGAGAGGAGAATCAGGATCAGGATCTATTATTTTCTGACGCTTGTTCTAGAAGACCTGCGACCAACACTAAGTGAATATTGTTTGTTTGTTTGTTTGCTTGCGCGCCTGTTGCCATGGAGAGTAGATGACGTAATGTTTTAGATACATCATCTACAGAATATACAATAATTAAATCGCAATTATGCAAGGAACCAATTCTTTCAGACGGCCGTTTTATTATTTGACTGGCTTATGAATGTACGAAATTGTGTCATATTTCTTACGCCTTGCATGTTATATTCTCAACTCCATATAGGTTGTCGATCGATGCAATCGACTTGTGACACTGTGAATTAGCTTGTTTAAATGAAACTGTTTTCATTTCCAGTAGTTGTCTTTTTTATGCTTTTTATTTTTTCTCTCCTACAAACCGACCAATAATTCTATATTATATTCGATAGTGATGGTTATTTCTTTCCAAATATAATTGATCAACTAATTACGTTTTCCATCCCAAATTACGTAGGCCAAAACTTCGAATCGTTTATCCATTGTAATATGCCGGACGGGAAGTATTTTTTGCTGCGTCGAAACAGTTTAAAACAACGCTAGTAATCGTTAAGACGTTGTTGATTTTATTAGCGGTGAGCAAACGCGACACCCACTTTGAACACAATAATTGTATTTCACGCCAATTGCTTAATACACTGCCGTTTGATTTCTTCAACTTATCTGCTATCTAACGCAACTTTAATGTACGATCGATTAATTAATATGTTTCATGGTGTCCGAGAACACTATGTAATTTTTGTATCTCAGCGTTCGGATTTATATTATTTGTACGGTGACGTTTAATGTTAACATACCATATTTTAACCAGTGTTTCCGATAAAATATATAAACTTATCAACTCATTGCTTACTTGAACAGAATTTCCCATAAAAAAGCAATGTTTATAAACTTACAAAATGCAAAATTGTCATTTGTTTTGGAAATTTATCCACCTGGCTTAACTTAAACAACTGTAATTTGTAAACTAATGATCCGATTGAGCTCAAATGTTAATATGTGATAATGTACGGGCAGTACTATCTGAAATAACGTGTATATTTTATTAGTGGGATATCTATATGTTAAACTCGGTACTTATTGAGTCATATGCTACACTACGGAAAGTCTGTTTGTATTGCTTGCTTGTAGTTTTTCGTGTTTTTTACTGTACAGAGTTAGTGATGTCATTATTTTGTGACTTCCTACATTAAACACAATAGGCATAACTGTGTAATAATTCAGACCTTAGTTCACCTCAAACAACGCTACTGAGAATTAGTGTAAAAGTTTAGGAGGTCATATTAAATTGGTACTGGTGCAGTGAGATGCTTGTTCACATTAGTTTACAATTTCTACTTGTCGGTACAGTTGAAGAAACTGGGAGCAGGGAGAAAGTTCAAAATACCGGTAGCTCGAGGAAATAAGCTATTTAAATAGAAGGTTATCCGACATCGTTGTACGTCCACAGTAAATAGATGGGATCTAGTTGATTGTCAGGTTGGTCGAGTGTGTTTACGTCGAAGAGGGCACCAGAGCAGTAATTTCATCGGATCACATTCCATTGAAGTATTTGTAAAACAAAGACAAAGATGTAACATTGCGGCGATGGGGCAGGGGCCACAGCTTAGTGGATAGAGAAATAACTCTTAGATTAGATGGTCTATCTATGCTTTCAGGTACACAGTTAAGTAAGGTACAGTCCTGGTTCAGAGGAGAACGATATACGAATATAAGTATCTAATGCCATGATGTTAGGTTAATCTAAAACACGTGTAGGTTTTATAATTAGATTCTAGCCTATGTGCACTAGTCAAAGGGTGGGGTTCTTAACCTAAACTCTTATCACGTGCATATTTTTTCAAGGTTTTACGAGATATATTCCTTTAAAACAACAGCGGCAATAACCGTGATGATTGTATGCATTCACAAAATGCTGACGCCATATAATAAAGAGATAGATAAAGTAAAAACCGTAGACTAATTAATAACGTCATCAAACTAGACAATGAGATCTATGACGTTTTTTTTCAGACTAGCCGAGATTCTTCGGGTCACATGTCTTCTATCAAACGACCCGCCGAGATCTCTAGTATTCATAAAGCTGATTAAGAAAATAGTTTTATTATTTCAGTATTAATCGCGCTGTCAAAGGTCAGTGACATTTAAATGGTTAATTTTAAGATGTTTACAAGTAAAAATATGTCTCATCTGTGTCACCGTTGTGTTTTCGGATTCTGCGATAGAACGTTACCATTAGTACATACATGAACTCTAAATCAATACTAAAAGTGTATAAAAACGAAAATACATTTCATACATGAATATATTTGTCTCGTGATATTGTAGATATCGGGTTGATAACGGATTATGTTTGATTCAGGAGTGTTCAATAATCAAATAACTGTCAGATCTCTGCGGGACCTGTCAAGGTAATTGATGTATTCATACAGATACGTATGCATTCCGTGATATTTAGAATGTGTGTTTATTGCTTTATTTCACGAAATAATGCAGTCTATGAATGCATTCTCTCAGTCATTAAACACACGGAATATTCATCTAATAAACCTTGAACATAACATTAACTACCGGTCTGTCAGTGGCGATGAAACGTTCATGAAAAAATTACTTTTTTCCTCGTACGTTTATTGTAAAAAATACATAATACATGTGGTAAACGGGTTCATGAAATTATATAAATGAACATAAATGAGTTTTATCGGCATATATATCAGGTAAAATCGTTCATAACTTCTTCAAAATTATCATTATGTAAAATATCACAATTTGTTTATCGATTTTGAACTCGCCATACTTTATTCATGAACATAAATATCCATTGTGTTGATGTTAAAAACTAAGCTAATCAAATAAAAATACAGAATTCGTCATCACTACATAATCATAGTTTTCTTATCGAAACGTTTTCTTCTAAAATACAAATAAATATAAATTGTAAGTGTATTCATTTCGAAATGTATTTGATTATTTTCCAAAAACGATCAATCAAAACATTTCATTTGATTTTTTAGGAAATAGATTCGAGTAGTTTCGAAATTGATTTTAATATTTCGTAAAAAATGTAATTATTTAAAAAAACAATGAATTGTCTTGGAAGGAAATGGCTTTCCAGGACAATCGATCAAACATGTAATGGTACTTTTTATTGGAATGATAACTACGGAGACATTTTAAAGGGAGAGTTATATAATAAAATAGTTACTCTTATCTCAATGTATGGAGCTTACTGATCCTAGTTTTAGCATTTATTATTACTGGTTGCATTATTTACTAGCTACAAGTGTGCAAAATGGTGTAAAGATATACGTGAGGGTTACATCAACTAGTAAGAAGAAATACACATAGTAAGTTAAACGTTTACCGTTCAGTTGAAGTAAAACGGTAGTTGCGCTATGACCTAAATACGTGAAAGACACGCTAGATAGTTTTTGTTCCTGAGGAATCAGTCTTCAAATAATCACACACAGTATCCGAGTCTTGTTCAACCTAATGTGGTTGAAAGGGAATAATTCAGTTCAACTTGAGGTATTTGCATAACATTTCGATGAGTACAAAATCAAACCTCAGAACAAATAATTGCGTAATTTGTTGGTCAGTTTAGTTGCTTCAGTTTATTGAGCCCCAATATTATGTAGAAAAAATTGAAAACATATTTACTATTGCAACATCGGCATTGCTGAGGACGTTACTATCCAATGAGTAATACCTGTAAACGAGAGAGAAAAACAGCTGATCGAATAAAGAGTACGTAAAGTTCGTGGGATCAACAAGTTCCTTACGCTATGTATGAGTATGGGTTTTGTATATAAAAACAATAAATATATTTCAATCATCACGATATGTATTAATTAACTACCGCTTAGCAAGGCCCAAAAGTTACGCGTATTTGGTGTACTCAAATGTCTCCTAGTCAGAAGCTCACCCTCTGATATGATGTTAACTCGCGCTTTCCATGTAAGAGTGACAGATACCCAGTGGCACACGGCAATTTCTGTCTTTACGTGCCGTACCTTACCTTGCCATTGAAGACCAAATCGGTGCACTTCTAATACAATGTCCAGGTAGGCTAAATTAATATGCTCGGTATCGTTTCTAGGTCGCAGTCAACAAGTCTTCTCCAACACTGTCACTTCATATCAAATGCATCCCCAGTTGCTAAAAGGCTGGTATCGACCAATATATTCAGTTTTCGATCGTCCAAACACCAGCCTCTACAAGCCGGATCACTCGGCCTTACTGCAGCTATGATGTCGCACATCGTACATCTGGGAAGGGAGTCTGTCGCTGTCTCATCCCAGCATTTCGTGATCGAACTAGTTCTCTTACTGATTACTCCGCATGTCACCCGAAGCTACACACACACCAGGAGGAGTCCAACAAGCCTTCCACACAAAGAGAATATGACGTGTGACGCCGTTCGAAATGTGTCGTTTTCTAACCGTTCCGGATCCTTACATTCCAGCCACAACTAAGTCAAATTTTCCATAACATTAGACGCGGTCTATGGCCTCCTCCTGATATAGCACAGCGATCACAATAGCCTTAATAACAAAGGGTGGACACGTTTAGTCCAAACCCCAAACGTTTCATATGCAACCTTTTTTCGTCGATCTTCATTTTCTGTTTCGCCCACAGTATCTCGTTGACTCGTGCTTGAAGGTACGCTTTCCTGAGATCTGGCAAATATGCGTCAGCTTATTTGTAGCGTCATTCAGGCATCTTAGCTGCGCAGACATTTTCCTTCGCCGTGAATGTGCTAACATGATAGTAAAGTTCACGATAGTCAATCACTAGGCGCATCTTTTTATTATTCTGCTGCATCACGATCATCATATGAATTAACTCTTTTGAAAGTGCTTGCTTCTTTTCTTTGTATGGCACGAACCAACACTTGTCCATGGACGCGTGGAGTTCCTGCTTATTTTTAGGTTTAATTTCCGCAGCAACACCATTTGTTTTCATTCTTCAAGTGCACGGTTCATCTGATAACTTGCACGCTAACATCAACGCTCGTCTCCGATCGTCAGAGGTAGCAGTGAAGCAAGGTTTAGTGATTGAGATAGACACCTACTGGAAACCGTTTCCTTCGCCGATCAGAACCGCTCCAGTTGCCAAAAGACTGATGTCTTCCAATGCTTTTGACTTACAACAGTCAAACACCAGTGGTTTACCACGCACCACTAGTACATCGATCCTGATATGGTTGTTTTCTTCTGTCGTAATACTGACCACTCCAGCACCGCAGCATTCACAGTATGCTCATCAAATAGTCATGATCTTCACCTTTGCTGTGTTTAAGGATTCGTATCGACTAACGTATATTACTCTTTGCAACTATCCTGTGACTATTAGCACCGAGCACAGAATGATGTCTACATGAGCGATAATGTCTTGAGGCGTCGCATTTATATTTTGGCGGTAGAAAAGCCTGACGCTGGTTCCTCGCCCTATGGCTGTTTTCACGAACACTACTGAAACCAATGTCAAACCGTGCCACATTCGTAACAATGTGCGTCATGTTTCGGCAGTCTACAGCTACGTCACCTTTGCCGCCACACTTGTAAGATATTACACTGGTGCTATGGTTGATTTTGGTAGTAACTGCGGCTTTACCTCGGGGTGGACGCACTACTAAGGTCATATGTTGGATTTTGTTCCCAGTCGTTGTTAACATCCTTTCTTTCGTTAGCAGGTCTTCTATTGTCATGTTCTTAATTATTTGTGTCTGTAGGTGTCCGATGGATATGGCATCATGTAACCCCGTATAAACGCCAGTTCAGCAAGCTTTGACAGCCGAACTCTTTCGAACCTTTCTAATCTGAGCAACCACTTGATATTGTACGCGCATACATTCACCATCACAACATTCTATCTAACCACGGTCAACTCTGCATATGCTATTTCTAGCGCCGGCTTGTTTTTTACCAGCAAATGTTGTGAAGTTGTAGCAGAAGCAGTATTCGTTCCAATTCAATTAAGTGGTTATGTGAGCCCTCAGCCAAATAGAGCAGAAGCTCTTAACCAATGCTATCAAATTCGATACCATAAAACAATGATTAGCTAATGTTATTGACGATAATCAAACACAAACGCGAAAAAAGTTAGCAGCCTGGCGTCTAAAACGATCTATTTCGATCAATAAATGGCACTCCTTTTATTGAAGTATTTTCTACTTCCAAAAGCGCCTACTTTGCATTATCACGCCTCGATGGCATGTTCAAAATCCTCTTTCTATTTGCCATATGCGCATGCCGGTCGTTGCTGCTAATCCTCCGGTCGAACAGCGCCGTCAATACGCCTCTCTAGTCATTAATTGAGTTCTATTATCATACACAATTATATCAGGAATACATAATCTTGCGGACATTTCTTACAAAAATATTTTCTACTTTTGCACGGTGATCTCTGAAAATTTAAAAGTCTTGTCTATTTAGTAATACTATCAACCACAAAATGGAAATACATGCCATCCATTCGTCGTTCGTAGTAAATAGGAAGCCACAATTATGTTTTGTCTGTTTTACGTCACGGTTTACTTTTCACTGTCATTGCTTAACATCTCCTATTTAAAAAGTGGTTAATCATTGATGCATGTATCACGATATGTTTGCAGTATAACAAGATACTATTACAAGAAGAAATTTATTTTTTTGTTTTGATAATTTCCCATGCAAACATATAATATTGTATTATGTCTAAAACGAAAAGACTATGTGAAAATACGATAATATAAGATATGTTTTCATTTCATTCAATTACTTAAAGTTTTTTTTACGAAATTGGCGTAGTCAACCTATACTTATTACTTAAAATGATAAATATTACGGGGAATTTTACATCCGATGTTTAGTCGAAAAAAGTTTTTTTTTTAAAAGTATTTGATTTATTTAGGAGGAAATATAATTATCAGGGTTGTAATAGAATAAAATGCTAGAGTAGACATAAGGCGAGCGTAGGAAAACCACGCCATTCCCTAGCGAAGTATTTTGATATATTTTGCTGCCAGTACACGTTTTAAAATAAGATCACCTATTAATTAGACGCACTTTAAAAACGATATGCGCTGCAAAAATGCTACACATAGGAATACAGTGTTAAATAATGTCAGCCAGGTTTTAGTTTGGTTGTGGCTCGGTTGTTGGCCAATAACATATTAATCCGTGAAAGACTAAGAGCTACATATCTGATAAGTTATTTTGCCAGAGTTTACACTACCTCGACATAAAAAATCGTTAACATAAGTAACGCTCATTTTGACATAGACATATTTTAATAATATATATATATATATATATATATATATATATACATATAAATATATATATATATATATATATATATATATATATATATATATATATATATATATATATATATATATATATATATATGCATAAGTGAATTCCAAAACAATCAACTAATTATTCTGAAAATCTGAAAATATATTATATTGGTTACACTATTTTTTATAAAGTGTGCAAATTGTTTCAACTTGTATTAGAGATATTAGAAATGAAATCGTACAAACAGAATTCTAGTTAAGCTAGATACAGTGTTTTTCACGGATATTTACCTGTACAACTTAATGAAATTAAGTTTTCTTTCTCCCACATACACATTAATCCCCCAGCAAAACTCGGGTGAATCAATATCAGAGTGTGTTTACCATTTACCAGCGTGTGAAGTGAATGGTGAAATGTATGTCTTGCCATACGTAGTCCATGATATCAGATTATCTTTTTATTTATGTATTTTACATTTTATAATATCTACACATTTGGGGAAGGTAAATAATGTAATTTGCATTTATTGGATGAGGGGTGGTTTCAGTACAGTAATATTTATTGAAGAATATTTTGCTGATACTAAAGCCGTTAATCGAATTGTGAATATAAGAGAAATTAATGAGGATCAGTGTGTAATCTTGCTCGAAGTTTCAAATCGAAATATTAATATTAAATATTATGTCTTCAGTTTTATAATTACATACGTTATTAATTGATTCAAAATAGTCGTCTTACTTATTCATGGGTATCAGGCGATGACACAAACCTTTACAAAATTATTAGATAAAAACTGAAGTATACTTATCACAGTATGTTTAACTTAGTTCACCCCATATGAGGCAGGTTGCCACTGTAAACGTTAGGGAGGAGGTTTTAACGATCATCCGAAATAAGCGGTGAAGCTAGTTCATATTAGTTTAATCTGTCCGAATGTCGGTACAGGTAGCAGGTAGGTAGTCCCAAAGGCCGGCAGCTCGAGACTATGATCTGTTCAAGTAGAATGCTCTCCTAGATCTTCGAACCTCCAAAGTGACTGAGTGAGATTTATCTGATTGTCGGATTGGTACATTGTATGTACGTGCAAGCGGCGCCAGAGAAACAAATTCATCGGAGAACATTCAATTGAAATACCTAAAAAGCAAGTACAAGGATGCAACAATGCGACGATGAGGCAAGTGCTGGAGGTTGGTGAATAGTGATGAACCTATTAGATTAGATACTTTTTTGAGACCTTATCCAAGAGGGAGAGACTAGTAGATAGTGCACCAGCTCAAATGTGACAACAATACATCATGCATGGGCTGATGATGGCTTTGTAGATCTATAGGATACTGTCAGGTGTGATAAGTTGTCTAGCTCAATATAGAGCGCCCACTTTCCTTACATCAGTGTTGGGGATGTCTTCTATGTGTCTGTTCTAATCTATGTTACTTGTAAATGTTAGGCTGATAAGATTCAACGTTAGACTGTCAGGTAAGGTGTTATTTTTCATGGCAATCCGTGGTAGTAGAGGTTTCGTGTAGTTTTTTAAGGGGGGGGGAGCTTTGTCTTCACCGCATTAAATGTTACCATCTATTTATGACCACATTTTACTACATACTTGAGGTCAATTCCTAAGGATTCAACCATTGTCTCTTATGTTCGCGTCTTATTAGATCCATATGACGAGAGTAGAGCGTGGTGTCATCAGCATATATACTCATCTCAGACACAATGTAATCAGGGAGATCGTTAATGAAAATCAGAAAATATAAACGTTCAAAGATCGATCCATGAAGTACACTTGCATTTATGTCATGTTGTTTGGATGAACGGCCATAGAGAACAACCTGTCTTTTGGATAGGACGGATATAATTATATTAACTATTCGGCCAGTAATACTATATGAATTATTTTCATGGGATACATTGATACCATACCTTGTCGAAAGCTTTCGATATGTGAAGCGCTACTGCCCTAACTTCACCTGCCTTTTCAAGTGTACCGTATGTGCGTTCAGAGATGACCGTTGGGATATCCGCAGTAGACCGTGCTTGCTTAAATCCATACAGATAGTCAAAACAAGTTTAGCATTAATTAGGTGACAGATTATCGATATATTAATTAAGGATTCAAATAGTTTAGCGAAGAGAGAGAGTAGACTGATAGAACGATACTTCTAAAGCTCAGTTTTTTCACCAAAATTCATGAAGACTGGTGCCACAGAGGCAATGTCCTGCTATCAGGAAAGCAATATTTTGCAAGGCATTTGTTGTTGAGTTATGAGAAGACCGGAGTATTTCCTAATTACTATTACTGGAATAAGATGAGGCACATATGCTTGGGAAGTGTCAATGTTGTTTTATTATGTCTCGGAATGAGATAAGGTGATTGTAAGGTCATAAAATGTGGCTCCTGTCCGCCATAGTAAATTGAGAGTTGACTATAGCCTTGATAATGACTTTCATTTTGGTATTCCCAAGACAGACCGTCACTCTTAATTTGAAATGTAAAAACTGCATCGAATCTGTTTGTAATATTGCTAGCAAAATTGGTGGATCATTCTTCTTCTTATGAAATTACATTACTCCTGAAGCAACCATCTATTTATGTGAGAGTCAGATACACATTTGATTGAGTAATGCATCCACATTTTCGAAAATGCTGTTGGAGGAACTCTTTCCCCTCTTAACAAAGTAAAGAAATCGACTTCGAAATTAAGCGTACACTCTTCTATACAGTCGCTTTCTGGTAGAAGAGGTTTTGCTACTCGTTGTCTTCTGTATCGTTATCTGCATGGAAGCATCGACTGAGCTCCAATTCCTAGTTATCTACAGGAAATGTTCTCGCTACAGCCACTATACAAGTTATAACTTTTGTGTATTCTCTGTAGCTCATACTAAATGGAATTACGTTGGACAGAGTTGATTTCCAAAGAAACACCCATCTTTGTCACATTCCCGTCATACCCCCGACTCAAAAATGGTCGCTTTCAAATCTAATGTCGACAAACACTTGTCGAACTGTCTTAAACTAATCAGATTCCATACATTTTGTTATGAAAGTATCCATCGTCAGGAAACACAATAATGTATAATTTTATGTGAACAATCTTTAATAAACTACCGTACTGTTTCCGTTGTTATGATGCTCACCACATATTAATACAACTCTTTTTTCACCCAACGTGTTACGATCAAATAATAGTTTTAAATGTGACAATAAATTAATTAGTTCCGTAAATGCACACGAATACAATGACACCACTCATTTTGTAATAACACATTTTATTAACAATTATTATCTTAAGACATTAAACAAAAGTAAAATGTATTAAGAGAAGTTTTGATATTTTTCTTTACTATTATTTTTGAGACGTGTTAATGTAATTCCTAACGTATATGAAATGGCGACTTGCTAAATTAATTCAGTGTGTTACGTTTGTCAGGGAAAATGTTTATTTTATTTATTTATTTTTTAGAAATAAACATAAATATTGGTGGTAAAGAAGTTAAGTAAATACATCTCAACTTACTACGTTATTCATCGCCAGATAATGATAATTAGCCGCTTACATCTTAGCAAATGTACTTGTAAGGATTTATAATCAGTAGCTTCTGTAATTATTTTGTCAAAATATTATTCTGTACTGACAAGTAATATTTATAAATAAATACTGGAATATTTAAAAATGTAACAAATACACAAACGCCACTGTTTAATTTGTAATCCAAACTTTAAAAAATAAAATTGGCTTTTCTTAACCTTCACAAACAATCGCAATCTCCAATATTCCAAGTTCTCTTTCCAATATTCACAGATCTCTCTTCAATCTTCACTCTCTTCTCTTCCAAACTCAAGTCAGTTCTTCAGTCAACAAAGTTCAGTTTTTATATTTTTTTAACCGACCACATATGAAAATTATTGCAGTATCTTGAATCACATATTTAATAGCTGAAATACTGACATGGCGCAACATTTCATCCAATGCGTAATTAACTAAAGAACGTTAACTGGAAGATTACGTCATGCTGAAAGGTTGCAAACAAGATCTGAATCTATAAAATATCAAAACATTTTAACCCATCACTTCACTTAAAAATCCATGAAAATTCAGGAAATCTACTAATTCTAATGAAATTGTAAGTATTGATTAATTCAGGATCATGCATTATAATTAACGCATTAATTTATTAGAAAGTGAAGGGCTAATGTATTATATTGTTGAAACAAAAAACACCTTTACTAAAGTTATATAAGTGTACATGAAAATAACGAATCGAAGATGTTAATATTTTTATTTCAATACAGTGCTCATATATTACGAACAAAGCATCTTATAATCCATCGTTATGAATGTTGGTGTACGGAAACAAGTCAGTCATTTGTATATTTTGTTAATGATTGAAAAAAAAACAAGCAATTACTTTGTCACTAGTGTTCGAAATTTGAAAGAAATTCGAAAGTATCTAAAGTGTCGATTAACACATTTTGTCTATTTAACTGTCAATCCAATAATTTTATGTATAGAGATTAAAAGAAGTTTGTGTTCAGAAAATGTGTTTTACCTTATACTAATTTGCTTCAATCAATAATTTAATGACCATACAATATTGTAAATATGTAAAACTAATCATTAGAACACTTTCCAAATTGCATTAAAAAGAAAAAAAAACATGATATTTCAACTTCTCTTGTTTCAAAAAAAATAGAAGGAAAATAAAATGTTACAATGAATATTTAATTGTTTAAACATACGTTCTAAGCAACAATATTTACTCAAATATTTTCTTTCAAAGCAGAATACAATCAAATAACGAAAACACTGAATAATGAATTTAGGAAACACACATTTAAATAAACAAACAAATTAAAGCAAACGATGTATTATGTTTTTAAATGTAAAAACAATAAATAAAAGCACATCATAAGCCAGATGAAATAAAACAAATTAAGTTCAAACAAATTATTTAAATACAAACATGCAATAAAGTTACTAGTGTAGACATATATTTTTAATTGCACTTATAAAACATATGTTGCATAATTTAGTTTGAAAATTAATTTTTTTCTTTCATTTTTCTTGATTATATTATCATTTTGTATACCAGAATAATTATTTAGCAGAGAGTTGGATAAGCGTAAGATTAACAGCATTTGCATTTTTCAATTTTTATTTCAAATATTTAATTTATCTTACAACAACAAAAACGATTTCACCGAACCATGTAACAAATATGATTTTTGATATATTTCATTAACTATAGACTTACTTGGTGGAGATTTTTAAACAAATGGTTCCATTATTTATTTGTAATTTTGTGAAAAAATAATTAATATACTAAAAAATAATTTGTTAACACAGCAAACACGAACCGCAAAGTATTTTAATAGCATGACATATTACACTCCTAATTATCACTTAACAATGAATTACGTGAATTTTGGAGTACGATATTTTCATCTCGTCACGGTCACGTATATAATATAGGAATTTCCTTTTTTTAAAATTTATTTTGTATTGTGGGAATGCTAAAGAAAACTCTTGATTAAATAATAACATTTTGTTAATGTGATAAAACTTATTGATGGAAAAAATGTAATCCTAGTTGGAAATAAATATGTGAAAAAGCATAGACGTTTATTTCTAAGTTCAGAACAATGTCCCGTAAGTTGAAGATTACATTGACTGAAACGTTATGAATATACTTATCAAGATGAGAATAGTAGTCCATGAAATCAAAATAATAAAGCTTATGAAATTCAAACTTATTTGGATGAGAGAAAATTATAGTATCTGTTTTATGAAAATATATTGCTGCTAATTTGATATTGACAGTTGAACGAGGATATTAATTACAACACAATCTACATGGCCAAGTTAAAATAGACTTAATTCATTTAAAACCCTCGTTACTTCAATAAATAAGGTGCAAAGAACAAGATGGCGTTATCTACGGCTTCAAATATCGAAATTAAGACAATTTTAACCAAACACTTACTCTGCCATGCTTCGTGGGAGTAAATCTATCCCGGTTAATATAACGTAACAAAGTCTGAATTAATTCTATATCTTTTGGAAAAGAAAATACATTTACTTTTCGGTTGTTTTTACACTTCTTCTCGCAATATGGAACGACATAAGTAGAAGGCATCTTTATCATAGGTAAATGTCAGAAAAATAACGTAATTTAAGCGGGTAAATAATTACAGCGTGGCCTTCCAAACTGCTGTCAAGGACGCCCCACGATATACATAATTTAGTTCACTTGTCTGGATTACTTTGGCCTCGGGTCGGTAAGGAAACATTCCCGATTTATTATTATTTTCAGAAAGCAAATGCTATCGAAATACAGTATATTCGCGCAAACATCGTTATGAATGGAAACAATAAAATAGTCTAGTCAGAATCAAATATCGATTTGTCTATTGAAATGTATAAATTTAAAAAAAACAAATGCACTTCATATATATATATATAGTGCATTTATATATATATATAAATATATATATATATATATATATATATATATGGAGTCAACCTGTTTTTCAAAAATATATATATTTATATATATATATATTACTTTTAAATACATTATATTAAATTATTTATACCTACATACGCTCCCATTTCGAGAGTTCGCTCTCTACAGTAGAGGAATGATAATCTCGGACGGTCGCACAGTTCGAACACTTGTAACATAGTTTACCTAGCCTTTGTAAGCAAGCGCTGTTACAATTAGGCCACGGGATATTACCACATTGGTAGCATATAAAGAAAGACTTACTTAGAGATAGTACGAACGTTGTAGGACTATGCCTTATAGTTACGTGTCAGTCTATTTTTAACTTCTGTGAAAAGGGCTCAACTTTAATCTTATTAAACGGGATTATAATATCAATTTGAAATAAATAATATTAAATTATTTTACCTACATACGCTAACGTTTTCAGCTTTAACTTTCACACACACATATATATACATATATATATATATATATATATATATATATATATATATATATATATATATATATATATATATATATATATATATACAATGTTATGACTCTGTTTAGGGGCAATACTGAGAATACGTATATACAACAGAGGAACAAGGGAAGTAGTACGTCAGACCTGACTGCCAGTGTTCTCAAATGCTGAGAAGCACCTATTTAGAATACACGAGCCCAAAATGTTCCTCATAGGTACTGCACCATAACAATGTTGTATATATATATATATATATATATATATATATATATATATATATATATATATATATTGATAGTAAATTCTATCTGAACCAGCGGTGGATCAAATTTCAAGCTAACTCTGTAGAATATAACATTGATGACATGATTTATATTTTGTAATATGCTCTGAAAAATTAAACACGCACAATGTGTGTCCTTGTTTGCATGTGTTACATAATGTTGTTATCATTTCAACCGCTAGGTTTTAATTAAGGATTGAAGCATCTCACCTAAAGCAGAAAAGATATTTATCAATTCCTTCCAGGCAATATTCAATAGAATTTCCTGATGAGTTTTATTAAACAAGATGTTAAAAAATTATTTTCAGCGTTAGAATTTTTATGAATGCAGAAATAATAAATAAACAACTAAACTAGGAATTAAGGCTGATCTGTTGATTCTCCTTGTTTTCTTTTAATATAACCGTTGTAAAAGGTAGACGTAACGAATCAAAACTTGACAGTGTACAACTCAGAGTAGATAATTCAACCTGAATTAATGCATGCATAAACTAATTGAATTCCATTTTAATAGTTCCTGAGCCTCCGACTTTTTCGGTTAAGTGAAAGTAACACTTTTCACTTACTAATTACATATACAAATAAAAATAACATTAGGATAGACTAAACCAAATGTATACTCGCCTAGTTCTATAATAGGCGAAGGGTTACACATTTATTTGATGATACCCTATGCCAATGGCAACGATAAAAACTAAGTGAACATAAATAATTATGTTATTATTTGAGATGAGTAATAACATATGAATGTTATTACGTCCTATTCTCATAGGGTGTATCAAGCAAACATGTTCTTATAGTATTAAGAGTATAACAATGCGACATATACGGGTAAATAAACTTACTAAAATAAATGATTCATATTACACAATGCCAACCAAAATTAGTATAGCTATTTTACGTGAAATATTCTGACCGTAATGCAACAGATCTGCATAGAATTTTCATTAATCAACTATTTTATTCTAACTAATTATAAGAACCTCCAAACTATCACTTATATCGGATCACTAACCACATAAAATCAAATATGATATATTCATAAACCCACACGTATACACATAGTAATTTCCTAAGCCTAAAAATGTACACACACACACACATATATATATATATATATATATATATATATATATATATATATATATATATATGTAAATATACATACATGTATATATACAGGGTGGGCAAAAATAACGGTCCTATTTTTAAAAATTCATAACTTTTTTATTTATTGATTTTTTTTTTTTTTTTTTAAGAATAAGTAAAGGACCCCTTCCGAAGCAAGCATGAGCCGTATTAGCCCTAAGAAACGTACCCTCATTTAGAAAACATTATTTTTGCTTAAAAAACTCAAAACAGTGTAAAAAACAATACTTTAGTTTTTGTAAGTTTTAAGAAGTGTTTTTCGGCTAAAATTTGTTTTGTTTATTTCAAAAAATCTCGGAAGGGTCAGTCTACACACACATAAAGTTTGGTGAGTTTAACTTTTATTTTGTGGAAGTTATTCAAATTCAAGTTATTCAAATTTAAAGATAGGACCCTTATTTTGGCCCACCCTGTATATATAAAATTGATCAATATATTATATATATGTTACTAGATATATCGATATATAAATACATATATATACTTTATATATATATATATATATATAAGTATGTATATACACATATATATATATATATATATATATATATATATATATATATATATACTGATGAATTTTTCTGAAAATAATTCTTACCGTGATGTCTACGGTACAGGTAATAGAATCGATCTATTTTAGATTGACAAGTCACATAATAAATATATTTTAAAGTTGGTGCGTTATCAAGTCATAGAATACAGATTTCCTATATTGCCAAGTTACATTATAAATATATTTCATAGTTTAGTTTCTTTGTAAATTAATAAAATATGTATATTTATATGGAAAAATCATAAAATAAGTCTATTTTATGATTGGTCCGTAGGAAAGTAACTGTGTACATATGGGTTATATTGCCAAGTTATACAATTTATGTTTTATAGTTGTTTTTTTTCAAGTCATCAAATGCATCAATTTTATATTGATATAAACTGTATGACAATAAATATATTTTATTGTTAGTTCGTTTGTCAAGTCATGTAATAAATCTATATTATGATTTGTTACTTGAAAAGTAATACTATACATTTATTTTATATTGTAAAATCACATATTAAATCTATTTCATAGTGTGTTATTGTTCAAGTCATAAATACATGTATTGCCAATTGCCAAGTTATATAATAAATGTATTTTATAGTTGGCACATTGTCAAGTAACGGACTAGATCTATTAAACATTGGCAAGTCATATAATACATCTATTTTGTTGTTAGTCCATTGGACAGTTATATATAGACTTATTTTATATTGCAAAATCATACGATAAATGTATTTTATGGTTGGTCCGTGGCAAGTTATATACGCAATACATTTCATAATAGGTTATTTGGAAAGTCAGAAAATACATCAATTTTATATTAAAAATTATACACTAATATATTTTTTAGTTGGTCTTTTATTAAGTAATTAAATATATCTATTTTATATTGCCAAGTCATATAATAAATCTGTTCAAGTTTGTATATGGTAAAGAAATAGAATACATCTATTTTATATTGCCAAATAATATAATAAATGTATATTATACTTTGTCCATTGGAAAGTAATAGTATACATTTTTTTATATTGCCAAATAACATGATGCATCTATATTATAGTTGGTCATTGATCAAGTAATACAATACATGAATTTTTATATGGCAAAATTGTGTAATTAATCTATTTTATAGTTTGCCCATACCACAGTTATATACTGATCTATTTTATATTGTCAAGTTATATAATAAATATAGTTTATAGTTGGTTCTTTATCAAGTTATGGAATGCATCTATTTTATATTGGCAAGTAATATAATACATGTATTATATTGTTAGTCCATTGCCAAGTAATAGAATACCTCTATTTTATATAATGAATCTATTTTTAAGTTATTTTTGTCAAGTGATAGAATACATCTATTTCATACTGCCAATACATATAATTAATATTTTATATAGTTTGGCAACTGTAAAGTAATATAATACAACTATGTTATATTGTCAAGTCATATAATAAATATACTTTATAAAGAACCAGCGTTCTTTTCCCGATCATAGAATACATCTACTTTATATTTCCAAGTCACATAATTAATTTATTTTATAGTTGCTTCATTTGTCAAGTCATAGAATACATATATTTTACATTGCCGGGAAATATAATACATCTATAATATACTTGGCTAATTGGAAAGTTATTGTATACATTTATTTTATATTTTCAAGTAACGTAATACATTTATTTTATAGTTGCTTATTTGGCAAGTCATAAAATACATCCATTTTATATTGGTAGGTCATATAATAACTTTATTTTATAGTGGGTCAATTGTCAAGTTATATAATACATTTATTTTGCATTGCTATGTCATATAATAAACTTATTTAATTTTTGCTCCATTTGAAAGTAATAGAATACATTTATTTTACATTGCTACGTCATATAATGCCACTAGTTTATAGTTGGTCCGTTGTAAAGTAAGAACATACATCTGCTTTATATTTCCTCGTTATATGACTAATATATTTGTATAGTTGTTTTTTGTCAAGTCATCAAATACATCAATTTTTTCTGGCTATGTCACATAATAACCCTTTTTTATAGTTGGTTATTTTTCAAGCGATATAATACATCTATTTCATATTGCTAAGTCAGATACATAATCTGTATAATAGGTTGTTCTGTGTCAATAATATAATACATATATTTTATATTGGCAAGTCATATAATTAATCTATTTTATAGTTGGTTCTTTGTGGAGTAATATAATACTCCATCGTATATTGCCAAGTAATATAATCAATCTATTTTATAGTTGGTCGATTTTGAAGAGATATATCAATTGTATCTCTGGTTAAATTGCAGATTAAACGTCTTTATATAGGATTCTTATCGGGTTCGCCTTTCAAAATAAGTACTTAAATGAGTTAATATAAAACAATCTGTTTATTGTCGGAATAATATTTACGAGTGACTCTGTTTTCATCAAACTTGATAGAGAACAGTAATTGTATTTAAAGTTACCTCTGATTTGTCGACTTACCTTGAGAGTTGGTTTTGTTATGCACCTCATAGATAACACTACCGGACGTATGAAGTAGAGACAGTTTAAAAGTAGATGCTGAACTACCATATTATGCGACCAATAACTCGTATTAGCGTCGCTTCAAAAATGTTTTGTCTATTCGCTTCTTAGACTTGTATGTAGTTGGTCTATGATAGTGTTCTTGTTTATATGAACACGCTATGCTTTATAGGCGTGTAGTAAAGGTTTGGTTTTTAGGTAAAATAAGAAAGGGGATTTATTCCTATTCTACGCAATTAATCTCCAATCCGAAAATTGCCATTATCATAACCAAGTCGTGTAAGGAATATGATATTAAAAGGGCAAACCATTAATAGTATAACACCACATTACAGATTAGGTTTTGATATCATGCTTTTATTGGCATTACGTCATTCTTGATAACGTACAGTGACGCACTAACATATGTCTAATGTAATACACATAGATAATTATTTAGGTCTCTTTGACAGGGGGGATAATATAGAGGAACTCAAAGATTCCCAGATACAACCCGATGTGTATTTGTGATATTTAGATTGCTATTTTATGTAAGCAAAACATATACATTCACAACAAGTGGCTTTTCTTAACAAAACAATATCATAAAGTTTATTTGTGTCCTTAGGCATGACGCCCGATTCGTTATAGGGGAGAGGGGGGTCTATGGTCACATAATTTTGTCTAACAACTTTGAGCTTACCCTACGCTAGACACTCCCACTAAAACACAAAATTCACTGTGTGGCTTGATCCTTCTTAGATAATCCCCAATTTTTCTTAAAAGGATTTTATTTAGACAAAATGCATTGTAGGGTTATGGACAGCATTTACTAATATTTAAAAACGAAATAAAAATCTTCTTCTAAGTGTTAAGCTGCCCACTGTTTTCCGTGTGCTCCGAAAACAAGCAGGTTCGTCTGTAGATTGGATTGAGGATTAAGTTCCGCGTCAAACATAAAACAGATCATGGTAATATATGGGAATGGATGGTGTTCTCCAACATATAATACAACAGTTTATCGAATGCCAAATAAATTTGATGAGTGCCCATATTTAAGGGGATATCCCTTAAATATGCTACCAAAAAACAAAACAGGGGCAGGACTTATTTACTCCATTAGTGAAGGACATTTTATGATGTGTTAATAGTAATAACTTAGTTACAAAATCTGCCATGTGGAGAATGACCAATATAAAACTCGAGAGCTGTATCTATTTGTGAGATAAAATACGCTAATGGCAGATATTTCATTTCGAACATATCCACTTAAAAAAAATGCTGTACAAAATAATAAATAGTTAAACAAAATGAATAACATGTTAATTTAAGGACATACATTGTAAATAGCTTCTACACGGAACTTAAGAGAACATGGATTGTTAATAGTTTCGCATTTGATGGATTAGGGAAATAAAGGAATAATTATGAACGGAAAAGATGTTGTGTGAAATCAATTTACTCATTTTCCCGAGGGAATTGAAAGCTATCGTTGAATGAGGATATCGGATGATGTATGAGATAATTAAATGACAAAGATTAATTAATGATATCCGATTAAAGAACGTCGGCATGCGAGGAAATTTCTGAAAACATTTGAATTTCATACAACCCAAATAAACAATTAAGTATTGAATAATGAATCTACTGCATTACATCATTAGGTTTTTAGCAACCTTACCACACCTCAGGAGAATCTACCCCCACTCAAACTGCCCAGGGTTCCTGATTCAGTCAACCCAGTCTTTCCTCTTGTCCAGGTTTCGAAAACCTCATTTACTGGCTCCAGTGAGGTCACAACCTTTCCGGCCTCATGCGACGTCATCTTACGTCATCTTACCAATTCTCTACACGTTATAACCTTTTATGGTAAATAACATCCTACATTTTGAACTGTTCATAAGCGTTTCCCTTCTCATATTGGTCATTGTCTTTATTTTGCTTGTGTCCACTTTCTTAGTTGTGAGGTCGATCAAAATCAACGATCGACCCCGCAACAGACACATCGTGGGATAGGAAACAAATAATGATAAGTAATTATGAGATAAATTAAAATTAAACAGAAAAACAAACACTCAGAAGTCGAAAGTTTAGTATGCAAAAGCATAATTGATGTCAGGAGAAATTATTAAGTATATTAAGAAGAGTGTAGTTCATGATGATGGAGCCTATTAGGTGCGATGCGATTAATATTTAGGAGAAATGAAGCGATATATTTTTGATTTGGGGGGGGGGGGGGGTAGCGTGCGTTTTTAACACACTTTATAAACTGTCAGCGATAGTTCGTTTTTTTCTTCTTTTCAAACATACATCCTATTTTCTTCGTGATCGAAAATATAGACGTGTTGTTCCAATATTGAGATAACAAAAGCACTAATTTAATTTGTTTAAAACATGATTAAAACAATTTCAGCCAGATTGAGGACTGGAAAAAGAGAACTAAATAATTATAAATCATTTAAAGATATATTTTTAGCCAGATAGATACATCATATGGTAGTAAAAAATAAGCATATGTAATATGAACCAAAACACACACACACACATATATATATATATATATATATATATATATATATATATATATATATATATATATATATGACTTTAAAAATGATTTGCGGAAAACTCTCTAGAGCTCTTTAAACTATCATCTCGTCAGGAGAAATCGATAGTATAATCAATCAAATATATCCAAGAAAATGAAGAGCAATGGGGGAAATTGAAGTGCCAGCGAATCATTTCTGTTGATATTTTTGACTGATCATATTTTCGATTTCCCATGACGAGATAATAGCTGAAAGAGCTCTAGAGAGTGTTCCGCAAATCATTTTCAAAATCATATATAAATGTTGTACCTCCAATCATTCGTTTATATATATATATATACAGTATATATATATATATATATATATATATATATATATATATATATATAGTCCGAAACAAAAATATAATTATTAAGAATACACTAAAAAGATAAGATAAATAAATTTGAAGAATACATTATGAAAAGGCACGAGTTGGGTTTACTTCTATTAGGGGTAATTGATCATTTCGGAGTAATTTAATACCTGAGCGCGATAGATATTGTATAGAATTTAAGGTATTAGGTGAACTGAATATGGGTCGTTGTATTTTCTATACCCTGTGAAAAATCACGAGTTTATAACATTATTAAGATGGTTAGGACATAACGGATGATCTAATTCGGATTTTCGCTTGACATATTCGATTCTATAATCTGCTTACTTACACATCAGGCACTCATAAAATATAATAAAATGAGGTGATTAGGATAAACTTAATGATTATATTCATACTTGAAATAGAGAATGAAGTAGATAGTTGCAGAGATGAGAAGATTAAGAATTACATATTTATATAATATAAACAATGTAGTTGTATACTGCTTAATATTATACATTTTATTTTTCCTGAAAGTAAATGGGTATAATATATGTATTGTGTAAAAAACATTGCGATCTCGCACTTACAAACTTTCAATAAAATTTTAAAAATACTAGTCGTATAAAAAACCTTTAAATCATGTTATGAAGAAATGAATCGCCTCAATAAAATGTGCAGTTGACGGAATCGGTAGTTTACCCGTTCAAATCAGAACTTGCTAATTTCAACAAGACGTACTGAAGCAGTGCATAGCGACACTACTAATTAAATCCGTATAGAACGTTTATAAATAAGTTTTACTGACAATGAAATGCTCAACAGATTTTCAGCTCTACACTTTCTCTCTGCTCTTCATTCGATTGTCTGAAGAATACACTTCTTTAATCCAAATAGTACTGTTCTCATACTAATCAATCGATCACCTAAACGATTAAAATTGGCCTACCTTCAAATTCATGTGGACAAGAAGCTATGGCAGTATATATTGTTCGAAAATAAAGGTAATATTCATTGCTTGACCAGACTAAATTCTGCACTAGAAATTAAGACAACAGTGTTTACGACAAGTGTGTCTACGCTGATATTTCAACGCCAATCTCTTTCAGTCGATTGAGGCACTTGGAGACTTGATCAGATAATTTTGACATGAAACAAAAACATCACATTTGTCCGACCACAGAAAAGTAAGGCAGCGTGCTGACCAGAGTTAAGAAGTCTTTGATACGGGAGAAGAAAGATGTGGCTTCGTTGTGTTGTATAGTAAACGATATGAAAGTTCTGCCTGATATGCATCATTTTAGGAAGGAAATAACATTATATCTGGCGAAACATCAACATGAAAGATGTTTAAGATGTAGTTGAGCAATGTAGGGAGTGTCAATTCATTGACCCTGAGCCGTCCAGGCATGAACAAGGGAAGCTGCATGTAACATAAAATTGGAGGTGACTGACCACTGATAGCACTATTACAGCTATGAACTGTACAAGTACGCTTTTCACGAAAAGGGTTGAACAATTGTGAGATGGAGCCACAGTATTAGAACAGTAGAGTACAGAGGAACAGTATTTTAGAGTGACAGATGTCGAAATAGCTTTTGCTATATTCGTAAGGGGAAGTTTATAAAATAAACAGCTTTATTGGCAATCTAATGTTCAACCGATTTTCAGCTCAACCACTTTCTCTCCGCACTTCACTCTTCTATCTGAGGAACTCAACTTTTCAATCCAAAGAGTACAGTCCTTATACGGATCAACCCACAATCTATGCAAATTACTACCGACCAGCGCCATCCCGCTTTTAGAGACTCCAACCAGTTAATCTGCAAAGGTGGGATGCCTCAATTGACAGCAAAACTACATGTGTGAAGAACAGCAGAACACCCAACAGAGTAGAGAGGCCAAACTACGCTTAAGTTGGCAGACAAAACCAAAACAAATACGCCATTAATACTTCAAAATACTAACTCATATAACATCGAATGTTGGCTCGTAAATATTTTCAGTGCTGGAACTAATAATCGGACTTTCGTCACTCGAATATGTAGAACAACATACCGTGTCTCGTTGAATAAGAATGGCGGTCAGCCGTTTGAAAAGCAATTCATAGTTTGCCATGCATTTACTTATTATAGAGATGTCTGTTCAGATTACAATTTAATAACCATTAGTTATGATCAAGCTTTCTGAAAAGATGCGATTCCTCGTCATAAGATGTTAAGGATATTTTATAGAAAAGCTGAGCCAAAAAAAACTGACCCAAAATTAGTAACAAGTGAAAATTTACTAATCATTTTTTTAGTTTACAAATGAAAAATAAACGTAATAAACTATTCAGTAGAAAAAAAGATCTCCAGCGTAATAAATAAATAATTGCACTCTTTCATACATGCATACATCGTTCCTATTTCTTTTTTTTTACGACACCTCAAAATAAAACCAGCCGTTGATTTTCTTACGCCCAACATACCATAAACCGATCCGGACTCGAAAATAAGTTCGGCAAAGACTTGGACATGTGGACGACGGTTGCCTTTTTACTGTTAAGCTGTGATATTTGTCTTACTCAGATCTCGGAGGTCCATACGTCCAGACCTTGAGTTCTACTTTCGAAAAGAGATAGATTATAGCAATTAAACTTACTGGGAATGCCGACGGAGCTGCTCAGTAAATATATCAGTGTCAACATTCCGGCTTTTGCCACATCTTCCAACGGTGGCGTGGAAGAGAATGCATTAAAAATAAAACACATGCGAGGAAACGGAGTATGGAATAGAACACCAAATACATATTGGAATTTAGTAAGATCTATTTTAAATATATATTTTAGTAAATTATAAGGTAACTAAAACCATATATTTTATTTGTTTCCGATGTTTCATGAAAAACTGCGATGGAAAATTAACGATATCACATATGGACGTGTATATATTCACCATTTTTTAGTTGGTTTGATTTGGTAGAGTTGTAGATACCATATCTCCAGATATCTAGTTTTTCGAATGTATAACTTTATTCGTTCGACATATTCTTGTCGTTTTCAGGTAACATAACATTATGTATGTATGTGTGTATGTATGTGTGTATGTATTTATGCATGTATGTATGCATGTATGTATGTATGTGTGTATGTATACATATATATATATATATATATATATATATATATATATATATATATATATATATATTTAGATTTTTCACTTATAAAATAGATCATTCAGTGAAGACCGGGGTTGTTCCAATAAAAAACAAGCTCGATGATACTCGATTACAGAGTACAGAGCATTTATATGTGATTTTATGAAGGCTTACCAAAGCATTCCTTTCAAGACACCAATGATCACCATTAAAGATATTTTTTCTTACAAATACTATTTATTCAAATTAAATGTTTTTTCCTACACGTGTTTCACTACCAAGCAGTTACTTGCTTGGCAGATCATCAGGGAAATTAAATGTCTGGAATACTGGTTTCAACTGCCGACAAAACACAATGTGGCGTTGTAATAGTTGAGGTCACTTAAGAAAAGAAGAGGAAAAAAATAAAAATAAAAATAAAAGTCAAAACTTAAAAAGCAAGGAAGAACAACGATAAGAAAAGAAAGTCCTAGAAAAGTCTTAGAAAAGTAGCTTGTGCATTATTTCTTCCACCAAGCCAACAAGCAAGTAGTCGGTCCCAAATACATTCAATAAAACCACAAAACCGGAACAATGTGCGATAATACACTTTCACGTTAGCCGGTACAATGATGAATAAATCCCCCCCCCCCACAATAAAACAAAAGAACTAAATCATTCAAGATACCGCTCACAAGTTACCATTCCAATCCAATGATAGTATGGGAATTCTAAATCCAACTTCTCACAAAGAAAAGTCAACACAAATGTTCGTCCGAGTTCAAAGAGTCTTATTTCAATTGTTGATTTATTACCCTTCGAAATAAACACACGACGAGTTGAATGTCAATCCCGCAGAAAACTCCCTTCCATCAAGAAAAAATCTTAATATAGAAACTATTTATTCAAAATACTGTTTCTAAAAATATTTATTATTAAACCTATTCCTTATAGAAATTAATCATCTAGTGTCTGGGACGTCATTTTACATTTTGGGAAAATATCCTTCATTTAATTAACTGCCGAATTATTATCGTTTTGTTGTTTAACGAAGCGAAAAAAGCCTATCCCGCAGAATTTGTTTTTAAAAAAAATTTTCATATATCAAAAATAAACTGTTATTATAAAAAGGCCTTCTACAAAAATCTAGTTATTATTTTAAATCATTTAAAATATTTCCTTAACGGCTGTGTCTGTTTGTAACTCTCTGTGGAGAATATAATTCTATATTCCATAAATAAATGTTACAACGGAATATCGTTATCAGAAATCTATTTTCTATTTTGAAAAAAAAAAAAAAAAAACTTTTTTTTTTTTTTTTTTTTTTTTTTTTTTAATGGACCGGTTTATTTTTTTGTCAACTTTACGGGAAAATATCACTCTTACTCGTTAAATGACAGGAGACTTTATTATTACTAATTTAAAATCCCGTACAAAATACTTTTTTTATAAAATTCAATTGTTTCTATTTTTAGAAATTAAGTCCGTGTCGGCATGCATGTTTTTAAAAATTATTTTTTCCTTAATTACTGTTCCCCATTCCTGCCACCAAATTGTTTTATTTATTTTAATCTAATTAAAAACTAATTTAATTTAACCTAATTTAATTAAATAGTGATAGCATCCAGGTTGCTATTTCTTATTTTTCACTTAAAATTACTTGAAATCCCCAATGCATTTCGTATATAGATATATTATACGAAATGCATTGGGGATTTCAAGTAATTTTAAGTGAAAAATAAGAAATAGCAACCTGGATGCTATCACTATTTAATTAAATTAGGTTAAATTAAATTAGTTTTTAATTAGATTAAAATAAATAAAACAATTTGGTGGCAGGAATGGGGAACAGTAATTAAAGAAAATAATAATTTTTAAAAACATGCATGCCGACACGGACTTAATTTCTAAAAATAGAAACAATTGAATTTTATAAAAAAAGTATTTTGTACGGGATTTTAAATTAGTAATAATAAAGTCTCCTGTCATTTAACGAGTAAGAGTGATATTTTCCCGTAAAGTTGACAAAAAAATAAACCGGTCCATTAAAAAAAAAAAAAAAAAAAAAAAAAAAAAGTTTTTTTTTTTTTTTTTTTCAAAATAGAAAATAGATTTCTGATAACGATATTCCGTTGTAACATTTATTTATGGAATATAGAATAATATTCTCCACAGAGAGTTACAAACAGACACAGCCGTTAAGGAAATATTTTAAATGATTTAAAATAATAACTAGATTTTTGTAGAAGGCCTTTTTATAATAACAGTTTATTTTTGATATATGAAAATTTTTTTAAAAACAAATTCTGCGGGATAGGCTTTTTTCGCTTCGTTAAACAACAAAACGATAATAATTCGGCAGTTAATTAAATGAAGGATATTTTCCCAAAATGTAAAATGACGTCCCAGACACTAGATGATTAATTTCTATAAGGAATAGGTTTAATAATAAATATTTTTAGAAACAGTATTTTGAATAAATAGTTTCTATATTAAGATTTTTTCTTGATGGAAGGGAGTTTTCTGCGGGATTGACATTCAACTCGTCGTGTGTTTATTTCGAAGGGTAATAAATCAACAATTGAAATAAGACTCTTTGAACTCGGACGAACATTTGTGTTGACTTTTCTTTGTGAGAAGTTGGATTTAGAATTCCCATACTATCATTGGATTGGAATGGTAACTTGTGAGCGGTATCTTGAATGATTTAGTTCTTTTGTTTTATTGTGGGGGGGGGGATTTATTCATCATTGTACCGGCTAACGTGAAAGTGTATTATCGCACATTGTTCCGGTTTTGTGGTTTTATTGAATGTATTTGGGACCGACTACTTGCTTGTTGGCTTGGTGGAAGAAATAATGCACAAGCTACTTTTCTAAGACTTTTCTAGGACTTTCTTTTCTTATCGTTGTTCTTCCTTGCTTTTTAAGTTTTGACTTTTATTTTTATTTTTATTTTTTTCCTCTTCTTTTCTTAAGTGACCTCAACTATTACAACGCCACATTGTGTTTTGTCGGCAGTTGAAACCAGTATTCCAGACATTTAATTTCCCTGATGATCTGCCAAGCAAGTAACTGCTTGGTAGTGAAACACGTGTAGGAAAAAACATTTAATTTGAATAAATAGTATCTGTAAGAAAAAATATCTTTAATGGTGATCATTGGTGTCTTGAAAGGAATGCTTTGGTAAGCCTTCATAAAATCACATATATATATATATATGTATATATATATATATATATATATATATATATATATGTAGGTATGTGTGTAAGGTTAGTACGAGATGAAACTGAAAAGCATGATTGAGTATTAAAAATCCACAAATAAGAGCATTATATGTATTTATAGATTATATTGACTGTAATTCACAGTTCAAAGGAAAATAACTTTTTAGGAGATGCACACGCCGAAAATTTCGGCGAAATTTACGGGTAGAATTGATAAAAATAAAATCAAATAAAAATAAAGAAACATATCAAAATATAGTTAACATTCATACACGCGTGAACCGCCATGTTCCGTAGAGGCAGACATAAATCGGCTTAAGAGAGTCCGGTAAAAGATACTAATTTTAAGTCCCCTTCCTTTTTATGTTATTCTGATCTTTTTGTAATACACACATACATATATTTATGTGTATCGTTAAGTTGAATATGTCGACATCATATTGCTGGTCATCTTATATATATATATATATATATATATATATATATATATATATGAGCCACTCGCAGACGACCATCTCAACTTAACGATATATGTTATTTATCTTACTCTGCTTAAAAGAAGTTGAAACGTATCGTATTGAAGATTAGTACATCATGTTCGATTAGCTCTAAATTGTATACTGAGATTGAATATATTTCTACATTGAATACACTTATATATGTATTCACTGGACTGGATTTACCAATAAACTATTTGATACCCGCAGATGGGTCTGTATTTTGTTGCGGCCAAATAATGTCTATACGATAAATTAACTACTTTGTAACCCACACTTTAACATGCCTATCACTGATAACATAGGGGAAAACATTTGTATTTTTTAATTGTATATACATACACTTAACTAAGTTATTAAAGAATAGAACAATGTGAGCACACATGTACATGTTCGTGTGTTCGCTGGCTATTTATCTGATACCGTTGTAGTCTCGAATGGAAGCTGACCTTTAAAGAAAGTTATGTGAAGAATAAGAGACGACAACGAAAATGTGATGTTTATGGCATTCTTTTTTCATTTAATTATGAATATTTCTGTAGTGATTAAGATTTGTTTCTTGACCAGCTTTTCAGAACCGACTGAACGAACAATGTTTCGCGTTCACGCAAATTTATACTCTAAAACTTACCATTCGTAATAAAGTTAAATGTTGGTTCGTAATTAGAACAATTCAGATTTTGTACAGAAAACATCAAGCCGGAAATATCTCGGTTTTCAAAAGAAAAAAATGTTTTCTGAAACACGCCGACGGCAACCGAATACTAATGTCTGACATATGTCTACAGTTGGGTTAGGGTTGCCGTTCCTTGGTGTTTAATTCAGCTATAATGTTATTACATACACCAAGGTTTCAGATTTTAAATAAGCATATTTTAAAATACATGCTTTAATAAAAAATAATGGCACTGCATGTAGTAAAAAGGTAAAAATATACATATTAAGTAGGCTTTCTTCATAGACTCACAGAACAGATATTATTTATATATAAGGTTTTACAGTATACCATATAGTTAATATTGAAAATAATAATATAACCGATGCTTAATAGTTTTGTATATTAATCCCATTAACACATAAAAAATAGTGATATATACAAAATAACGAATTATTCTCTTTCATATAATTTTAATACGTAATCAAGTTTCGAATCATGGTGTTTTAGAACAGATTTTAAGAACGAATTATGTTCGACCACCGATATTTCTATTGTATATATGTATATATATATATATATATATATATATATATATATATATATATATATATATATATATGGCGAGTCTCTTGGCTAGATCCACCCGACTTATTGGGATCACGTAACCTTGACTATCAAACTACTTTCATCAAAGATATTCTGAGTGCCCCACTATTTAACACACCGATTTAAACAAGTGAATATCTTTGCATTTTAGATGAAATTGTTATACTTCATCATGTTAGGGAAACGAAAAGGAGCGAATAGTCAACTAGCATATATCAGTTAAGGATCTACATGTATGCTGAAAGCCATGAAATGTGTTAGCTGTCTCTACTTTATTTACGTGTTTTATTTCTATACGTTTGGTTATTGGTATATGTTTTCTTAAATAACTGTCTTCCCTCTACTATTCGGATCATAGTTACTCAACCAGTTTGTTTTTCCACATTTACAATAATGTGTAATCGCCCTAAAATATTCGTCATTCGCATCAACCATTTTCTAAATGTAGTTACTATCTTATAGATAATCCAAAACTAGAATCAGATCAGCCAAAACTACAAAAAATCAATATGTCACATTTTAGGATATAGTGAGATCACAATATATCTCATCACATTTCTGCAAAGTCTAAAATACGCAATAAAAGCAACAGTCATTTGTTGCAGATAAGATATAAAGGTTACTCAGACTATTTTATTATATATTTTATTGCTAAATTATACATAAAGCAATTTTAGAAATAGATATATTCATATATTCTTTACTGATATTAATCCAGCTGAATGTAAATACAGTGCGTGTATATACAAACACGATTAAATACATAGCTGTTATTTATTAATAAATAAATAAAACATTTGATGTAATATATTAAACTTCAGTCTCGTATAATTAAAATAAATAAAATGGAATGTGTGTTACTTGTTTGTGCTTTCGCAAAGATACATTTTCTAAAAATATTCTTGAATGTTAATGAATATGATGTTGGTAGGGATTATGATGACTGAAGATGATGTATTAATAGGGAAAACGACGCATTGTATCATTAGTAAAATATGGAATTGTATGCATGAAGTAAAGTCAGATGTCTCCTATTTCCTTGACCGGTATGTCTTCCTTAACAATATATATATATATATATATATATATATATATATATATATATATATATATATATATATATATATATACATAGATGTGCATTGCTATTTAGTGTTATTATTTAGGTAGTACTTCATGTATCCACATACAATATTACAAGGAGATATAATTTGTTATGTATCAGTTTACAGTATTAACTTCAACAGTTCTCCATACGTGAGTAGAGCTAGGTAGTAAGCAATGAAAATATATATGACAATCAAGCTACACAGCGGCTCCCGCGTTTCATCCCGGGGGGGGGGAATCTTCAGGCTAAATAAATATATATATATATATATATATATATATATACACACATATATATATATATATATTTATATATAATATATATATTTATATATATATATATATATATATATATATATATATATATATATATATATATATATATATATATATACAACTCGACTTGTATACAGTGTATGAGCTTCTAAAAATAAATTAGATCCGTTCAAATACTCTGATTATCATTGTTTACTCGTTAAGCTATTTTCTGTTTAGTAAGTAATCTAAGGGCAAGGTAAGGGTTGCTCACTCCCCATTACGTAGAACTCTAAGTAGGGCCGTTACTCTATTACGTCGTCACTTTCGTTAGTTCATATTAATAACTATGCCTATCAGTAGATATGCGGCCACTAAAAAAAGACTTACAATAGGCATGATTCACGATTACATATAATACACAGATATCCACATCTCATATATTCTCTCATGACATTCTTATAATGATATAATTAAAAAGTTACATACTTTTTTTCAAAAACTCAACGATAATAAGACGTTACGCATTATATTTCAATATACATTTGTAAGCATGAGTGTTTCAGTCTACAAAGAATACAAGCAAGCAAAGACCAGTTCTTATCATGAAGTTACGAAAGAAACGTCGAACGATAAAATGGGTCAGTTAAACGTACGATCATTCGAGGATGGACATTATATAATACGAATATTTTAATGTTCATTATTATTTATATATTCTTTTTCATTCTTTATTTGAATTTATTTTTATATTTTTATTATCTGTTAAGTATATGTTGCTAAGTTATTTTACAAAAAGTTTAAAGTTTCATTAAGAAATGACGAATATTTAATGCAAAATGTTTTAATTTTACAAACCGGTCAGGACAGGATATGTACTTTTTAGAAGGAACTACATAGCATCCGCGCAAAGATAAAAACGAAAAAAATCGATCAACGGAATAATTATCGATCTGTTTCATGATTACGCAATAATCAGTGAAGGAGATTATAAGTATTGCCAGTCGAAGGATTCGATCCCAGTCACAGATTCAAAGAATCATCGTTGACTTTGACGCCAGGCACTATGAATTATCGTGGAAAAGTTACTTACATTCTATATTATTTAGATTCGGCGGGCATACACAGTAGGCTAGTAATAATAGTGACCAACGGTAGAAGACGGACCATTGCATGACGCTATAATTGAGAGCTTACAATTGCCTACCTTAAAGATATATAATCTGAGTTGAAGGACGCCTTAAAATAATATATTTTATACAAATATTATAATTTTAATTGTAGTATTTCTAAACACATGTGTATGTAACACATGTGTTTAGAAATACTACATTTTTGGTCAATACACACGTATGCACAACATTAAACAAAACACTTAGCAATAGAGTTACTTTATAATAAAAGTAACATAAAACTCCCAGAAAACAGAAATGTATTTGTTTCACAACACATACATTCATGCAGCAGAGGTTAATTCAAGGTCATGCTTATCTTTCAAAGTTAAGATAATTCGAATCTCCTTACACAAGAAAATAACATAATATCTAAATTCACACCAGCATTGAACATATTATAACACAACTCACAAAACATCCAAATCACACACATCTACATACTCATAAAAACGAGTGTGGGTGCGTATATGTTGGTATGTATAGACACAGTATGATATACATATATATATATATATATATATATATATATATATATATATATATATATATATATATATATGCATATACGCATCTACATAAATAGAATAGATACATAACATACGTATAGGTATATATATATATATATATATATATATACATATCATATATATATATATATACATATCATATATATATATATATATATATATATATATATATATATATATAGAGAGAGAGAGAGAGAGAGAGAGAGAGAGAGAGAGAGAGATGGTATACTTAAAAGGCAATACAATGCAGAGGTGTGACAGATAGACACAAGTTGGAGCAAATAAAACATATAATAGTGGAACAAATTAAATATGTTCACCCTTAATACAATGTATACATACGCATATATATTTTTCCTCAGAAACGCGCATATATCTGTTTATCTACACAATTTTACAATGTATCAAGATGGTCTGGTGGAAACTCCGTATTATATAATATTTCGCGAACTGTTTTCCTTTCTTCAGAATCGTGCTCAACTGAAGTTCAAGCGTGCATATGAAGGAAGCTTGAAGAGTTCCCGAACTATTATATCATACGGAGTTTCCACCAGACCATCTTGATACAGGTATTACATAACATTATAAGATTGTGTAGATAAACAGATATATGTGTGTTTGTGAGAAAAAAATTAATAAATATATATATATATATATATATATATATATATATATATATGTGTGTGTGTGTGTGTGTGTATACCTTCTGTTAATGGTGAAACTATTTAATTTGTTTCACCATTATATGACAAAAAAGATACAACGCTTGCACAAGTAAACACAATGCCGACTTTATATTTTCTATCGTCACATTGTACTGTTGTGAATTAAGTAATTAGTATTCGATTTTAAACAACGAAGTCGTTGGCACTTTAAAAATGATAGCTTAATTAAATGTGATGTGCTGCCCACACCACTTAATAAGACTTACACAAATCATCAGGAAATTGACCAGAACTCTAGGCTGTTCATCTCTGCTGATGAATTCTGTGAAACCCACCAAGAGACCCCGTTTAAAGCAGTAGATACATACATACACACATTTCTATCACTCAGAAATTAAAAAAAGTCTACGACTAAGTTACGCTATGATCTTCATTAAGTCAAAGAAAATCTTCCTCAGCAAGTTCGAGCACCTAACAAAATTTAAAAAATATACCGGGAATTGAGCGATCAAAAGTTTATATAGCTTGAAAACCAGACGCAACCATCTGCGAATGGAAGAGGAGTACACTGCGATACAAGACTTTCAGAACCCTACCAGTGCAGCTAACAAGATCAAGCATCATACAACAAAATGCAAAAGGGTATGTAAAAAGTAGGGCCCTGTCATATGACCACATGCTGCAAAGACATGCAAAGACATAGAAGTACGTATTTTCTAGATATACTTCCGACTAAGTATTCGAATGAAATGTGCGTTGTGGGTGTGCGGTGCACATTTATTCAAATACACTTTGGAAATGTATGACTATCGATGAGAAGAACAGTTCTGCCCATTGAATTACTAATTACTCACTACACATAAAAAATCATTTGGCTTAGGGGAGATTAACCGCGAAGAAGAACCCTGGATTTATGTAGGTAAGTTTAGTCCTTGTTCCGTTTTACTAGAATTCTCTCGCGTACGTATTTTATTCCGATCGATATTTCCTCACTCATGGCAGTTCCTGTCCATAGCTTACAATTGCTCAGGTTACAGCAGCAGCGACCAAGAAAAAGTCAAACCTTGGGAGACTCCCGCATTTAAATTACTGTTCATAAAGAGAACGTATAATATATAAAAGGACACCGTAGTTCTGTAAAGTTGGTAGAAAAGTGTAAGGAAGAAATGAATGTTGGGTTTGTTTTCGTATGAAAATTCTAAAAGTGCTGATTGACGAAAGTTAACTGTGTTTACTTACAACGTATTTTCGAACTTTATGAATGTAATAGACGTGTCAGAGCTACTCGTGCAGTGGTAAGGAGTACAGGGTTAACGGATAATACGGATTGTCAGATGTGAACCAAACTTCGTTTCCTAATTCTGGAAGCAGGCACGGATAAGTGACTGAAAAACAAAGGAAGCAGAAATGTAAATATAGCCTTTGAATAGAAAGTTATAATCGTCAAGGAAATATGAGAAATTCTCACTTTACAGTATATATGATATACTAAATTCACTTGAAATTATTCTCTTTCAGATTAATATATTTTACATCTAATAGACATATCTCCTTCCTCCACACCCTTCATAAATCAAGAAATGTGCACACATATTCCTTGTCAGTCGGGGTTAATCCCATACTATCAAACTAAATAACCTCAGCTATCATAAGCCAAGTGCTCACAAAGTCAACAGAACATTTTATTTTTTTTACATAATTCATTTCTTTTAAACTTCTAATAAATGCATATCTACAAATATACACTGACATAGGTAGATAGAGAGGTGGAGAGAATGAAGCAGATAAATAAATCAACCCAAATAACTTACGTCAATCGACATGTTTAGGATATGAATAGAAACAATATCAGCTTAATACTTATGGATATTCTGGATTAAGTAAGTGTTCAGTTCAATATTCTTTTTATGCTTCCGAGTTCGACATTAGGATTAATTAGTTCGACTAGAATGTCATATTCGAAAAGACCCACACGAGGAAATAGCGGCTGTAACTTTGTGCATATAACAGCCAAGCTAAGAATGTTATTTCGAGTAATACAAATAATAGAATTAAAATGATTGAGTAATAATATATATAGTTGGTCTATAAGAAGACGCATTAGTCGAAATTCATTCAAATACACCACCAATCGTTTTCTTATTCAGATTATTCATAAATATGCAATATCTTAATTTGATTCAATGAAAAATTAACACTGCCAAAAATATGTTAACACCCAAGAATATACTGGAATAAATTTTAAATTTGTTGATGCCAAATCTTCAAAGAATTAACAAACTTCATAAAATCGTCATAAATATTAAAGAATGAATAAAAAGTCCAAGGCATATTTAAATGCAAGCTCGATATAAATTTAGCAGTAAAATATTATTAATTAATATTTTTCATAATCTAGCATGAGAATAATTCAACAAGCAATTTATTGATGGAGAAAATGATTCAATTGTAACGTAGTGGTTTACTCAATTCCTAATATAAAATCTGTTTCCTGAAATAAACCTTATCAGAATGTAGAGATTAAGCAGATAATTATACAAATATTGAAATGGTGTAATATCGATTTTAAATAAAATGTCTATTTAAAGTGTGTTTAACTAAAATGATACGTTTTATTTGTATTCTATGAATACAATTCCTATTTACTTTTAATATTGAATTGGTAGACTATCCGCTAGAGTAGTGATTATATATGTTAAGTTAGCGTTAGATAAATGTGATTACAAGGATGAAAAAAGACGAAAAGCAAACAGTAGAAGTAAACGCTACCATTGTTTATTATTACTTCTATTACCTGACCTAGTTCAATAATCACTTTATATAACTCTTCTGTAAGCGCAGCAGCCGACTCTGCATGTAACTCGTTTCATAGTGCTTATCTCTGCGGTCAACAGTGAATCATGAAAAATATGCTCCACACGATAGTGTATTATATACATAGCTTATATTGTCTAGATGATTGCAGTCCCAATTACACCAGGATTATGTATATTTTGGGCAGAATCTATTGATTGACACCGAAACAAATTATTGACCACCTACTGAACTTCGTCCTGTTTTATAAGTGAATACACTTTCTGCACCAAATATAATGGTTTATCCACTCCATGTTGTCATGCTATGTAGCTCTCCTATTTCTCCAGTTCGCACACAGCACACCAAGAACTATTCTTTTTCCATTTATTACTGTTTGTTTATTCGGGTAAGCGCACCTGCTGTTTCGTTCCGAAGGAACACACACTGCCTTAATTCGCAATCCAAATTCGGTTATTAACCCTTTAAGTATTTCTAATCCCCACTTAATAATCATGTCGCCACTACTCTTAATAGTTATTCGTGCGCTCTGATTCTCCACTCTAAGGTTTACCCAACTTAGTACCGTGGCTGAATAAATTCTGTGTATTACTGGTGACCAATGCCCTCAGGATGGACTCTTAGATTATTCAAGTTGCAACATGCTTTATTAAATGTCGGGCTGCAACTGCCACGCAGGATTAGGCGACAACGTCAGCGATTCTCATCTCTAGTATATGATAGGAGGCACGCTTTCCCCGGTACAGCAAACGAATTCAGTCAGAAGAATGTGGTGCGTGGTCACGAAGGAACTAGATGTGTGCCTCGACGCAAGCTCGCTTGCTGTGTGTGTTGCTGTTAACGCTGAGGTGGACATCATCGAGGATTAGTGCTAGTTGCGACTGGCAAAGAATACCCAACATATAATCATAGCAGAATATAATGTCTTACTAAAATGATTACCCTTTGCGCTTTAAATTGAAGGTCAATGTGTTATACATAAAAAAACAGATTCACTTTCTGTGTATTACTGGTGACCAATGCCCTCAGGATGGACTCTTAGTTTAGAAATTATGTCGCAAGCAGGATGATCATAATGAGGAGAGTAGACACGATAATCTGACTGGTGAAAGAATACACATATGTCGGTTGATGTAACACTCGTAAGATCAGACCCGAACTAAGCAGAATTATTGACAAGAGTTTCTCAGTGATTGTTCAAAGATGTGAAGAGAAACATCAAATCCACACAGACAGTGTGTGCTCTTGCCAAAGCGATCTACAAACCTTGTAACGCCTAACAAAGTTCATCAACATAGTGGGTACTCTGTAGTCAGACCAAAGTTATATTTCGTGCGTAGAATCAACCGATTGGTTTTAAAAGCGACAGTAAACGAAATTGGTCGGAATTGTGAGGAATGCCAGACTATAAACCAAGTTCCAATGCGATGGCAAATGGATTTGCATGAAATATGGAATCGGCTTTGCATGGATGCTACAGACTACAACGGTTGCAATTTTTTTACACTGATTATCTGTCGCCCTCGGAAAAGGCTATCACAGAAAAATGTCATCAGACAGTAAAGCAGATTGCTGCACAAAATATATGCTCTACTATGAAGGTTGTGTATTGGTACAACATTATTCCCAAGGATAATGTGTTCGACTCGTCATGACCCACTACTTTGCTACACTCGTACCATATTCGAAAGAAAGGAGTCAGCGTGGTGGTCTATCCAGATCACAAAATAAGTCTTACAAATTATCAAGATGGGGGCGCAGTTTCGGTGAAACATCACAGGGAGTGTAGGCGTCAGATTCTCGACTAAGTCTCACCACCGGAATGAGTAATCCACAGTCTTCTGTCGGTAATGGAACACCTTAGCACGTGGGAGATGTGCTCCCACATCTGAGTTCAGTTCGGGTAGTTGACAACAGTTGTGATATATACTCAGAGAATGCTGAATGACGAGAACCAGATTCCGATGCGAGCAGTAGTACTCCTATAGCTGAGAGAAGTGACACGTTTGAAAGCGAGGAAATGGAATAACACTACCAATTGAAGTATTTTAACATCTGGCAGATTGGTCATAGATAAAGCAATAACTGTCCCACGACGGAAGATTACTCGAGTGAAACGACCAGGAACCCACTGTAACGTGTGTGATCATACGATAACGGACCAATATTAAGTATTTATAGCTGAGAAGCGAATGATATATTTTAATGTCATGCATGTTCATCCAACAGAGAAAAAAGAAAAGAAAGGTTCATATTCACAATGTAAGAATATTATATTCAATACTAATTTGCACAAGTGACTAACTAATTTGCATGTCTAGAGACCGACTGACTTTAATTAAATCGACAGATTGAAAAAAGCTGTATGTTTTTTTTAAGGAGCAGACAAATGTATCATGAATAATTGTATCGTTTCAGTTACATGAATTCTGTTTAATGTTTGGATTGAAATTCTGACTTTTTTCTTACAGTAAGTTTATTACAACATTTGTGCATTGTTTTTGTACAATTAAGTCAAAAGTGCTGAGATTGCGAAGTGAGGAAGTCATTTCTTTTACATGTTTGCAAATTAAGCTAATGTTAGAGAGAGTCAAATTTTGTCCATGTGAAATGCTTGTGGTAGTCAAACCAATGTAACGATTAGTTTCTCTTTATTATCGTCGAAAGTACATTCTCCATTGAAGGCACTAAAACTGACATATTGCATTGGTATTTTCTGTTGTAATTTGAGCTTTAAACGAATTATTGTAAACTATAAGATTTAATATTTACAATTTTTTATAATAAATAAATACTCTTATTTGAATATTAAATTGATAGGATTAATATATCGATGCATTATTATTTAAGAGTTTTATATTCAATGTAATGCTCGCATAACGTGCATAAATGGAGAGGTTAGTATTTATATTAATCATTTTATTTTCGATATTGGTCATGTAAAAATTGCTCAAGATCGGGCTAGGAACCCATCCTATGGACACCTTATCAATTTCGGTGTTGATGTGTATTTTATGGTGATAGAAATAGGGCTTCAGTTGCGTAGGCCAATAATAAGATTTTTAATAGTTTAAAATCAATCACGATAACTTACTGGGCAGGTGAAAAAAGATATGATTTCGCGTTTGTAAAATCTAATCATTAAACCCCACATTTAGTAGCAGGAAATATAAATATTCTAATGATTTCGATGCGAGTAATGCTCGGAACGGAGTTTTAACATGATTACGATATGTAGGAATCTATTCCATCAATATATAGTATATATGTATGTCAAAGTTGAGCATGCCAAACTTATTTACATAAAGACACATAAAGAGAGCCAAAAGTTTCCGATTATATTAACTTGAAAGACTCAGTATATATTAGTGGTTATACTTACAATGTTAGGCAACTGACAATCATACCTACAATATTTACCATCGGATATGTATGAACGAAGACATGATCCTATGGTGTATGTGATGAAAACATGGATTTGCAGATTTGTTGATACATTTCGCCTGCAATCCAAAATAGCCCCTTAGTGTGAATGAACTTCTTCAGAATTAGATACACATGATCGAAATACATGATTACTAAAGTTATCATCTAATGTTAGGTATCATTATCCAATTGCTAACGAAAAGCTATATTTTGGGAATCGTAGTAGCATACATGTAAACTGCTCAGTGTCAGAAAAAAGGATTTCCACATGCTCATTCTCTGGTTTGGTTTGAACAAAACGTAAAATCCTCCGACATAGATTCAGTTATCAAAAGAATATATTCCGAATCCAATTGCAGATTATGTCTGGTATGATATCATTAGACCCCCACATCTTCATAGACCATGCGGAAAAATCACTATGTTTTAAGAGGGCATTGCTGTAAAAGATATCACGGATAGTTCCTTAATGAAACTCAGTCAGATACAGATGGCTATCCACAGTATGCCCGACGATCTATTATAACTAAAGACTTGTATAGGACAATTATTCTGCCCGACAACGTGACAGTTTAGGTGGACAACAAATGGGTTGTGCTATATACTAGTTTTTAATAATTTAACCGTACATATCAATGTTTAAAATAAAAATGGTATGTAATGAATTAAATACATTTGTAAATATGGAAATAAAGGCAGTGATTAAGCTATGTTAGCAATTCAAAGTAATGTTCATGATAAAGTTATGAGATGTACAACAAGTTGTTACATATCACTAAATGAAGTAATTTGGATAATACTTAACTTCCATATATATATATATATATATATATATATATATATATATATATATATCACCCTTCCCGTTATTCACGTGGAAGTCTATCTGTCACGTGCAGTAGATAGTTCCAAATCCGCTTTCAACAACTTTGACAACGTACTTCAAGTTGTACTAAACATACTTTTTTGCACGTACATTTTTGTAAGCTGAAGCCCCGTTTATAATACCTAGGACAGTATACATAAAACGGTTACACACTGATTCTAGGATATTTGTTCGTTACCAACAGTAGTTACCAGAGGGTTATTGTTGTAGACCCGTGCTAGGGTTCACAAAGATAACAACCACAAATTGTGACAGGTTAAAATATACAATGTATTTATTCATAGCAATACAGTAACGCCACTAAATGTGGTAGGAAATGACCGGATTCCTACCATGCGGTAAAACATGAATAGGAATGTCCTCAGTTTGAGTCTTTGCAACCATGGTATTTATTATAGATGGTAGCTTCCATTAGTTCTTCAATAGGGGTGATTTGTACCCCACAACACCCCCCTCCCGAGCTTTTCATTCCCCTGGAATGATCGTATAGCTCTTGTTCCTGGGATTGATCTCTATGGGATCGATCCGTTTTTTTTTTCTGGAAGACCGGCGTTGTTCGGCTGCTTGTGGTGTTACCAGGTCGAACGTGTCATATATATGGTCCATTACTTCTTGTTCAACAGGAGGTTATCTGTCGTCATCAGTGACACGTTTCCGAATTTGGTTCAAATTTTTCTTGTGAGTGAATTTTGGACCTTCGATTATGTAAACCATCCGCCCGATCCTCTGCTTGACCTTTCCTAGTTCCCACATCATACTATTATTTTTATGTACCTGGAAAAATACCTTTTCCCCAGGTAAATACATCTTTTTAGGAACTGTAGTATTCGGCGGTTTCACCTGTTTAGGAAAAAGTTTCTCGAAGACCGGCCTAATTTTCCTTGCAAACATTAACTCTGCCGGCGACATCTTTGATGGAGCGCTTTCATTTGGCGTAATTCGGTACACCTGTAAAAACTGTTGTAACGCCTTTCCTGAGGGCGTTCTTTTAGCTTTTTTAAGGGCCCTTTTTAGCGTGTCCACGAACCTCTCTGCCTGACCGTTCGATCGAGGATTATAGGTTGGCGTTGTTATGTGGTTGACCTGGAAATCCTCATAGAAACTTTTAAAATCTGCTGACGTGAATTCCGTGCCATTGTCCGACACGAACCAATCGACCACACCAAACCTAGCATACAATTCGTGAAGAGCACTGATTGTAAAATCCGTCGTTGGACTCTTGCATCTAAATACCTCAGGCCATTTTGAAAAGCTATCAACAACTATTAAGTAATAGTTTCTCTCCAATGGACCTGCAAAGTCCACGTGTATCCTTGACCATGGATGGTCAGCTTTAGGCCACGGGCTAAATTGTATTGGGGGCGCTTTTGCAGCCAATGCGCATCCCTTACACGACTTTACCATGTCTTCAATATCAGTGTCCATGCTCTTCCAGTAAACGTAGGACCTCATGAGGCTTTTCATTCTAGTAGCCCCAGGGTGCCCCGTATGAAAATCCTTTAAAATGTTTTTCCTCAGCGTGGCTGGGATTACCACCCTTTCTCGGTACAACAGTACCTCATTGCACACAGAATAAACTTCCGCCGCTGATTCATCTGATTGCATTTTTTTGTTTCGTTTCTTTGATGAAACTATCTTCTTCAGCCTCCCTTATTATATCTTTCAAAGTCACTGGTAATTCCCTGACCGTATTGCACAGTATTTGTGTATAGTCCTTTTCACTTTGTAGTGACGCTATTACTGTGTCCTCCAGCGGTTCCCTTGATTTCGGGATTAATCGCGACAATCCGTAGAAATTCCATACTGAAATCGTAATTTAGCAGGATGGTCGCCCATCTTTGCAATCTGTTGGCTGAGTAAGTTGGTATCCCTTTTTTTGAACCGAAAATGGTTATAAGCGGCTTGTGATCAGTTTGTAGTTTGAATTTTCGACCATGTAAAGAACGGTGGAATTTTGTTACTTCGAATATGATCCCCAGTGCTTCCTTCTCAATTTGGGAATACTTCTTCTCGGCTGGCAGTAAGATTCTCGACGCATGGGCGATCCGTTTAGTGGACCCATCTGGCATTTTATGTAGAATGCATGCCCCTATTCCATAAGCACTTGCGTCGGTTGCGACAATAATCTCTTGTTCTGGATTGAAATGAATCAGAAATAAATCTGATGTTAGTACATCTTTCAACTGCTTAAATGCCGGCTGGCACTCTGTCGTCCAGTTCCATTTTTTGTCCTTTTTTAATAGTTCATTCAAAGGCGCGCGCAATTTATGCATATTCTTAATAAAAGTTTGATAATAGTAAACGAGCCCTAAAAACTTTGCAATGTAGTTACATTTTGAGGCTCTGGCATGTCTTTTATTGCTGTGGACCTATCCGGGTCGGGTTTTGCTCCCGTCCTTATTTAATATATGACCCAGGTATTTTATTTGTTCCAAAAAAAATTCACATTTTGCCTCCTTCAAAGTGAAGCCGCATTCTTTTATTCTGTCAAACACTTGAAATACATGATCTCTACGAATGAGAATATCGTCCAGATAGCCTATTGAAAAATCCAAACCGCTTAGCAAAGTGTCAATTATCTGTTGGAAAATAGCAGGTGCTACTTTTATCCCAAATGCTAATCTATTGAATTAAAAAGACCTATGTGTGTTGAGATACACAAAAGTTTTGAACTATCGTCTTCTACTGGTATCTGTAGATACGCCTCGCTTAAGTCTATTTTGGAAAAGATTTTTCCGCCATTTAATATAGCGAATACTTCCTCTGGGTTTGGTAACGGATAGTGGTGGTCCTTGAGCGATGCATTCAATCCGGTAGAGAAATCTGCGCATACTCTGATTTCTTTGGATTTTTTTTTATGTATACGGTGGGGGCTGCCCACTCACTATAGTTAATATGGGTCAAAATCTCTGCGTTAACTAGTCTTTCCAATTCTTCTTCAATGTTTTCTCTTGAAGCGAACGGTACGCTACGTGGTTTTTTGAATATTGGTTTTGCTTCATCCAGCAATTCGAATCTCGCTTTTATTTTCGTGCAGCATCCAAGCTTTTCAGAAAAAACACTTTGAAAAGATGTTTTTAGATTCTTTTTTTAGTTTTTTTTTTTTCAATTTTCTTTTCGTAACGTGTAAGTATTTAGTTCAAATCCTTGTTGAACGTACACTTTTTTTTTTCTTTTACAAAGAATTAGTTTGTTTTTTATGTGAAAAATAAAACGAGTTCATAGCATTTTTTTAAATGTTGGCCATAATTTCCGCTTTAAGTGCGTAACAGAATATCATATTTTCTCATTAACACAAAGTGTTATGGCGTACCTGCTTGTCGAAAGTGTTTTTTTGTTTCTCAACGTGCCAGTCAGTCAGAGAAAAAATTATTTTAATCGGAAAAATCCGACGTAACTTTTAATTTTGTTTTTCAATGCTAATGCCTTTTTAAGACAATCTTTTTAGAACGAACACTTTTTTTTTCTACTTACTGCAACTTTGAGTAGTTTTTTTTTTCAGTTGTCGTAAATCCACGCCATTTATGAGTTCCGTTTTAACTCGTAGTTTAGGCTTCTTGTGGCTTTTTTTTTCCAACAGCAAGATAAGACTTTTTTGACGACGTCTTTTGTTGTTTGACTTTTTTTTTTTTTCAAGTAAATCCTTGCCCGAATCTTCATTATTCAGTTTTTTGTCGAATGATCCCGTAACTTTCTTCAGTAATCCTGGTAGCCAGTATTCGTGACTGGTATAAAATCAAAATCCTCACGTATGTTCTTTACTAAATTTCTCGTCGCCAGTGTTGTAGACCCGTGCTAGGGGTCACAAAGATAACAACCACAGATTGTGACAGGTTATAATATACAATGTATTTATACATAGCAATACAGTAACGCCACTAAATGTGGTAGGAGATGGCCGGATTCCTACCATGCGGTAAAACATGAATAGGAATGTCCTCTGTTTGAGTCTTTGCAACCATGGTATTTATTATAGATGGTTGCTTCCATTAGTTTTTCAATAGGGGGGATTTGTACCCCACAACAGTTATACACAGTGCATCCAAATTGTAATGCTTGTTTTAGACTGTTTGTACATCATGACCTCAAAACTGTCGATTGTCAGTTATGAATATGGTGCGCAAGTCTATATGAAAATTATAAATTACAACTTGTATTATAACAACGTGTAGGTAACATTACAGGAAGCATTGATATCTGAAAAATCATGAAATTCAAGACATTTGTTTGCAATCATGTTGAATAAATATGAATGGACCCATCCAAAACGACGTTTAGATGCACGCAAAGAAGTATTACCTAATGGATAATTAGAATTACTTACTGCATAGGAATCTTTGAATCGCGTACTAGACACACTACTCAAGTGTCTGTTATGGCCACCTGACATTAGTGTACTTCACCATACAAGTAAACCCTAAAAAAATAATAAAATTAAGAATGTATTTGAAGCCCAAACAAGATCCCGTCGACACAGCTATACTCTTGTTAATACGAAGAAATGGTGTATGTGTTCCTAGTGGTGTTACTTTAAGTAACATCACTAAGCTAGGTTATTCACCGGAATATATGATTTATTGTCCTTGAATACACTACAACCAAAGGGGCAAACAAATATATGCTCTAATGTAGTTACCTAGTAAATTAGGGAGAAGAAACTTAATGTTATTCACCCCTTCACTAATCCATCGTTTGAGAAGTAATGATACCTTTATTCAAACACTCCGCTATATATGTGTATGATATAGAGATCAACTGATCACAAGAATTGGACACTTAGATTTCTGAGACTTTACACTGTTGTTTGTAAAAACATTTGCAGACATCTTCAATATGTCTTAGGGGCATATAAAATATTTGACCCATAAGATAACTAGTAAAACACCGTAAAGGTTGGTTTAATCTTATCTTATCGATCTAATACACAGTTCCTGCTTACAGTATGGAAACGGGCAATTAGTTATCAACATCATGAGCATCTCCAATTTTTAGGGATGCTATTGCATAACTACATTGTAAGCATCTTTAAGATTTTCGATAGTTGTTAATAGTGTAGAAAATCAGCATCGTGGTCATATTTTGCTACATGTACAGAAAAGATAGGTCATTTGAAGTTAGATTTTGAGAAAGTTATTCAATTAAAGCTGAAAGTTGGATGCCCAATTATGTTACTCTGGAATCTTGCAGCTCAAAAGTTATGCAATAGAAAGAGACTGTGTGTTTTCTTATGCAACCTCATGTGATAGAATGCCATACGAACAAGTGTGTGAATGAGCGAACTGATATCCCGTTCCAGAATAGCCATTATCTTGTGAGATTCTGCAATTTAACATAAAAGGTTTTAGTTGCAGTTAAATTTCCTTTTGCCATGAAAATTAACACGCCCAATGTAAAACCCTTTGCAGTGGTTACAATTTGACACTATTTTGCTTGTCACATGAACAGTTTCATGTAGGATGTTGAAGCATAGACTCCCAACAATGTCTATACACTTTGGCACAACTTACAAGCATTATATATCCAATACCTTTCTGCGAAAAATGTTACCTCTGGAAAGAATGTATCTCTCTGAAAATAGGTCAAAACAGTGGCATGTATTTCGGCTGCTAAACTTCTTAAACTCACTAACATATTTTGCCTCTTATCAATCGTATAAAAAAGCGTCTATATATATGTTGTAATTCTCCTAAAAAATACAACCTATGAAGTTACATCTCACATGGCCGCCAGCGACGTATGCATTTTAGTAAAATCGTGCTGTCGGCATGTTCAAAGTTTACATAGTTTTCATATTATAGACTGATATAAACTAACATATAAGTCTATCGGATATTTGAAAATACTAAAAGCAAGAATAAACACAGCGACACAAAACTACAGTTTGATAATCTGGACGTTAAAAATTCTGGGGATTTTCTTTTGGGACGACCATCAATAAAAAGCAAAGCTTTTATTTTATTTTAACTTCATAAAATATATAAAAAAACTAAAAACAAAAAATATGTGTGATTCCGGAGGGGGGAGAGAAATCACACACAGACCTAAAGTGTGTTTTAGTATTTTTATGGGTGGTGTTTTACATGAAGATTGATGCGTTTGTGTTCGCGCCGATTAATCAGGACGGGCAAATACTTCTAATAGTTCAAGATTGAAAATTCATTTTTTTCTGTTAATCTACTTTCTTAGAAATACAAGGGGACGGGGCAGACGGCTAAAATAATTATCCGACCATTATTAATGCTTAAGCACTGTTAAATAAATGTCGACTATATTTCGTTTGATTTAGTTTGATGTAAATGCGGAAAATGAGGGGTTGAAGCCCTTTGTGAAAATTCAGATACAACACATTTTTTTGAAATTTTAAAAATAAGTATTATACATAATTTAATAAATACCCCTCTAATGAAGAATATGTGAAAAGGGTGTATGGGACATTTAATGAACACACCCTCCTATTAAAAAAAATAAATACATCTGGTGTGCATTGAATTTGCTCCCTAGTAATTAGACACCAATTTAACAATATTCCGTGAAAGATAAGTTTTTCTTAATACCCCGTAAGTTTGAGTATCAATCTTTTTATATATTGCATGTTGTTTCAAAATAATACCGAACCCACATGTCACATAGTTAAAGAAAGTAATGGCTCTTGGCTGACCCAAGAAAGTTCAGGAAGAATAGGGAGAAAAATAGGTTAGACGATTGGTGCTTACTACAGTTATTAGTGCCTATTTAGATGTAGAATATAATATATGTTCAGATAGATTTACCTCATAATATAGGGGGGGGGCAACTATTAGTTAATACAGACTGTGTGTTATCAATGGTATGTATAATTTTGGTGGGTACCTTGTTTATCGTCAATTGTAATACATGTGTGATTTGTAGTTGGTATTCCTGTTTGTATCTTAGTGCTTCTCTAATCTCTGTTTGAGATTTCCACGTAGATCACTCATTGATAACATATTGAATGGATCAAAATACAATTGTGAATATGTGTGTCATCTTATTACCACTGTAAGCATTGCCGAATAAGAAGAATGCATAGGTGATAATAGTTAGTATTAGATAAGCAGAAGTCGAAGAATAAAAAATGAAGACAAACACAACAAGAAAAATAATCAAGATGGAAATATTTTTTTGCAGCTGAATAATTTCGAGGAACATTTCCTGTTACATTTCTCGTAATGTAAGGAATTGGATAAGGATTATATTTGCACAGAATATGAAAGCATCGAGAAAGTTTACTTTATGACGAGTTATTGGATATATAAATACTTTCGCTGATATCAGATATGAGAAATGCATCATAATGTTAGATTATTAGTTTCCCCTTTCTAACAGTGTATTCATCTTTTTATTCATAATTTTTACTTTTCTTTCACCTTCTTCTGTTTTGAATTCATTTCATACTCATGTTAGTGTGTAAATAATAATAATAATAATACTGATGATAATGTTATATAATAAAGTTGATTTAAACTGGTTATTAATCAATGAATATGTTGTTTAGCAACTTCAGAATAATCGAAGAAGATCAAACGAAAATACCACATTTTTAGAAAGGTACGCTCTGAAAATCCGTAACTATGTTTGTTTTATTTGATTATAATTTTTTGTAAATAAATCGAAATTTAAAGAAGAGAGGAGGGAGAAGGTGAAAGTTTATTTTTAAATGATTGCTAATACATGGATATGTGGTTAGATAGATCCAGAATATTCGTAGATGTACAAAATAGGAAGTCTAGTTCCTGGCGACTTAGGATGTTCTTCAAACATCTAAGACGGGCAGGGCGCCTTATTGTTATGAAAACGTTATTTACTACTGGATTTAACACAATACTACGGTAGTCATAAGACCTAAGGAGAGGGTCCAGACGGATTTTTTTCTCGCAACATTGCTCCTCCGCTAGACCCATTCTTTGTCAGCCTATGATTTTCTTCGACATCGTAGGTGAAACAAAAATGCAACATCTTTTTAGATAGGTCGAGTCTAAATATGCGTAACTTTGTTTTCATTTAATTATAATGATTTGTTAAGAAATCTTAATTTAAAAGAAGGGGGAGTGAGACCAGGTTTAAATGTCCCTAAAAAAATTAACAACGGCGAAGTAATGCCTGCGACGATCCTGTTATGCATAATTAATTATTAAAAGTGTATTTCAAATTGTTTCTAAGCAATGAATATGTCGGTGGAAAGATCCATAACATTCGTAGAATAAAATGGGCCACGAGAGAGAATAGACTGGCAATGGAATGCTACTACAGAAGTGTTCAGCCCGCAGAAAGAGGCTACCGGAAACGAATAAAAAATCGACGGGATACGTCTACTTACTACCATACAACTGAACAAAAAATAGCAGATTAAGCAAGACAGATCATAAATAGAGAGTGCTTGGAATTAACGGAAATCAAATAAAAGATAAATGGCGTAACAAATAAAGAAACACCAATTGACGAAAATCCCGAGCGAGAAGACGGGCAAAACATAACTACTGAAGTTGAAAACTCCGACATCACATAACTCACTTAAGAATAAGCAATAGAAGTGGAGAACACATCTAAAATCCCTTCCATAAGGAACGAAGATTGGAAGAAGTTAAAATTTAAAAAAAGAGAAAGGAAACGGACTCTTCGCGTACATATCAACAGATAATATCACATACCTAAACAATGTTATATATGCGGGAAGAAAATCAATAAGTATGAAACTAAAAAGAGTAAAATAGATTTGCAAAAAGAACGGACCGACGAATCCTGGATGGGAAATCGGACTAGAAACACGGATAAAAAACTTCGAAAAGAAGTAAAAACTGTAAACATGATAAAACAGAACAAGAAACAATTGCAAAGTAGAATTCTGAATCGCAAGGAAGTACTGAATAAAAATCATGAACAACTAAAACACAAGGTAACAGTAATAGAAGGAAGACTATGACGATACAGATACAAATCAGAACAACACAAATAGACAGGAGCTTTGGAAACTATGAAATTCAGTTTTACAAAAAAACGTATACGGAAAAAGAATTACAACAGAAAAACACGTCAGAGACAAAACACCTTTTGGAGCAAAATATGGGAAAAGCTTCAGAAATAAAACAAAAATAGCAAATGGCTGAAAAACACAAAAGATGAGCTACAGAAAATTGAAGAAGAAACAGAAACAGACATAAATGAAGAAAGGATTAAGACTGTCCTAAGGAAAATGGCAAACTGGAAAGTACAGAGCACGATGGATTTATGCATACTGGTTTAAAAGATTCACGACCTTGCATAAAATGATAGCGGAGAAAATGAAAGGATTTATCCACAAAACATATTTATATAGAATGGACGCACAAAATAAGGATGACGCAAATACACAAATATGCAAACAATGGAACGACCCTAAGCAACGGCAACGAATAACCTGTTTACCAACAATATAAAACATCCTAACAGCACAACTGAGAGAACAAATCTATCACTCCACGAACAATCGTTGACTGCTCCCCGAGGCACAAAAACGATGCAGGAAAAGAAAAAAGGGACGCATGATCTGACATACAGTGATCAAGATATCCTGAAAGACGTAAAAATAGAAGAAATAACACATTTATGGCATTGATGGACAACCATAAGGCCCTCGACACAATCTTTCAAGCATTGATAATTAAATGCTTAAAATATACAAGATGCCCGACATAATTATTAATCATATTAAGAAAGCAACAGAACCATAGAGACTAGAATTGACATCTGGAAGACAACACCTAACTGAGACAAAAAAATAAAGATAGATTTTTTCCAAGAACACTCCCTATCATCACTACTGTTTATCATAGTCATGCTCCCACTGAACGATATCCTTAGGAAATGTTGTGCCGAATACAAGTTTACAGACACAGAACACATAATGTACAACGTTATGTACATGCACGACTTGAAAGCTTTTGCTAAAAGCAAAAATTAACTGGAAAAGCTAATAAATACGACCAGACTATTAAACCTAAACATTCAAATGGAATTCGGGATGGAATAATGAACACGACTAGAGATCAAAAGTAGTCAACTGGCGACAACAGAAGGAATGGAACTGCCCAACGAAGAGAAGATGAGGGTGCTAGGCGAACAGGAGAGCAATACATATTTGGGAGTTCTTGAAGCAGACACCATCAAGCGAACAGGAATTAAAAATACGATTTGAAAAGAATAGTTGCGAAGAACAAAGAAAACTCTTTGAAACAAAATTATATAGCAGACATCGTTAAAAATAAAATAAATACCTCGACAGTATCACTAATAGGATACTATGGGACATGCATAGACTAGACTAAAGAAAGAACTGAGACACCTTGACCAGAGGACAAGGAAATTAATGGCCATGCACAACACAGAACATCCAAAATACGTAACGGACAGACTCTAATGATAATAACATGAAGAGGGAACATGACTGCAAAGTACGTAGAGGAATATTAAATGAGTTCGAGAAATACATAACCCAGAACATAGAAATTCTAATCACCGACAAAAAAGACACTGTCCCAACGAACAACTTAAGTGACACCGAAATCAGAGAGAAACAGACAAGAATATGGAAGTGAGAAGAAAAATAACCATATTGATGCTTCATGTGACTAAATAGCGTAGAAACCAACGAAAATAGATGAGCATGACTAGTAAAATGGCACTTGAATAGAGAAACGGAATATTTACGACGGCTACACGGCCCATGCGATTATGTCACACTACATTAAAGCCAAAATAAATACACCTACGGAAGACAGTAAATGTACACTGTTTTTATCATGAGACAAAACAATGAATGCTGCAAACTAGCCCCAAAACAATACAAAAACAAGCATCACTGTTAGGGTAAACATTGCACTGGGAATTGTGTCAACGATTGCATTTCGAACACGCGACAGTACTTAAAAATGAAGAACTAAAAATATTTTGAGATATAAAGCTACAACATATAAACTCATACATCAATAATCGACAAGAAGGAAAACATCTGCAAAATAGTAGACTTTGCTATTTCAGAAGACAACAGAGTCATGATCAATAAGAGAGAAATTTTAAACAAATACACTGAATTTATCAGATACATGAAAATGATATGAAGTATGAAGAAAGGTAATATAATAGCAATTAGTGTTAGAGCACTTGGAACAGTCCCCTAAAAATTATTGAATAAAAACTGGAGAAATTGAAATAAAAGGGAACATTGAGACCATAGGAAGGACAGTAATTATCACAACGGTTGCAAATTTAAAGACAATCTTCGAACGCGGAAACCACCCCGCATAAGTTACTAATGGTAGCCAGTCACATGAAAGTTATAATAGGAATAAAACAAAACAACATAAAGAACCAAGGAGCAAACACTACAAGAAATATCATAAATTGCCTAGGCCTAGGCTGAAATCACACAAAATAGTCGTAGAGTGTCAAGGACGATAAGAAGACCGACGAGGGAGAGCTCTAACCAGACCCCCACTGGAAGAGTGCAGAGTGATTAGACTTTTGCAAAGCTAAGTGGGTCCCAAATGTCACGGAGAACAATGGTCGTTGCCGGCGAAAAATCATGGTAGGCGGCTGTTGAAAGTATTGGATAAGTAGAAATACTTGTTACTACTCACACACCAGGTAACACCACCGGTTGTTTCCCGTGCACAATCACTGACGATAACTTGTGTGATAACTCCTAGTGATTAGAGATAATAAAACAATGATCAAACAATAATAAAACAAAAAAATGATATTATTATAATAATAATAATAATAATAATAATAATAATAATAATAATAATAATAATAATAATAATAATAATAATAATAATAATAATAATAACACCACCATAGACATGTTCTACGTTAAAAGCAGATACACGATCAGGACTGGTACATATAGAAGACTTGCAAAATATATAACCAAGAACACGGAAAGGCTAATCACTGCATGTGACATCGTCAAAATAAATAAGACAGGGAGCAGCGAAACGAGAAACATGAAGCGGTAAGAGAAACATGTTTATAATCGATTCATGAGAATGATAAAAGAAAAGAGTCACAAAAAACATCTGGACATAGATAAGAACAGGGCACTTATACAGAGAAACGGAATCACTACTGCCAGCTGCACATAAATATGGAATTAGAATTAGCAACATTAAAGCTAAAACAGGAGAAAATAGTAACGGTAGACTCTGTTGACAAAGAAACGAAACAGTAAATCGAATAATAATAAAATGGAACAACCAAGTTCGAAATGAATATAAGAAAAGACACAATTTGTTGGGGAAAGCAGAATACTAGGAACTATGCAAACGACTGCATTTTGAACACACACACTAATTGTACAGACACAAACCGGAGCCACCACTGTAAAACGAAAGTCCTGAAATTCTCTAAGACATAACAGTACAACCAGATGAACTCATCCAAACAAGGAGACCGGATGTCATAATAGTTAACAAAAAAGTGTACGTTTTGCCGTCCCAGGAGACTACATAGTAAGTATAAAGAATATAGGAAAACGAAGAAAATAACGGTATTTGCCAGAGAACTGAAAGGAAAATTGAACATAAAAAAGTCAATATAATACTAATAATTGTGGGAGCACTAGAAACAGCCCGCGGAAATACTGAAGAAAGATTAAAATAAATTAGAATCAATAGGAAGGCTGCGAATATATAACGGACGGCATTGATGAAAACAGCTGAAATATTTAGGATGGGCTTCGAATGCGAAAACCAAACGATATTAACGACAAACAGTGACCAGTCATATTGAAATTGCATCGGTAATTGATAAAAATAAAATTATCACAACATGACAACGGGGGACGGAAACTACAAAAAATCTTACAAACTAACCATCAGAAAAATCATAATCCTCGACAGAGACCACGCAAAATAGTCGTAAAGGGTCAAGGAAGATAGAAATAGCCAGGAGGAAGCGAACTAAACAGACCCCACTGGGAGAGTGCGAAGAGTACTAGGACCTTGTGGCGTCTTATTGCTACGCAACTTCCAAAAAGGCAAATGACTGTTGCCAGCAGGAAATGAATGGTACGCGGTGTTTGCTATAACGCCAAGTTATTTCCAATGGTTATCAAAATAGGTGGGGAGTACTGCAAATATGAGAATAATTGCTGTCACTCAGACTCCAGATAACACTGTCGGTTATTATAGTGAGTAATCACTGATGAAGATTTGTGTGAACACTCTTAGTGAGTACATGGTAATAATAATAATAATAATAATAATAATAATAATAATAATAATAATAATAATAATAATAATAATAATAATAATAATAATAATAATAATTATTATTATTATTATTATTATTATTATTATTATTATTATTATTATTATTATAATAAACATTGAGTACGCAAAACAACTCCAATAACCAGATAATGCCTTCCAATCAGAGATGAACTGAAATAGAAAAACACTGCTTAAACCCAACTAATAAAATATACAAAGGTACACGAAACACAAGAACCATAAAAACTAGAGTAGATAAGTAAAATCACATAAGCTAGGCTCCACCCCCAGAAAGTACACATACATCTGGTGACATACGTATCGGATGGTGTCAACAAAAATGCACGCGAAAAGTCAAGAAAATGCATAGGAGTAGGAATACTAGACAGGCGTCCACTGGAAAGAAAAAGGGGTAGTTGAATCTTTGGGATGCTTATAGTACTCATATTTAAGAGAAACCTGCTGCCGTGATAAACGATAAAGCGATGGCAAACAGCTTTTGCGAGAATGATAATAATTTACAATGGATATCAAGAGAATTCGTGAGTACTATATATCGGGAGAAACGTGCTGTCACTAAACACAGTGAGCATCAGATGTGTGTGTGAGTAAGTAATCACTAGCAATGACTCGTGTCAGAACTTCTAGTGAGTAAAGATTAAGACGAAGAAGATAAAAACGCATAGAAAGAAAAATAAGACGACACAATGATAATGATGATGATGTCATTAGTAGACAGAAGACGGAAAGGATGCTGATGCACATAAGGCGAAAAAAGATGGTGGTCGAAAGCAAAAGTCGAAGGATGTAGAAATAAACCAAAGGATGAGGCGTAAAGGGAAAAAAACAATTTGAAGTAGAAATCAAACAAGAAACAAATTTGTTAAAGTTGCATAGTGGATGTAAAATAAGAGCAACAGTCATCTGCTAGTGGAAGTATGATTTAAAAGGTTTATTTAAATTTGATAAGAGAAGTGCTCACTAATCAATCTTAAAAAGAATCATTACATTTTGACCAAATATTGTTTATTTACTACGTTCTACATTTGCCTTTTTTATGGAAAAAGGACTATCTCTCTGTAATTAACTAAATTGAGTAAAATATAAGGTAAGTTTGCCGTAATTCACTCTTTAAAAACATTATTATCAATTGCATAAACTGAAATACAATCATTAAATGCAGCAAAACCTGCTAATAATTAGCAGATAAAGTGAAGCCGTCGGATATAATATCCGTCGTCATACGGAAGTAAATATAACTGTTAAAATAAGAATGGATATTTAACAGGATGACATAGCCGAATATTTAACACGAAAAAGAATATACGAATAATTCGTTCGATTTAGGAGGAACATATATTTTTCAACAAATATTTTGTTTGATTAAATTATTACATTTCTGTGTACTTGGATAAATACTCCCCAACATTGCATCTGAAAAAATACTGTCTTTAAATAAATGTAAGTAAATGAATAAAAAAGCCGAGTTAATGAATATTCAAATTAATTAAAATCTATTTTTAATACATATTTCTATTTAAAAATGGGTAAGTAAAAACGTAGTCTTTATTTGTTCTCTACTCGATGTTTCCAAATTAAGCGTTGCTTTTAATTCTATCAATAGAAATCTTATTTATGTTCCATGATAAATTCCAGTATACTGAAATCATATGCCCTTAATAGGGTTTAGATGAACATTCATATACACTAAATGTACAAAAGCAAGGACATTCTCATATCTTTACACTTTTTATTGTCATTAACGGTATGACTACATATCAACCAAACCATTTCATTATCACATCACTACAGTATAAATTTCTATGCATGAGTGGATGAAGTGTGTGAGGTGCGCTGAAAAAAATTCCTACCAGTAAAATGCATAGCTCTGTTGTACTCGCATACCCTTAATGACAATAAAAGTGTAAACATTTGGGAATTTCCTTGCTTTTGAAAATTTAGTGTATATGAATTTTCATCTTAACCATATTAAGGGCATATGATTTCAGTATACTGGCATTTTTCATGGAATGTCACTACTTTTATAAAGGCTATGCCTCAATACAATAGTCATATTTTAAGGTTTTTAAAAAAATTTTCTGGAAAACTAAGGTATATGGTAAACTTAAATTAAAACGCCATCAACTAGACCCTAGAACCTCTATCTCTGCAAAAAATCAGCTGAATCTATCAACTAGTTGATGAGATACAGGGTTGAACATACGTACGTACGTACACACGGATAACACAAAATCATGCCTGACCTTTCTGGATCTCTGGGTTGCCTTAACTAATGATGCTGAAATTCTACACACTTATAGAACCTATAAAAAAAAATTGTAAATAGTTTTAACTAATTTGGTTTATTGGATTTTGAGTTATGATTGATGAAAAAAATGAGATTTCTAGCATAGGCTGTTTTTGAAGTCTATTTAGGGATAGAGCGCTCTCGCGCCTCTCTTGATAAGTTAACAAATGTTCTAAAAGCTGTCCCCGTCACGTACATTTCTGAGCAGTCAAACATAATAGCGGCATATTCGGGGGTATACTATGGCTGATTGTTTAGTTTCGGCTAGACCAATATGGAGCGTATAACGCTCTAAATACTTACAGTCAACCACTCTAATATATCTGAAGGACACATTCTATTTTAAAATAAATCTCAGAGGGATTACAGATAAGAAATATTTGAGGCTTCCCAAATTAGCCTTTTAATATCGATGAACTCTGCGGTGCTAAGAGACCTCAGAGGATTTGCTTAACAATATTAAAGTGTGTGTATGCAAGCAAGCCCTCTATAGAGATGCATGTTAGCATGTACTTAAGATGCGCCAATCTAATCTGCGCACGGAGCGGTAAAGATGTTATTACCTAGGAAGTGTAACAAATCAATGTAAATGCTATTTCAAACTTAACCGTTACAAACCAATCAACATTTTGTTTGTACTTCTGTCGGATAGAAGACAGATGGATTAAATGCAGCTGCAAAATTGTGCCCAGTCTAGCAAGACAGCTCTACATGTACGCGGCGACTGATAGGAAAATAGCTTACAATTTTAATACCTTGGATTGATTGAACAACTGATGTAAATTATGTTTAAGGGTCTACAGGAAGACTACTGCTTCAGTGTGTAACAGTTACAGATTGTTTGTACAATTAGCCGTGCTTTTTCAATGAAACATATATATGGTTTACGTGCACTTTTAAAATCATCTAAAAAAAATTAATACACATAACGTAAAACAGAAATTGAGTTGAACTTTTAAAAATAATGTAGGAAAATACAAACACCGTGCACTAAACTAGAAAGAGAGTTTAAGGTATAGCGAAATTAAAGTCAAAGTGTAAACATACGCAGAGGAGAATGAAGGGTAAATAATTGCGACTTGGAAAGGAAGAGAGACAGATACACATATGAGACGAAAAATAATTAAAAATCAACGACCATCTAAATATTGTTTGAAAGATATGATACTAACGTCGGGCATTGGATTTAATTGTTTTTAATATATTTTGTTATTTTTTTGTTTTATATTGTTGCTTTGTTTAAGGCATTGTGTTTCATTGTGTTTCTGTGTTTTGTTTTTTATTTGTTTTATTTATTGCTTTTTAAGGTAATCGCTCTAGACTATGCGTGAAGCCATTTGATGTAAATAGCTAAACTATATACTACTTCTAGATCAAAACTAGCCAACGATAATTAGTGTTAGATAGATATATTCAGACCCCCAAAACAGCAACTATTGTCCCTTTGTCAGAAACATTGCTCATGGAATGTCAGGAGTAAATGACAAACTAAGACAAGCGGATGTTTCTACCCTGCAGAAAGTAAATTCAAGACCCATATGCTATTCTCCTAAAATCTGTTGTTTTGTTTAGTTCTTCCAATACATATCTTTTTTCTCTGTTTATCCTACCTTGTTTATGGAATGGGATGTTGTGGATTTAGAATACAGACAGAGATAAAGAGTGATAATATGTCTACAAATGAGACGATTTAAAGAACGGACACTTACATTTCTAGATCGATATTAATCGAGGTGACTTAACGATTCTCAAAGACTACGTCAGTTGGTAGATATTATTAGATAGTATATTGATTAACGATTGTGAAGGAGGTAATTTAAGCAAAGCGAACAGAAGAGTTGAACCGGGTGACAGTTTATATAGGCTAAAATCGAGTGCATACGTCGAAATGTATAGCATAGAAAATGTGATCGATAATTGTGGAAGCTTAGATCAACAAATAGAGTTTTTAAATGGGCTAAGAAAAAATAGAATACGATTTTAAAATACGTTTCTCTCTCTATCTATCTCTCTATCTATCTATCTCTTTCTCCTTCTCTCTATGTCTATGTAGTTGTTCATCTCTTCACCTCTTTCAGTTTACTAGACGGTCACGCTGGGACCGATTAAATAAATCATTCTTTATGTTTTAAATGGGTTTAATAAGTAAATTGTAAAATTAATTTGCTAAGCATAAGTTGGTTTAGATTGCAGCTACTAATTACTCACGGCAAGGCGATGGTGAGACGAGAAGATATAATTTTAATAATTTGAATTGTTAGGAAACTGATATAAATAAATAACTTCGGTAAATAAATGTGCTATCTAACTGTTTGCCGAATTGGATACCGAGTATATCAAACACGTAATTCACATCGAAAACTTAACGTTCATTTTTTTTTATATTTAAGGGTCACCACTTATCAAGACCCGAGATCACTCGAGTATAAGAGTTAAAGAGATGTTCAGTTCGACGATTACCACCACACGAGATAATAAGAATTAGTAAGAAGAATGGCAGACTATTTCTTCGAAGAAAAGAATTATCCAAAAAGAAGGCTCAACAAATATTTTTTTTGTATTATACTTGAAGACGACTATGTCTTCCTTGGCTGAGCAGCACCTTCGTGGTATATTGTAGCAAAGATGAGATGGTATCTTGTTTATCGTGACGAAAGAATAAAAGGGCACATAATTGCTCTGGTTCTAGCGCGTACTTGTTGTGAATGTTTTCTGGGATTATACGGAATCGGAGTTCTGTCGAACAGCTAACAGGAACATGATGATAAACTAAAGACATGCTAGCTAGATCTTTTGTAGGGAAGTAAAAAGATAAACCACTATCAGGTTACAAAGGCAATGTGACTATCTGTAAAAGAAAGAACGGCTTTTATACAGATAGATGATTGCACCAGGAATGAGGTACTTTCTGTAGTGGTAGAGTGATAAATCCTTTTTCCAACGACCAAATCAAAAGATGTATATCTTCCATTTCAGGTCGGAGTGAACGTAAGCACGCTTCCTAAGGCAGATCTATTCATTTCAACTTGGAGCAAATGAGGATTTGAGCGTTGTTGGCGAAAGGAAGTTAGCTTAGTTTTACAGAAGTTAAAAAAAAAAAAATTCCCATACCGTACGACGTGCTCCAAGTAAGAAGAAAAAGAAACAAACGGACTCAAAAAGGCCTTGATCATCAATGCTCTTCAGAATGCTGCAGTAAATAATTGTGGCATTGGATGATCTCGGAATATGATTAAGAATACCATTTATAAAGATCAGGAAAAAGGTTATGGCCAAACCCGATTGTTGAGACACACCGACATTGATGCCGTTTACTTCGGATTGTTGATCTTCAACAACTACTTTTCTTGACCTTCTGGAGAAAAAAGAGTTAATGGTTTAAAGGACATTTTTAGATAATCCATAGTTAACAAGGTTGTAAAGCAAACTCTTGTGCCACATTTTATCGAAGGCTTTTAAAATTTCCAGAGCTTTCGACTTAGATATCACATTCAGTAGGAAACCTGCTACCTTGGAAGACGAAATCCATATTGCCTATGACAGATAGTTTTTATTGAACGTCGTTGAAACCCTCTTGATTTATTACAGATACACGCATCTGACTTATGATGCACATGAGACTGATCGGTTTTGTTTGAGATGCAGAGCGCTAATCTCCAGTATATTTTTTTTAATGCTGGGCAGAGTAACGAAGTCTTATATACTCAGGAAAAGTATATATTTTTAAGCAAAAATTGTAAAGTGATGAGCTATGTAGGGTTGCAGTTCTTATGGTTATAAAACCTGTGTTTTGTTGTTGACATTGAGGTTCTTGAAAAGTTTGGCAACATCAAAGATAGTTATTCGGATATCGCATAGAGTGGTTTCTGTTCATAGGTGGGTATTCTAGTTGTAGGTTACCCTGACTGCAAAGATTGCAATTTGCTACGGATATTTGCAACCATTTTGGGTTCATGAAATGCCGAGATGAGTTTTGGTTCATTGATGATAGTTGGGATAAAAATCTTACATCTGTTCAGGCCCTTGTTTTTTTTTATATCGGCCCCTTTTTAGAGTTTTATATAAAGCGTCCGCAATGGTGTTGGACATCTGTAAAGGGGGTTGTTGTTAGAGAGCATATATTTCGATGTAAGAAATTTAAATATTAGGGTTGTGGACAATACCGGCGACATATTTAGCCGTATACTATAGCTGACCGTTAAGTTTTGGTTAGACTACTATGGAGCGTATAACACTCTAAACACTTATAGTCAACCACTCTAATATATCGGATAAGATGCAGGACAGATTCTATTTACAAATGTATGTCAGAAGGATTCTTGATATGAAGTTTCTGAGGCTTCTTCAATTAGCCTTTAAATATCGATGAACTCTGCGGTGCTAAGGAGGATCACACTTCATTTTGACCTTAATGATGACATCCTTTAAAACACGTTGCTGTACGTTTTTAGTGACTAAACGAAATTATTAATGAGCATATTTCTTGGTAATTTGAAAAAATTAGTCTAGTTAGTTTCCAGATTTTTACTCTGACATGTAATATCAACAGCAAACACGAAATATTAATATTAATGTAGTCGTTTTTTACATTGTACCATGGAATAAAAAATAAACGATATAATTGTTACATACAGTAAAATCTGAAGTCATATGTGTAAGTTAAAGTAATTATATTATCAAAAGGGTCGTTACTAAATCCGATATCTTGTATACAATCATTTTTTTACATTCTTGCATTATTATGTTATGTTTCCCTATTTGATTGTATGTTTTTGGGCGGGTATTCTTGTCAAGAATCCAATGAAAGTGGTCCAATGAAAGCATCTAATTATATGTATCAAGTTACCTTTTGTTCGATTACATTTCTTCCAATATAAAAATACTTATTAGCACAGATGTTAGAATTTTCAATAAAGACCGTGACAAAATATATTACTGTAATTTAACAATAGGAAAGGATTTGAAAAGTATATATACACAGATATCTACATGCTTGTGTATTAGTATTATGCACCAAACTAAATGTTTGACAACGTTATTTACTATCTAAAGTAATTACCATTGCCCATTAAGGTGTGCAATCAATAAGCACATATGTTAATTGGGCATGAAACTCATACATATATTTGATCCTGCAATAAAACTAACAAATAGTTACCTCGATCATAAACCCATATAATATTTCGAATTTACGAAGAAATTATTAGTTCTGCCACTCTGCTATATAGTGCAATTCAGGAACCGAAGTAATTATTGGTATTTAAATAAAATAAAAAAGAAGCAGCATGTGAGCAGTAAAAGATATATACGCAGTGAGCAAAAATATTACTTTAGCTCGATGATATAAAAGAAAATCTTCACAAAATGTCAAAACCAATAAAGCTGATGTCATTCTTAACTTGTCTATAACTATATATTCTTACGCATTCAAATATGAATAGTATACGTCAAGGTAATATAGGCTAAGGTCATTCTAATGACAAAACGAATTCGAAAAAGTGTGTTAGCTCAGGAATATGAATATATAATTTATCTAAATAATGCACGATAAAATTCAAGAACTATTTAAAATAATAGAAAACTAAATAAGCACAATGAGAATGCATTTTAAAATTTAAAACAGTGAATTACCTGGCATCGACATCAATTACTCTTAAAATATAGTGTCATATATACTATAATATACGGCAAATTAAATTTTAAACGCTTTACTCATTCATACATGCATGTAAAAACACACTATATATGTATTCAACATTACTAATATAATACAAGCCAAAAAAACACAATTTTATAAAAGCCACCCACAAAAAATACAAGGAACAGAAACAGTCGCACAAGTAACAGTAGAGAAGCATCCACCTAGGCCCTATTCATAGTGACACCAGCGCTATTGTAACCATAGTATATGGTGTTCTGGTGAGTTTAGAACCTTAGGATGCTACCTAATTTCGCGTATTGCAGACTTATAACTTGTATAAACTAAACGTACAGCTAGTAAATTCACAAAATTTCAAAGTGGATACGTCTATATCAGTCCTGAAATAAAGGCATTAAACATCGCCATGAAACTAGAAATAGAAACTAGATCACACCCATATACATTCGGAGATGTATAAACAGGACAGTTATTTAATTAGTGGCTCTGCTGCAATACTGATTATTTTACCTTTTTCACCCATAAGCAAATATTGACACAATTAAATAATTAGTTCAGCTCACAACAAGTCATCAGCATTCGAGATTTCAACAGTACCCACATAAATTAAAACAATACAATAAAATAACAACGGTAGAAACGAACTAAATATATATGTATATATATATATATATATATATATATATATATATATATATATATATACTTATATATATATATAAATATATATATTTATATATATATATATATATAAATATATATATGTATATATATATAAATATATATATTTATATATATATATATATAAATATATATATATATATATATATATATATATATATATATATATATAGAGAGAGAGAGAGAGAGAGAGATGTGTGTATATCGTAAAATATGATAGATAAATCTTGTCTACATTCTTTCGTTCTTATCCTTTCCAATGTCTTAAAAAATATTCTTGTTTCAGGCGGGAACTGGATGGTGTATCTGTCATATCCGTTGTTTCCCCGAGTACTTTCCGATTCGTAAGAATCCATCACTAGGGATAGTTTCATGTTATCAGTTTAGGTCACGTTGCTTAACATATTTATGGGGTAGTTTTCCCCCGGTATCACGTATTATTTTCTACGGTTAGGGGACTATGTAAGTTCATGACGGAATTTAAGAAAAGTATCACTATAATTAAACTTATTTTAATAGTATTTCTTTGGTTTTAATGAGTAGAGCTTTAAGTATATGCAGTTTTTGTTTGTAAGGTGGGTTATCTAGATACATGTGTTATCTGCTAAAAGTTTTCGAAATTGGAAGGGGGAAAGCATGTTGGGGTGTTAGATGTTTTGCAATAGTGCTGTTTTGATATAGGTACATTTTTAATCTCCCCTACAAGGTTGGGGTCGACAGGCTTATGTATATGTTTTCCTTCACTGTCAGAGAATCAGTATTCTAATTCGCATTTTAATACATAAACAAGGTATGCCGTATCAAAAAGCCTCGTCGAGAGGTGAAGAGTTATGATTAATAATAAAATAAGAAGCTTTACATTTATTATAGAAAACAATTAGTTTTTTTATTATTAATTAGGTCAATATAAAGTATATTTATATTAATTATATTTTTTAGAACTTATTAATCTATTTTATCGTTATTGTGTATCTTGTTACGGTATAATAATTGTATATTTTTATTTGGAAAGGTATTAGATTTGTTAGTATTTTGATAGGGTGTCTTTTAAAATTGTTGAATTGCTTCGTCAATGACGTAGTTTGAGAATGCATCATTTATTAGAATATGTTTAATATTGTTAAGTTCACGTTGAAAAGCAGATAGGGGGAAAAGATAAGTTTATCAGGAGATGATAGTTTTTTAATAATAGCTGTTTTTTATCGAAATAATCATTCGCTAAGGTAGGCAAGAGTACGTTTAATATACGTTGATGTATAGAATTCAATTTTATTAGTGCCTATTAGAAGATCTAAAAAGTCGATTTTATTGTTTATACTTGATTCACGAGAAAATTTAGGCAAAAAGTAATTTTTTAAATGGTTTTGAAAGTGTTAATCTCATTTTTATTTTTGGTAAAGATTAATATGTCATAAATGTATCGATTGGTGTTTATTTTCTAAAGATTTATAATGAAATGAAAAAGGATCAGAACGATAGTATGTAGCCAGAATTTGTCTATCATATTTGACGAAACAAGTTTATAAAAAAGAATGTTTTTGATATACACACACGCAAATAATATATATATATATATATATATATATATATATATATATATATATATATAAATATATATATATATATACACACAGAGTAAGGCGAAAGGAGATAAGTAAAATGTGACATAAACTTTTGTAAAAATTCAATATCTATTAAGTCCCTAATTGTTCCAAACAATAGGGTCCATATAAAAGAAATGTATTTTTCTTTCTTAAGCCATGACTTTCAAGAAATTAACCCTTATCGTCAGAAAAGTGCAAAGGTATAAATATACATATATATACATACATTATATATATATATATATAAAGTTAATCCAAAAACAGATATAAGAGGCAACTAATATATTTTAATTAGTGAAACATCCGGATAAAGACTGAAGCTCAATATACTGGATAGAGCATTATTAGCATAATAGAAAATGAAATAATAAAATAAGGTGCGAATCAAATTATATATATATATATATATATATATATATATATATATATATGCACGGTCATTTAATTATCATGAGATTTTAAGTCATCAAAGTACATAATTTTCGGATTAAAATTGTAAATATACTGACTAGAAAAACCGTCGTTAGTCGTTGTGTGTATTGCATATAGGGATCAAACTAATACCAAGTCTATAGGTCACGCACGACGAGATTGTATGGCTCCTGACTAACCAAACAAAGATCAGAGAGTATGAGAAGACAAGTCGTGTAAGATTCTCTGTTGTGTATACACATTTATGGCGCAAAATATCCTCAATACGTATATATATATATATATATATATATATATATATACTCTACCATTTTATTAAATTTGTGCACTCGAAACAAGAAATGTTTCAACGTATCTGTAAAGGCAACGTATCTGCATAAATAAGGGCAAAGTGTATCGTGCGCAACCTTGGCTGCGAATTTTGCAGCAAGCTATTTGTTTTTGTTACATATAACGATCGAGTAACAGGGATGAAAAACGTAATTTCATAGGCCAGCGGCCGGGAGAAATAAGCTAAACAGAGATATGTACAGTGAAAGAGTGGCATTTGGTTGTTATTCGGGTGAGTCCGGTTGGTCGGGTGGATCGTGTGGGTCCGGTGCATTTTTGTTTAGGAGGATAAGTTTAATAAATGCATTGAAGCACAAACCCTGGAACTACTTATAAAATGAAGACATGAATAAAACACTCTGGCGATGCTATACTGGTTTGAGCTTTGCATAAGGTGTTGAACCTATTAGGTTAGAAATTCTTGTTTTCACCCTGTTCACGCGGTATGGATTAGTGGTGTATGCACATGCAGAGAATTGGCAACAACAATTCATGCACGGGCAAATAGTGCTTTTATAGAGATATAGGATACTGTCAGATGTTAGATGTGTGTTCACACGGTAAATGGAGACTACGTAATTTCAGCGAACTAAGCAACATATATGTACTTATTTCAACTCATGTTTCCTGCAAATGCCATGTTTAGGAATTTGAACGTATAAATAGGACGTAGTTGAGGTGTTATCGTTATGACGTTGTTTTTAACCTTGAGATCCACCTACGTTTATATGATAATGTTCAGATGTACGGCTATCGTGAACGATCTAAACCTTTTTCTCAGCTTAAAAAGATCTAATTATGTTAAATAATCGTTCAGTAATATCGTACGAATTGATTCTTATGGTAAAATGTTTGTCAACTTTGGAAATATCTTGCACTACTACTTTAGTGTTAAATAGTGAGGGGTGCTCGGAAGAGAGAAAGTAAATGTGTAAGTTTAAAATTACGTCATTTCGGTCCGAAGAGGGGTATTCTGTCTATCGGCCGCCAACCATCAGATAGATCAGCCGTGAAGAACTTGAAGTGCTCGATATCCCGAAAGAGATGTGGGGAAGGTAGACACGAATGGCTGAAAGTGAAAACCGTATCTTTCTAAGTAAAGCCCTTCATTCTTTCTCCCGTAAAAAAATCATTTAGTCTCTTTCTGTTGTTGTTTGTTTAAATAACAACTATAAAAGAAGACTAGCCTCCACGTGTTATAGTTCAGCGGCCTAGATACACGAGCCAGGGTCGACGAAACCCAGGTACTCACGGTGTGAGTTTAGCAGTATCCAACATAAGCTTCCCTTGCCTTATCCAGTTCGTGGTGAATACGTTAAGAAATACTAATTTAATACTGCTTGTTAGAGAAATGTTTAACATTTTAAACGTGATGAAATCTGATAACTCAGTTTTTCCGACCAGCACTAAGTTACCGTCACCATCACATTCGTACACTTCTCTAGTATTCTGGCGGTGATTGATGTGGCGTCGACGAATTTTTATAAAACAAAATAAATGGAAAATCGAACAACCAGACCGGCTATTCAAAACACGACAATATTCTTTAGTTTTAAGATGAGAATATGCGTTTTAGCCTAAAAAGCTGGTATGTACAAGAACTCACCGTCTTTCTGTAGATAAAGAGTGTATACTGTCTTTGATTCTGGATGCGGCTTTTAGAATTTTCAATTTGGGCATAGCTACTCGCTAATATGCAGACAAGCAAATCAAAGACTTGCTTTCCGGCCTTTAAGAAAAGTAAATTGTAGCGAAGGAGTGGGGGCAAACGCGACAGTTCTCCTTACTAGTTCTGAATCATATTCTGATACATAAAACTCAACAGTCTGGCTAATTAGTGCCCAGCAATGCTTTCATTCCAAGTTAAGGTTACTCGGAATCACTCGGACGAATACTTCTTGTCTTAGCCAGGCAGCGACATGATTGGTCGCTTGCCTCTATTTTAGGGGGCGGGGGCGAACATTTAGTCTACATCACTCTCATCGTTCTCGGGCCACTCAGATTTCTCATGCATTCAACTTTTTGTTGGCCTCGTATTTGTTACTTATGACTGAGATAAGAGTCGAACTAACTTTTAAACTCTCATGGGGTAACACATTCGAGTATGGCCGAAACAATGTTCCGACAAGCCTAGCAATCAAAACAAATAACTTCTATCGACCAACTTTATTCTCATAAATTCGTGTAAACATAATTTTAATTCTCCCGTCATGGTTTCCAAAAATGGATACTAGCGATTAAATCACCTTACATCTTTCAAAGCATCCAAAAACTTTATTATAGCTAGATTGATTAAGAATACAACTATTTAGCAGAGAGTGAGCGAAGACTTACGGAAAAATCCTTTTGCAAGTCAGTGTTTTTATTGGAATTTGGTACTACACAGGCATTTTTTGAACTAGCAAGAATGAAAGATAGTGCTCAGTATTTGTTACAAAGTGTGGGGAGCGAAAGTGGTTCGCTGAGTATATACCTATATCAGGGATCAGATCTGGTCCACATAATTAAAAATTGTCGACGTGTTTTAGGTCAATCAGGGCACTTGAGATGTTAATCAGACCAGCTAGTTATCGGTCAATAATTTAGGAGACGTAGTCGATTATTGTACTGTCATGCGTTGAAGGAGAAAGAGAAAACATGTATATGACTAACATTGCGTTGCATTGGTAATCGACTTTAAATGTAAGCATGATCGTCATTTTCTAGACTAATTTCTCTAGTTATATGCAGGGTATTACGTATATATACTCTTAGGCCGCGCATATTCTTGTCTAAGTATTCGGTAATGGTGTAGGTATCTTAGTATATCAACATAAGTAGAGATTGAAGAGTTTAAATTGTATTACATTGTGCTAGGATACATGCGAGTTTTCAGTGTAAGAAAGATGCTACAACATCAAGGTTTGTTCTAAGTCCAGGGATATTTGTGAAGGAAAATATTTAGCTTTTATAGGGGGCGTCTGGTTCGATTATCTTTTTGTTATTTTGCATTTACACGTTTGATATTGTTCGTTTGGCACAATGTGTGTTTTTGTAAGATTCTTTAAAAAGTGCATATACGTAGTCTATGAGGTTTATCTGTACACATGGGGTTGCGGCCTCAGTAAATTAGTACATCGTCCCTTTTCATGCATGACATTCACTATAGCTACACGATAGTATACGACTGTTGATAGAACAGGCACTCGTAGCGATAGCATGATTTGAAACTTGTGTACTGCCCCTCGTAAGCAGGAACTAAATAAGCTGCCAATTCTGTACACTCAGAACATAAACGGTTGTGATTAGTTATACAACAAAAAGTTACAAACAATTATCCCCATGTTGTTCAGATACATTGAAAGTGATAGAGAGTGGGATTATTAAAGAACAAGAACAAAGCAAAAAGAAGTAAAAAAATCAAAATCAGGAATACCTAGTCTGATGTATGATTCCGAATTATATTTCCTGTAATTGTTTGTGATGTAATAAAGTTAATTGCCAGAGTAAATCAAGGGAGGCGCGAGAGCGCTCTATCCCTTACTAGACTCACGAATAGGCTATGCTGGAAATCTCATTCATTTGATCAATTATAACTCAAAAATCAATAAACCAAATTAGTTAAAACTTTCCCCACACTTTTTATTTGATAGGTTCTATAAGTGTGTAGAATTTCAGCATCATTAGTCAAGGCAACCCAGAGATCCAGAAAGTTCAATCATGAAATCATGTTATCTGTGTGTACGTACGTACGTATGTGCCACCATGTATCTCATTAACTATTTTATGGATTCAGCTGATTTTTGGCAGAGATAGATATTCTAGGGTCTAGTCGATGGCATTTTAATTTCAGCTTACCATATATCTTAGTTTTGCAGAAAATTCAAAAAAAAACCTTTTAAATGACCATTGTATTGAGGCATAGCCTTTACAAAATAGTGACATTCCAAGTACTAAAGCAAGGTAATTCCCAATTTCTTACACTTTTATGTTCATTAAGGATATGCGAGCACAACAGGGCTATGTATTTTACTGGTAGGATTTTTTCTTCAGTGCACCTCACACATTTCATCCACTGATGCATAGAAATTTATACTGTAGTGATGTGATAATGAAATGGTTTCGTTGATATGTAGTCATATCCTTAATTAATGACAATAAAAGTGTAAACATTTGGGAATTTCCTAGCTTTTATACATTTAGTGTATATGAATTTTCATCTTAACCCTATTAATGGCATATGAGTTCAGTATACTGGCATTTATCATGGAATTGTAAAATAAGTCAAATATTCTGGTGACAAAATAGTATAAGGAAAAAGAAGAAAACAGGACGTAATTAACATTATAAAAAGCCTTGTTTTTCGCTGTATAATTCCGAAAAAAAGCATTTACTGTTAATGTGTTTCAAATAGATACCATAGAAGCAATATATATTCAAAGAATAAAATTACATTGAAATAGATTATTTTATGATAAACTATTAGAGTAAAGTACTCTTTTTTTTAAATGTACGAAAAGGCTTTTGTAATTAAATTCCTACATTATTCATTCAATTTTCTGATAAAGTCGGTTTCGAAATTAATAAGTATATTGGCAGAATACTAGAAATGCCAAGGTGTCTTACTTATCATCTTCTCATGCTATTGAACGTAATATTTTAATTTACTAATTGTAACAATTTAAACACATTACAATAAGCAGAAACATAATTCTGATAGTAAAACTATTTTAACAAAATATCGTTTAAGCAAATTAAACGAATGACTTTTTAAAGCTGATAATTGGATGTATTTTTGTCTATATTGAGATAATTAATATTAATATCGATGGTCTAAAATTATACTATAGCGATACTAGCTATTCAGCAATTAGGTTGCCCATCAGACGATTAATTTCAGAAATATATTAACAAAATCATACAACATTGAACACTTCATATGATGAGGAATATCTGGTTAAATATATATTTTTATATATTCAAATACTAATCATGTACGCTAAATTTATTTTCCGACATTGGAGAATTTATCTAATATATAAAAGAATACTCACTATCTATAAAGTCGTGAAAAGAGGCGAACATGTAATTCTTCAATCTGAGTTAAACATATTTAGAACTGTAAGACGAAAATAAATTTTGTCTAAACATTTAACATATGACTAAATATCCACTGTGCTTATCAATCAAAATAATGAAAATGCCGCTTTTCAGACACCTGTTTATCACCACTTTTAACAGCGTAAGCAATTCTGTGTTACCTTCAGAATATTCAAGACGCGCCAGATTTGCAAACTTAACGAACATGTCCACCTTGTTAAATTAACGACGAGATGGTATACGTATGTTTAGAAAGATGAAGTACCAATACTTTAAATGATAGCGAATAGTTTACGTTAACTGATGCAACACCTCTATCTTCATCAAGCTCAACCCTCAGTTTAGTCTTCATTTTTAATGGCAAATTTTCAACATGACTGAGTTTTGTAAACGACTTTCTACACATATTTTTACTCCAAAAGTGTTCACCAGTATTTCATTGAATACTTCGTGTGTCTTCAGATGCAGATATATCACATACAACCATTATGTACCGCAAATTCTCCTTAGATACTATCATGTTTAAAAGATTTCAACGGTGAATCTATAATTGTTTTTTTTCTAGAAAATAATATTTTATAAAAATGTGTCTAAATAAATATGAGATATACATATCATTTATTTTCATAAAACGTGTATAATCACTTCAGAGCAGTACCTTGGATATTAGGCAGCAACATTAGAAAAATAACCCAGAAATCGTTATTTACACATCAGATGGCGTCGACGATGATGTGTGTGATTATACTACTGCTGATGATGGCGATGATGAGGAAGACGAGGAGAAGAATGTGGATGAAGATGTAAGAAGTTAAAGAAGAAGTGGAAAGACATATGACAATGATAAAGACAAATAAAGAAATACAGTTTAGGAAAATCAAAATAATAAAAAAAACAACGACAATAATAATAATAATAATAATAATAATAATAATAATAATAATAATAATAATAATAATAATAATAATAAGAAGAAGAAGAAGAAGAAGAAGAAGAAGAAGAATAATGCACACTTTTCACATTCGAATTCAATTGTAATGGAATTCGGAATGGAAAAGTGTGCATTGCTAGAGATTAAAAAAGGATAGCTGGAGACGACTGAGGGCATGGAACTACCCAACCAAGAGGAGATGAGGTCGCTAGGTGAACAAGACAGCTATAAATATTTGGGAGTTTTGGAAGCAGACACAATCAAGAAATGAAAGAGAAGATTGGAAAAGAATACCTGAGAAGAACAAGAAAGCTTTTTGAAACAAAATTATATAGCAGAAACCTAATCAAAAGAATTAATTCCTGGGCAGTATCACTAATAAGATATTCTGGACCATTCATAAGTAGGACTAAAAAAGAACTCAGACACCTTGACAAGAGGACTAGAAAATGAATGACTATGCACAACGCACTACATCCAAAAGACGATACAGACAGACTCTACATGAAGAGAAACGAAGGGGGAAGATGACTGGTAAGTATAGGAGACTGTGTGGACAACACTAAAAAAGAGGTGGAGAACTAAATAAACCAGAACACAGAAAGTGTAGTATCTGTTCTAGTGCTGTACTTCAATGTTTTTACCCTCGGTCAGTGATGGAGAAATAATTCTGAGGCATTTTATATCTGTGTTCAACTCCAAAGTGTTCTTTTTGGGCGAAAAGGATTTTCTCCACATTAAAAACAAACTCTGTGCCTAACTCTCCACTCCTGGGGAAGATAAAAAATAGAAACAATTTTATTTAAAATATCAAATTCAAGAGTGATCGACCAATGCCTCATAGAGAATTCGCTTCTCCAACCTGCGTATCAGCTATGGAAATACTATTTCAGTCTAAAAGGTGACAGGAAAACCAATCGCACGGCCGATAAACGAATACACGACTAGATCTGAAACTATTTTGTTATGTAGTACCTACATTCATTTAAAATACAACACTTATTTGGTGCTGTTCTTTCAGGCTGTTAAAATATATAAGTATCGTTAATCTCACGTTTTATATCATTTACACCTCAGCATACTTGTATGTAATTGTCATTACTACTACTACTACTACTACTACTACTACTACTACTACTACTAATAATAATAATAATAATAATAATAATAATACTCCGTAGTAGCTATGAATATCTTTGGTTAGAAAATGAATAACCATTTTTCAAACAATGCCTTTATAAATATATCTTTAAAATGAATGGATTTAAAAGCATTGGCGATATTTTAAGTAATGGAGTTCATAGGGTAAATTATGGTTTACTGTGAGTGCTGAAGTAAACGTGATGGAAAAACGATTACTGGATGTAAGGAACACTGCGTAAACGAATGAATTGAAATGTGTTTAATTAAGAGTAGGAAAGAGAGGGGAGGGGCAACGATCATCTAATTAGCACACGTTTGCTAGGATTTAACCTAATTTGTAAATCAGATTATTGCGTTTTTGTATTTGCGAATAATTGAAAGTATTTATTTAGTCCTTCGTCGCTATAGGAGAAATACGTTTAGACGGATGGACGTTCTGATTTGTTATTCAATTAGTAGTGATCCGTTTTGTGAGCTGGATTTCTCCTTCCCTTTTAAAACCGAAATGTATTCATGAATTACACTTGATAGCAAGCTTATAGTTGTTGTTTTTTTTATTTAGAGGTTGTACTGCGAACATCTGTATAAATGTAATGAAAGGGGAAAACAAAGTTTCGATAAAGTATACACTTTAAGTGGCCGGGTGTTATCTTAGTGCATAAAACAAGGAATGGTCGACAGAACGAACATAGCATTGTCTACTTGGTTTGCCATACAAAGAACTTTTATTCATTTCCAACATCGCGATTGGTAAGCAGGAAAAGCCATGACAATCGTATAAAGGAAAAAGTAAGCAGTCTTACAACGCACCACAAAATAAGTGCGTGCACATTCATTGTGTATTTGCTAGTTTCTCTTTTTCGCTTATCATGAAGCATTCGCCATTGTTCTCCGACGTGTACTTAGAGGAGAAACCAAAACAGCAATTTCAGCTGCAACTTAGCAAAGGACGCGAACTGATATCCTTAACATGCGTCCGCTTGATCTGCACATTTAAATAGAATTTATGCTTAAGCATAAAAGCCCAACGGGTCGACGGACCGACGGACCGAATGAGTGACATATTGACGGATTGACGGATCAACGGAACAACGAATCGACAGATCACCGGATTAACGGATTGACGGACCAACGGGCCGAATGAGCAACAAGTCAATAGATCGACAAACTGAATGACGAGAGTACCGACAAATCGACGAATCGACGGACTGAAGGATTTACGAACTAATGGATTGACGAATATATCTTATTGTTTTGCAGCATTACTTTTAGACTTTACCCAGCCCGTCCACTATTGATGGAAGATACAAAAAATCAAATATTTGTATCTCAGCCCAATCTTAACCTCACCAGCAATCTTAACCTCGTCCGAAATATTCCAGCATTCGGATCAACCAGAATTCGTTTACTTTCGACTGCTAAATATATTACATTGCTTGAAATACAAAAATGGCAAAACCAACATGCATATATTTTCTGTGCACTTAGGTTGCCGTGTTATGGTCATTGTCTTAATATACTGATAAATGGTGTATCGGAAGATACTTGCACTGGGTAGAATGGTTCATCCGAATGTCAAAATATGTCGGGCCAGGTTAAGATTTAACGCCAATAAGCGGATATACGAACCGATCATTTTTTAGTATTTTTCATCCAGAGAGTAAGGACTGGGAAAGGGCTGCCTAATAATAAAAGTAATTACGAAAGAACTAGTCATATGTAGTACAATTGAGTAAAATAAGGTTACACAACAGACGTATGTTAATGGCTTTGACCATCTTTACAGTTGAAATAAAAGACCATGCGCTCGTTATAGATTGGCTGCTTCACTTTTTCATCATATGGAGTATATATATATATATATATATATATATATATATATATATATACATATATATATATACATATATATATACATATATATATATACAATTAAATAGTAAACTACCTTAATTTAAAATTAAAATAACTTCATTCGTTCTAATCAGCGCAATTAAATGGTAGAGTTAGCAAATGCAACCGTTACAGACAGACAGGCGTACTACGGATATATTTTCTATGGGAAATGTGTGGAATGATCATTAAATGTATATTTCTAACGTTAGCGTGACCTACCAGCGAACATACTACATTCTGACAGAGCGAATGACATACATATCATCTTCTAGGTATGGGGGTACGCATGCTCAAATGTGATTTCGAACGTAAGCGCGACACACCAAAATAATAATTTATTCAAACTTAAACAGGACAAACAAACTAAAATGCGATCCACCGTGAGAGATTGACGAAAATATAACTGTAGTTAGAAAGTATTGACAGTCGTATTTTTATTTCTGGACTTTCAGTTCATGGTACCGTAGTGAACCATTTTGGTTTTCCAACGACCAAAAGCTTCACATTCCGAAACGACACCGGCTTGAGCAAAAACACCAGTTATTGCTAAATCTCTCTACCGTATCCGATATATACTATAGACGTTCTAAGCTATTTCTGTTCTGAACAAGTGAACCAGCCACCTTATATCGAGCAACAAATGACGAATCATTTGTACCCTTTAGATCGACAGTTCAAATCAGCTGCACTGAATATCACTTTTTTGTTCGAGGCTTTTTTGTACAGAACATGGGGAGTCTGTCGTTTACTCCGTGGGAGGTTTTTCTTTGCTGATTACAGTTTCTTAAACATGAGCGTTATAGAATGACAGACCAATAGAATATCTGAGGGAGATACTTACATGCATTTAAATTAAGTTATGCTGAATGACTTAGCACGTTTTGCGATCAAAAAACATATTTGCAATTAATATGTGACACACCAACTTGCGGAGTGACTTACAGACAAAACCTCTTGCCGGCTTACATCGACTAAATTAAAAATTGTAACATGATCGGAATTGTTTACTGGCTGTTGCAGGACCAATATAGATGGAACATATTTTACAGAAGCGTTCGTCACTTGCTTTGGTTTTAATAGCGCTAAAAAGAGTGAATTTGTGTATTCTATTTATCTTTATGCAGCAGATTAGTTTCTGTTCACGTTATGCGGGCTTCCTGTCTCGGCGATGTCTTTGAAGATCGAGTTTCTACGATTATCCTTATATCTCTGTTATCTTCCTATTCAAGTATTACATTTAGCCACCACCATAGCGTTCAAGTTGTATAAGAACATTAAAAGATCGTATGATTCTTTTATGTGCAGACCTTTTGTTTAAAACTGCTCACTTCTATCGGGATAACGAGGAGGACATTTTCACGTGAAGAATAATCTATCCATATTGTGTTAACGGAGCTGAACACACTCTTACATATTGTATATCAGACATAATAAAAACCTGATTCAACAGTGAAAGAGAGTCGGATAAATACAATAAAGTCGGTATCACGAACGAGAAATTGAAATTCATACATATATATATATATATATATATATATATATATATATATATATATATATATATTAAAAGAGAAATATCGATTATGATATCCAATAAAAGCTAACTATTATATGTGTATGCTATTCGACAATTACATACAGCAAAGTGTATAAAGGTAGAATACATATGTAATTGATTAATTACCCCGTTCGCTAAAAGGTTTGCCGTGTGTAGAGTAATCTTTTTTCTATTTAGTCAAGATCAATGGTGACCTTGAGTTGTCATACTTATCACGGTTCCATCTGTGGGTTAAATTGAGTTTGAGCAGGTCTCGACACTTAATTTCCTCGGACACTCTCCACCATCCCATCACGGCGAAATCCTTATTTTAAAAACGTTTTCCCTCTTTTCGTTTCCAATCCATTCTCTTGTTTGTTCATGTGAAGTTTGGATAACGCCATCTTTTTTACGTCATCTTTAAAATAGAGGTTTCGTAAACTGTACAGAGTGGCTGATGTTTCTAACGTATGATGTACCCCAGCAAAAAGAGAGAGACGGGTAATAACCGTGCACAATGTGTGTCGTCAGAGAATGATGGGAGAAATTAATAAAACTAGAGCGGAATTAGAATAAATATTTCATGATGTTTAAGCCTGACGACCCACGACCCTATGCTACCGTAAGAAAAAGGCATACATAGCTAATTAATCCCTAGTTTATATTTTTCATCCTCTAAATTACATTATGAATATCCATTGGATATGTTGAGCACATTTTACTCTGTTGTCTGTCCAATTCAGTCAGTTTATTTATGTCAATAGTTTTTTTTAATTAATTATATATATATATAAATATATATATATATATATATATATGTATATATATTCATATATATGTGTATATATATGAATATAGATATATATACATATATATATGTATATATATATATATATATGTATATATATATGTATACGTATATATGAATATATATATATATGTATATATATGTATATATATATGTATACGTATATATGAATATATATATATATATGTATATATATGTATATATATATATGTATACGTATATATGAATATATATATATATATATATATATATATATATATATATATATATATATATGTGTAGGTACACAGTTTTAATACACAGTGAAAAAATGTTAGACGCAGTGCTATTATTATCTATAGTAAGGATTTTTCATGATAAAAGAGGAATAAAGAACCACGACAATGGAAAAAAATGAATCACTTCGTAACTTTTATTTGTTCTCTATGAGGATGTTCTTTTTTCATAAACGAGTATTGAGAAAAAAAAAGAATGTAAAAAAATAAATAAAATTTCCGAGACGTGTTTCAGTCGACACTTTTCAAAGTAATCCTCACTATAGATAATAATGGGAGTCTGGTAACATTATTCCACTGTACATATATATATATATATATATATATATATATATATATATATATATATATATATATATAATGTCTCGGAAGTTTCTCAACATTAAAACTATATTTTAAAAAAACTAATAGTCCCAAATCTTTTAGTGGAAAATCATTCATGTAAGTCAATTTATTTTTACAGTTATTATGTTAGTTTGTTTCTAAAACTATTTTAACGGATCATCAGTTGTTTACCATGAGAAACTGTTTCGGGAATTTAACAACAAGACAGTATTTAATTTCATGGCTTCCCAGCAGAGTTGATCAGACCCCACTTCCCTTAAAAGACAAAAACATAAACGTTCCTTATACTAAATCTACGTTTTGTTCCATATAAATGTTTTGCTAACTTATATTAGTTATTTAAAAAAAAATGTTTTACCTGTGCTGTTCGTTTGTCTAATAAAATGTATCCGTTACTTACAAAAATGTTGTTGCATTTGAAAGTGTTTGGACGAATCCATTTTACTATTATTTAGGGGATTAATGTATTATTTCTAGTTTTATATTATAAATATAAAAAATATCAACACATCAAAATATAAAAAATAAATAAATAAATATGTATATATATATATATATATATATATATATATATATATATATATATATATGTATATATATATATATATATATATATATATATATATATATATATTATAGTTCCGCGCTAAACAATGTATCCATTTACATACGTGTCGATTATTAAATATAAAGACCAGTTTCGTGTTCTTTAGACGATGTGGATTTTTATTGATATCAAATACCTTAATCAGTTCAAGGTATTGACACACAGTTCAGAGTTAAAACATATGAATACACTAGTATAGTAAGCGTTAAGTTATACATCAATTAAGGGGCATGATCGAAGATCGATATATGATAATTACAATCCACTTATCATAGCATGAAAAGCAATGCCATTGAAAATCAAACGAGAAACAATAGGAGAAGGAAGGTATACCAACAATTCAGGTATTGAAAAACAGACACTAATACAAAAAATATATTTTTATAATTAAGATTGGTTAGCCAAAAAGAACTATGAAAAATATAAGAATATACAGTGGAAAATCAATTAATAGATATATCCAGCATTAATGACATTTAAGAGATATTCATTTAATAGAACAATTTCAAGAAAGATTATCTGAAAACATATCTTTATTCAACTTTAAATAATTGAAAAACAGTAATATAATTTGCAGTTTTACAATTACACTTAGTAGGAGTTGAATGATTATTATAAAACAGTAAACTTAGATAATAATCAGAAGAATAAAAACAATAATGATATTAATAATAATAATAATAATAATAATAATAATAATAATAAAAATAATAATAATAATAATAATAATAATAATAATAATGCATGGACAGAGAGACGAAACAGTAAATCATATAATAAATGAATGTAGCAAACTAGCCTAAAAAGAATACAATAAATGACATGGCTGTGTGGGTAAAGCAGGAGACCGGGAACTGTGCGAACAATTGAATTTCGAATACGCAGACACAGGGGACAAACATAAACCAGAAATAGTACTGGAAAACGAGAAGGACAAAAGCATCAGGGGTATGGATAAAGAAACAGACAAACTCATACAAGCAATGAGACTGGATGTTATAATAATCAACAAGAAGGAAGAAAAACTTTCAAAATTGTAGGTTCGCCGGAACTAGCCAGAGAACTGAAAGGAATATGGAGGATGAAGAAAATCAGTATAATACCAATAATCGTAGGAGCACTAGGAACAATTAAAAAAACCTGGGAAAAAGACTGGGAGAAATTAGAATCAAAGAGATCATGGAAACTATACAAACGACGACAATAATCAAAACAGCTGCAACCTTACGAAAAATCCTCGAATGCGGAACACACCCCGTATAAGCTACGAAGAGTTACATGGAACTTACAACAGGAAGAAAACAAAATTACGGAAAGAACACCACATTACAAAGAACAGAAATATCACTTACTTAACCCCCCTCACAATAAAGTATATCAGCCTCAGTTGACAAGACACAAAAATAAAGCAATAAACAGAAATAACAAGTAAAACCATAAGCTCCCTCTCCCTAAATTTTTTTTTTAATAAAAATAATAAATAAAAAATCAATAAAAAAAAAAAAAAAAAAAAAAAATGGTACCAGCCTAGGCTGACACCACACAACATATGTGCATAGGTTCAAAAAGGATAAGAAACACGATGGGGGAAAGCACAGGCCAGACATCCACTGGAAGTGCAGAGAGTGATGGGACATTGAGGAGGCTTATTGTCACCTACATCCTAGAGAAGACCAATGGTCCTTACCAACAATAAATCAATGGTAAACCGCTGTTGCGATACTGTAAGGTTATTTGTGATGGCTATCGAAAAAGCAGAGAACACTTGAAATCGGACGGGGGGGGACTTGTCACTCAGACTCCAGGGAATAACACTGGTTGTCGGCGAGCACGTGTGAGTACTCATAGTGAGTACAAATAATAATAATGATAATAATGATACACATTATTATTATTATTATTTACTCACTAGGAGTTATCACACTGGTCATCGTCAGTGGTCGCCCACTGCCGACAACCTGTGGTATTCCCTGGAGTCCGAGTGACAACAAGTCTCCTCAGGCCTCTAGTATGCTCCACCTCTTTTCGGTCATCACCGCTGATGACCTTGCGGTAATCGCAACAGCCACCTACCAACGATTTCCCGCTGATAAGGGCCATCGGTCCCCTCTAAGGCCCGAGTGGCAACAAGCCTTCCGAAGGTCCCAGAGCTGTCCGCGCTCTTCCAGTGGAGGTCTGGTTTGCGCTTTCCCTCCTCGACCCTCTGTCCATAATTTTTGTGGCGTCAGCCTATGCTTGCGCCTCATTCGTGTGGTTGTATTTTTCCCGGTTCTGTTGTTTTGTTCTCCATTCGTTGCTTATGTGGGTTGGTTTCCGCATTCGAGGACATTTCTCAGGATTGTAGCTGTTTTGATCATTACTGTCCTTTGTATGGTCTCAGTTATCCCTTTGATTCCTATTTCTCCTAGTCTTTTCTCCATGTTTTTGGGGACTGTTCCTAGTGCTCCTATGATTATTGGTGTTATACTGACTTTCTTCATGTTCCATATTCCTTTCAATTCTCTGGCAAGTTCAGTATATTTGCTTCTCTTTTCCGTCTCTTTGATCTTCACTCTGTGGTCTGCTGGAACGGCAAAGTCCACGATTTTGCAGGATTTTTCTTTCTTGTTGATTATTATCATATCCGGTCTCCTTGCTGTTATGGGTTTGTCTGTTTGTACATTCATATCCCATATGATTTTGTGTTTTTCGTTTTCTAGTACAGTTTCTGGTTTGTGTTTGTACCGTTTTTTTGCATATTCGAAATTCAGTTGTTTGCACATTTCCCGGTGTACTTCTTTCCCCATGCTGTCATGTCTGTTCTTGTATTCCCTTTGTGCTAGCTTGCTGCATTCACTTATTATATGATTTATCGTTTCGTCTCTTTGTCCACACAGTCGGCATTTGCTGTTTTCCTGGGTTTTATCTATCTTTGCTTTAATAAAGTTTGTCCTAATCGCATTGTTCTGTGCGGCCGTCAGCAGAGATTCCGTTTCTCTGTTCAGGTGTCCTTTTCTTAGCCATTCCCAGCTGTTTTCATTGGCTTCATCGCTTGTGAGTCTTATAAAGCGTCCATGTAGTTGTTTTTCTTCCCACTTTTCCTTTCTTGTCTTTTTGTTTCTGGGTTCAGTACTTCCGGGGTTGTTTGTTGGGCCGGTGTCTCTTGCTGTGGTGATCGGTCTTTCCGTGTGCTGGATTACATATTTCTCCATCTCTTTTTTGGTGTCTTCCACACAGTCTTCTATACTTACCAGTCCTCTACCTCCTTCATTTCTTTTCACGTAGAGTCTGTCCGTGTCGTCTTTTGGGTGCAATGCATTGTGCATAGTCATTAGTTTTCTAGTTCTTTGGTCAAGGTGCCTTAGTTCTTCTTTAGTCCAGCCTATGAATGGTCCAGAGTATCTTATTAGTAATACAGCCCATGTGTTTATCTCTTTTACTAGGTTTCTGCTATATAGTTTAGTTTCCTTGTTCTTCGTAGATATTCTTTTCCAATCTTCTCTTTCATTTCTGTATATTTGATTGTGTCTGCTTCTAGAACTCCCAGGTATTTGTTGCTATCTTGTTCTCCTAGCGCCCTCATCT